>CM041298.1:91092198-91692198 GCA_023052935.1 Piezodorus guildinii
TAGGGAATTCCAGAGGGTTGCAGAACGGATATAAAAGGAGTGATCAAAAGATTTAGTTCTATGGGTGGGAATGTAAAGGTCGGATTGGCTGGATCTAGTTTCAAGAGAGTGGACTGAGGATTTAAATTTAAGGATGCTGTGAATGTATGGAGGGTGCTGGGAGTTTATGATTTCGTAAAGGTATGATCCGAGAAAATATTTTCTCCGTATATCAGGACTCGCTGTGTAAGTGGGTCACTGAAGACCTCTTCGAGGTGCCGAATATAAATCTTATCGAATGTTCATGATACGCTTGAGTCTGTCCTCGAGCACCTTCGGAAGGCCACCATATACCACTCAGCAATAATCGAAGTAAGGGAATATTAATGAGGAGTCGAGAAGCTTACGGGTGGGAAGAGGGAGAAGATGCCGGGTAGCGATGAAAAAACTTAAGAGTGCTTATCGTTCGTCGGGAAATATGGGCAATATGGGGTTTCCAAGAAAGGGTTTGATCAATGGTGATACCAAGGTTTTTGACAGAGGAGCTAAAGGTGATTGGGGGACCATTTAGGATTAGACTCGGGAAGGAAGTATTGGATCTGAAAAGGGAATTGGAACCTATAACAACGGCCTGCGTTTTCTTCGGATTAAGCCTTAGTTTATTCAGGGTTGCCCAGTCACTTATTTAATTTCAGGTAGCATTGAGGAAGTTTTTATATTTATTTTTTCTTTCATTTAAACATGAGAAATTATATTCTATATTTATGTTTTTATATCGTTTAATTATGAACTGTTCTACTTTTGGTACAATATCAAGGATATATACTGTATGATTTTATGTACTACAATAAACATTCATTTTTTTTTAAATTCAATTAGACTAAATATAGAAATGTAAGAACTCAGTCAATAAATAGTTTTGCCATGCTAAGCATGAAAAAAAAAATCCAGGACTAATAAAACTACCTTTTCATGACCAGTGTTTTTTTTTTTCGCTGGTTTCCATTTTTTGTATTTGAAATACGAAAAAAAATTATAAAAACCAGACAAAAAAAATTATTGATATGAAGGACGGTTATCGACAGTCATTTCTGGAGTTTGAACAAACTAATTAAACCTCGTAGACGAAACCAGGTTAATGTTACTGAAATCATGATGGAGTTTGTCATGAAAGGAATGGTATCTAGATCGGACAAAATCAGCAACATACAAAACATTAAGGTCTTTATGGATGAGTTTATTCGTGACAAAGTAAGGAGCATTGAGGATTTTACGAAGGATTTTGGATTGTAGGGATTGGATACGGGAAGAATTCGATGGTTTAGTAAGCCCCAAAGCTCTTCTCCGTAAGTCCATGTCGGCCTTATGATAGTCATGTAGATGAGTCTTTTGTAACTAAGTGGAAGATTAGGACGTTTGTCTAGTAAGTGTAGAAGTTGTCGAAAACGTCGTGCAGTTTCTTGTCGTTTAAGATTAAATATTACATATAAGCCCATTAAATATTACATCAATATAGGGAATTTAATCAAAATAGTTTAAGCCGTTTTTGAGAAAATCGTAAAAAAAGTTGCAAAATCCGTGGTGTAGTGAGAATTTTTTCATCCGCTAATATTATTGAAATAATTGCTGGATTGTTTTGATGTCTGAAAAAAGTTTGTTTTTTTTGTTTGATTTTTCTGCCACCCACTTGTGTTCTCTGAGACTAATTAATCATACTAATCTTCCCACGCAGTGTAATTAACATACCACTGAAGAAAGAGTTTGCCATGCAATGTTTTGGAATAATTCGCGAATGAATTTCTACCTGTAGGGATGAAAAAAATCTCCCCAAACGGAATAAGTATAAACACAACCTTTGATTCGCTGTTCAATCATGTCTTGACTGTGAAGGTAGTCTATTTTTATGGTGTTTGATCATTTAATGTACAGATACTGCTTCAATGGCCGGGGTGACCCACCGGTGGGTCATGCTTAGCTATCCCGGGGGCGACGTACATCACAGGTGAGTCACTTGTTTTTAGAAAATAAGTTTATTTTATTTTTTCTCAACATTAAATGTTGTTGGAATTAACAAGGATAAGGTTTTATTTATTAAACATTTTATAACTTTCAACATGCTCCCTCAAGGGACTCTTATCGGTGAAATTCATTTGATTACTCTTCTTAAAGAATTTTATTTAGCTGTGCGTTATTTCCTTTCATGCTTTTATCTCCATAAATAGGAATAATATATATAATATAAGAACTATTTTTAATAATAAAATAATAATATAAGATTCTTTATTAAATATTTCCATAATTACTATTTCAGGTCATTGTGTATGTCAAAACTGTTATCATAACAATATCGCATTAAACATGCTGTAACCTGCAACAGTGTGGCCCCGCCCCACGAAACGTAAGTAGCTAAGCCGGCCAGCCTCACGTGAAAAAACGTAGATATTCTCTCCGGCGTGAACGTGTTAATTACAAAATCCTTTTTTGATATAACAGCAGAATATGGATGCGAAGATGGATGGGGCCACTTAGATGTGGGAATTTAGAAGGTTACTCTACGCAGAATTGCTGAGCTTTTACCCCGTATGTACGAGTTATAAGTTAGTTAAAAGGGCTTTTAAAATTGTTAAGCTTAGGAAAGAACGAATTCCCAAAAAAGTTAATATGTACTAAAACTACCGAAAGGCGTCCAAATGGTAGGCTGAGAAGAAATGATTGTGTTAGGTCAGCTCTCGGAGATTTGGGCATAAAGAGGGTGTGTGTGTGTGTGTGTGTGTGTGTGTGGGGCGTGCGCGAGCGTGTTAGATTGCGTACATGAGTGCGGGCGTGTGTGTCGTAAGTCTAGCTCAAAATCGAAAAGTCTTACGAAACCAAAATATCATTCTCCTAGGATTTTAAAGGAAATTTTTACCGACAGAAGCGTAACTTGATATACACTAGGTGTATGGTTTTGATTTGTTTTTGATAATTTCTATTGTTATATTATGTAATATAAAATAAATATTTACATCGAAACTCAATGTAATTATTTTTACGTTTCTAACTATTTTTTAAAAGTTCTTAAATTGATTTTAACAACGGAGGTGAGTGAAATTCGCGTGTTGCGTGCACTAGATTATTAATTGTTATATTCACTTGTATTTACTTACATGTTTACTAATATCTGCAATTAAAAATTAATTGAATAATACTACTAATAGAATAAATATCTCCCGTAATGTGATGACAAAGAGAAATATTTTACAATAAGATTTTCAAAGGGTTACATGGGGCTGGGGATCAGTTTCCTTATGTTAAAACAATGTACAACTAAATGAATTCTCCAGCTTTCACAGTTAATTTAATTACCACAGAAGCAGTTCTGTTATTTTCCTTTAACAATGAAATACTTAAAATTGTTATTTTCCTCTTATAGATACTTTAATTAATTTTTATTTTAAAGGATAAAGCTTACGTGCTTCAAACGGATTCGCCTCTCTAACTTAATTAATTTGGAGCAAATGTTTTTTTTAATTTTAAATTTTAAAAAATACTTTAAATAGTTAAAAAAAAATTAAAATTAAAACTTTTTATACGTATAAGATTTTTAAAAACGATGACATTATACTAACTAACGTTTTAAATTAATTGTCCCAACTGATATACTCAAATTAGCTATTTTAATATTTGCTAAGTAAATAGTTGTAAACTTCAATAAATATATATATATATATATATATATATATATATATATATATATATATATATATATATATATATTATATATATATATTTATATATTAAATTTTTTTTTTTTTTTTTTTGAAATGAGAATGGTTGACTGTGAGTATATAATGATTTAGCGTCTTCTGAGTCCCTATGACCAACTCCCGCAAAAAGGTCTTTGTGTGCACATGCAAGTCAACCTCGGAAACGATAATTTGTACAAAACTGAAATTTTATTTTTTAGAATCGTATATACCTGAGATGTTACAGAAACTTTTTTTATCAATACAGGTCAACCTGAAGAGGTAACGTATACGATTCACATAGCACTTTTTTTTTTGCTCTTAACATTTTAAACAGCTCTTAAGATTGTGATTAAACTCACTATATCCATGTTAAATTTTATGATCTTTAATTTTGTGTAGGTTTCATTCATTTCCAGTCAATCTAGACGGTAGGGGTAACATTCAGGAAGATTTTCAGCTTTACAAACCTTCATTTTTGAGAAACTGCTGTGAACAGAAAAGTGAGTGAATGACACTTTCTTACATTATACATTGATTTCATTTCCCTCTGAAATATACCGTAATAGTTTATTTCTCAACCTAGTACAACAACAACTCTGAAAGGTTGTAATTAAAAAAATATATGTTGGAATAATGAGTCTGCTGACTAGTCTTAAATCATGGAGAGTCGAAATTATCTGTGGCAAGTCCTACACAGCAGAATGCAATTAACATTGCAAATTGTCTACTTGCCTGTAGAATTATGAATGACCGTACATCTCGTCTTTCACTTTTGAAAGTATCCATTCCGTGCGTCACTTCTCTTCTTCAATTCATCGGCCATCATTCCCTTATCTGATTGGATGGTTGTTCTTTTTTTTTTTTTCGCCATTCTTTTATTGCTTTAAAAGTTAATAATGTATTTATGAGTGTAATGATTATTAGGCGTGGCTGTTAATTTAATAATTAAGTTAGTCAATCTAGACAAGCGCCTTACCTGGAATCCTCACACTAGACTGAAACGTCAAGAAACTGCCTGCAGATACCGCTTACTACAACACTTACTTGACAGACGATCAAAACTCCTTATTTACTACAAAAAAACTCATTTACATAATTATTATCAGACCTATTTGGACCTATGGCATTGAGCTATGGGGCTCCACTAAACTTACTCCCCCCGCAATCAATCCTTGCAATCCAAAATCCTACGAAAAATCCTCAATGCTCCTTACTTTGTAGCTAATAAACTCATCTATAGAGACCTAAACATCCACCTAGTTCCTGACTTGGCCCGCGATAGATACACCTCTTTAAATCCCAAAATATCGGCCCACTCAAACCCGCTTGTCCGTAACCTCTCATCTGCATCTGTTCCCGATAATCCTCCGAGACACTTAAAAAGACGGTGACCTCGAGATCTGCTCATAAAATAAACTTTGAAGTACTACCACTGTATACGATTTTTTTCATGTCTATTCATGCCTGTTATTGTAATTCATTTATTTTACTTATTGTATTTGTATATACTTATATATACACCTATCAGTTGTAAAAAACAATAAAATATATTTAAAAAAAGAAAAGATAAAAGTAAGTCAACAATTTCTTTTAAACATTTCTATTTAGAGATCTTCAGCGGGTATCTTCTTATTAAAAAGCTTTTGTTATTAATTTTTTTTTATATTTGTTACGACTGTACCAACCGTTATATTTTTTACACTGCCGGTCAAAAGTTTGAGATCATATATGGTTTACAACAATTATTATGTTTATTTTATTTAATTTTTTTTTTTTTTTGGTTGGCTCACACCAGTGATGCGGCTGAAAGAGAGGCGCTGGGATCTCTTGGATTCCGCTACTTCCTCCACAAGTGGAGGGAAAAGTCCAGTCTGGGGTCATTTTAGCAGATTGTATATATTGTATATAGTTATGATTTTTTGTATGATGTTTATTTATTTGCCAACTATGTATTTATCTCAATTATAGGTTGTTGTTTTGATTTTTTTTCATTCATTATTATTTTGTTGTATATATATATTATATATGAATTTATTTATTTTCTATTTTATGTAATTTGATTTATCATTATTTTTTGTATATATTGTATGAATGTGGTCACATATCACTATTACTATTGTTAATTTTGTAAAAAATTGTAATATATCTCAATAAATAAATATCAAAATTTTTTTTGGCATTTTCTCTCTGTGTTTTATGTGTGTTGAACTATACGATTCCAGAAGATCTACTTTATACCACTGTGCATTTTGCATCTTTATACGATTTTCTCAAAAACGGCACAAACGATTTTGATTCAACTTACTATTTCGATGTAAAATTTCATAGGCTTTAATATGGTGTAGGTTTTATTCTGATTGAAATAGTCTGACAGGACTTAAATGCCGATAGTTTAAATTTTATTCCTCTAAAGTACCTTCAATTTTGTAGAATTTATAAAAATAACCTAATCTTGTTTTTTGTATTCATAAAAAAGGGGATAAATATATAAGTTGAACAAAGGGCCTAGCCGGATAAGCATGTGAAATCTGCCCCCGCCTGTATTAGCACCAAATTTATACCATTGAGTCACACCTATGAGAAACAACCTTAAGCAAATTTTTAGCCCCTTAATCCTAACGGGAGGGAAGTTATGGAGGGGGGAAGAAAAAAACAAAAAAAATTGTTTTCTCCTGAACAGCTCAACCGATTTTCACGAAAAAAATATATGTTATGGACTTTACAAATAGGTTTCAAAAAATATTTTTTTAAAAATTTTTTTCCTCGAAAATGCTGGTCAATTGTAGTTATGTTTTGTATAAATATAGCATATAGTGCTATGTAGTAGTTATCTAAGTCAAAAAAATGAAATAAATACAAAAAAAAATATATTCCATCCAATATAAGATATTTATAATAATTTATTTTTAACTTTTATTTATTTATTGAGATATATTACAATCTGTTACAAAACGAACAACAGTAATAGTGATATGAGACCACATTTATAATAATAGGTATAATAAATAGTATGTATGTGCATAGTGTGTTAGTAATATCTAATGACATTACGACCCTACAGCTCTATCCCTACCCTTCATGCGTGACCAGCTACTACTCAGAGAGCTGAAAAAATGCTGCTTTTTTTTTTATTTTTCACTATTTGGTACATTTTAGATCAACTCGAAAAAAATATATATTGTGCAAGACCCTCTAATGAATTAAATTAGCAAAAAAATGTTGGTGTACCAATCCACAATAATTAAAAAAAACATAAAAAAATAAAAAATAAAAATTTTGACTCACGTTTTCGAAATAAAAAATTGAAAAAAATGTTTTTTGAAACCCTTTTAGAAAACCATTAACATATATTTTTTTCGTGAAATTCGGTTGATCCGTTCAGGAGGAAAATTTGTTTTTTTTATTTTTCACCATGGGGTACACTTGCAATAAAATTGAAAAAAATATATGTTATGGAGGACCCTCCAATGAAATAAAGTAACGAAAAATTGGAGGTGTACCAAACCATCATAACCAGAAAATATTTTTTTGAAAAATTCAAAAAAATTTTTTGACCAGCATTTTCGTTGAAAAAAATTTAAAAAAATATTTTTTGAAACCTATTTGTAAAGTCCATAACATATATTTTTTTCGTGAAAATCGGTTGAGCTGTTCAGGAGAAAACATTTTTTTTTGTTTTTTCTTCCCCCCTCCATAACTTCCCTCCCGTTAGAATTAAGGGGCTAAAAATTTGCGTAAGGTTATTTCTCATAGGTGTGACTCAATGGTATAAATTTGGTTCTAATACACGCGGGGGCAGATTTCACATGCTTATCCGGCTAGGCCCTTTACAAAGCTACTTTATACTCTGCTTTTTGCACTTTTTTACAATTTTCTCGAACGATTTTAACTCGATGTATCGATGTACTATATAGTATGCTTCAATATAATGTAGGTTTCATTCTGATTGAAATAGTCCGACAAATTTTCAATGCCAATATTTTAATTTTTTTTCCCCTTTTCCAAAGTACCTTTAATTGTGTACGTTAATTCTTGTAGATAATAATATAGTCGATTATTTAGCAAAACATATGTTTCTTTAGTTCTTTAACCATTTTTCATCTGTATTTAAAAAAAAAATTCTTAAATTGATTTTAACGACGAAAGTCAGTAAAAATCGCGTGTTATGCGCACCATATTTTGTATTACTAAATCTAATAAATTGGTGATCCATAAGTAAAACAATTTTTTTTTAAATGTTCCAATTTTTTTTTTTTTTACTTTTTTGCCGAGGAGCTATTAGGTTGATTTCACTAACGACAAAAGCCTCATACCAACTTAATGGTCTAAAACCTAACGACAAAAACCTCTTACCAACTTAATGGTCTAAAACCTAACGACAAAAACCTCTTACCAACTTAATGGTCTAAAACCTAACGACAAAAACCTCTTACCAACTTAATGGTCTAAAACCTAACGACAAAAACCTCTTACCAACTTAATGGTCTAAAACCTAACGACAAAAACCTCTTACCAACTTAATGGTCTAAAACCTAACGACAAAAATCTCTTACCAACTTAATGGTCTAAAACCTAACGACAAAAACCTCTTACCAACTTAATGGTCTGAAAATAATGAAGTAAATGATATTAGGGATGATGAAAAAATAAGAAAATCGAGATAAGTATAAAGCAAAGGAAAGATAAAATAAAAAGGAACAACAAACATCCTTCCAAGGCTTTTGGTATCTCCTGTTTCACTGAAAATTGATCCTTAGACTGAAAAGCATCGTTAAGGACATAAATTTTCTCGTGTCTGGAAACAAACATGTTGATCAATCAATTCTTAAATTGTTTTCATAGAGTTAAAAAAAAAAAAAAAAAAACGAAGGAAAATAAATTGGATATTCTATTCGCATCATACTGGTATATACATATACACATAAAGATGTCTTAGAAAAGCAAAACAAGTTATTAGAACTTATTTGCAGTCTCATTAAATCAGCTGGGTCATATCAGTATTCAACATTTTGTAATTATTATATGTAGGTATAAGTGTGTATAAGATGTTAATTCTTAGTTAATTTGTATTTATTTAATTTAATTATTCTGTTTTAGTCATTTTATATCTACATTACGAAATTTACATAAGCTTTTTACTTTCACTTACCTATATTTAAAATATCGATCGTAAACATTTTTTAATTCTGTTTTTCAAGTCCAATCCAAAATCTAAAAGTCCTCAAGTGTGTGTGTTTGTGTGTGTGTGTGTGTGTGTTTGGCACGTCTAACGTAAAAACGAGAGTTTACAGCCAGCAACTTTTTCATTCATATCGGACAACACAACGAGGCTCTATATACCATACCTTACAACATTACATACCATACTACTTAATTTTTTTTTACGATATTCTTGAAAACTACTTTAACGATTTTGATTAAATTCGCTATATCGATGTAACTTTTAACGGACTTCAATATCATGTAGGTTTCATTCTGATTGAAATAGTATGACAGAACTTAATTGCTGATATTTACTATTTTCTTCCTCTAAAATACATTTGATTTATTAGATTCGAAAAATTAACCATTTCATCTTGTCTGCTTTTTTTAAAAAATGGTTAAATATACAAATTGAATGAGTTTCATATCTAACTAAAGGATTAAAAAAATAGTATTCTAGTTATTGTTTTTAAAAAATATAGATGTATAATATATGAAATAAAAAACAAAAAATATTTTGGGACCAATTCACCTTAGAACAAGAACATAGAAAGCAAAAAAATTGCCTATGGTCCAGTTACTTTTAATTAAAAAACAACAACATATTTAATACTTCTACATATCTTTGTATACTTATTACACTTGGACCACGAACTTATACATACACATATTTATACTACAGATACCTATATTTACAATGGAACGGAAGATTGAGATTCAAGTAGGTAATGGACGAGTTGATGTTTGAAAGGAAGAGAGAGAGACGGTTTTAAGAATAGAGATAGGCAAGGAATTCCACAAAAAATGAGGAGGCGAACGAGAAAGGATTTGTGAAAGGATATAGTTCTATGAGATAGGATATATATATATAATTAATTGATTGGGTTCTAGTGTTGAACTAATGGATGTCAGAGCGGAGGGGGAGGAGTTCAGTTATGTAGGAAGGTTTTCTATTTTTTAAGATTTGGAATAGGTAAGAACCATGGAAATATTGCCGTCGAACATAAAGATTAAGCCACTTTAACTCAGTATAATACACAGAGGTATGGTCACGTCTACGGGCTCCAAAATATAAATATACTGTTGGATAGCTAAAGATTTTAAAAACAATGTTACCTCCCTCCTTCCCACTCCCCTCTCTTCTCGAATACAGAAATAGTCACTTAGATGTGTAATACACATATGCTTAAAAAAATAAAATAAAAAAAAATAATATTTTTTAATGTAATTTTTGTTTTTTATATATTACAAACAGTAACTAACATAGACGTATAATATACCGTTGAAAAGAGAAGAAATATTTTAGAATAAAACATTACATTATACACAAAGTTGTAATAGGTAATGTTAAGTGACGAATAGAGCATAAACTAATTACTGATTATTATACTAAGAATTTGTTTGTTTATTTATTTAACGTCACTTTATGCTACAATGGAAGTCCTAAATGTTGTCTATTCAGGTTTTATTAGGATAGTGATCTTAAACGAGTACCTGACATCGCACAGGCTCGGGACCACCTTTTAACGTTCCCTCCGAAGGACGGCATAACTAAGGGTTTTTTACTCCCATTAAAAAATTCTAGGACCACCTGCGGGTTTGAACCCGTGACCCCAATACGTAAAAATTTAATATAGGTATATTATTTAATCTAAATCATATGTTTTCAACAAAACTGTATACAATTTTTATTTAAAATAACTTAAAATTGTGTTCTTAAACTTTAGGTTTTTGTAACAATTCATACATTTATTTTAACAGCAAAGGTAAATGAAAGTGTGTTGCCCGCACCAGATAGTTTTTTACAATATTTGTATAAATAATTTGTACATCAGGAAATTGTAAAGTTGAAAGTAAATAGCCCTGCAAATTAATAGCATGCTGTATGGACACTTTTTTGAAATTATATATCACTAATTTACGTTATTAATTAAATCAACAAATAAATAAATAAATTTTTAAAAAGAACAAAGTGAGGAATATTCGGGCTAAGGAGAGAGTGCAGAGTGTGCCATCTGGTCTTCGTTAACCAGATCCAAAACAAGTCGACAACCATAGACCACTTTTTCTTCCCTGCCTTGGACAAGTGTTCTTTACAACCACCGGTTCTACGTGCCTTACTAAATAATCTGCCCTAAATATTAAATAAAGTTGCGTGGTATTAGTTTAAAATTATCAATTAACTCGGAAAAAATAATTCATATTAATAAAAAATTAATTAAATCACGTAAACACAAACGAAATGCAAACAACTCAATCTAAGATTATTCGAAAAAATTGATTACACATTATTTTTTTAATATACAATGATATACTAATCTTACATACACGATAAATATAACACGTTTCATTCATCGACAAGTAACCACGCAAATCATCTTGTTTGTTTCGCGCACGAGAACACGGCCGAAAACTGTTGTTTTTTTTTTTGTTTTTTTTTGAAAAATGATATTTTTAAAAATTATGACGACGCTGCTGAAAAGCGGTGAAATGAAATGATATGTAACATGGATATGCATGAAGCTTGAGAATGGCCCTAGAGGCTGAAACGTTGCGATGACTGGAAATTAAATAAATTGTTTAAAAAAATATATCCAAGATTTCTTATGTAAAACGGCCTAATTTTTATCGAACAAATATTCAAACAAAAGTTCAGTTTTCTCCTTTAGTTGGATATCGAATTCGTTCAACTTACATATTTAACTGTTTATTATCAATAGTAACAAAATAATATGGTTATTTCTACAGAATCTACAAAATTAAAGATAGTTTAGAGTAAGAAAATTTAAAATATCGGCATTTACACCTCATCAGACTATTTTAATCACGAACATTTTCACGATAGCAATACTTTCCTTTACAATAGGGGTACTCACTACGTTTGCTATAGCATGCTATTTGTGCTATTGTGCTAAGCCCATCAATTTTATACAGGAAATAACTGTAGAAACTCGACGGGTTTAGCAAAATAACACAAATAGCATGCTATAGCAAACGTAGTGAGTACCCATATAGTAAGTGAAAGTAAAAAATATAATACTTTCATTAAGTAGTCATATGTAAATTGAGGTATATCAAATTTTAATAATTGATATCTTATGCTCATACATATAAGCATTATATTCGCGGTTAATCTTCGAACTAATTAATTAATTAAATTTAACAGCTTGAGTATAATTTAACTTAACCCATTGCTAATGTATGACAGAATTGATTCGACGCTATTAATAACAAGACAACGATATATATTAGCAAGAAGGCTGATGCCAGTTTCATCCCTTCAATTTAGCATATTACTAACATGTATTAATCACTTCCCTGCTATATGGCCTATTTCCGTGTAACCACTTGGCATTTAATACAACAGGTACGAATATATTTTTCTATTTAGTGGTGCTCTCAAATTCTACATAACACAGCATATTGCATTAGTGGTGAGAAATCAGCAATGTGATTTAAATAATGGCTCTGACACAAATTCAGAACTTGTCTTGATATTTTTTCTTTCGCTTACCTACATATGAAATATATACTAAAAGAAAGTATGACGATCATGAAAATTCCAGTTTTAGAAACTTGGTTTTTATTTGTTATTGGGTTGTTTCACATGAAATGTCCGTTTTTATAGTTTCTGAAATACATAAAGGATTTTGCAGGTCTCTGTTGTTTTCTTCCGAATGTTTAAATATTTAAAGTATACAGTTACTTATCCTCTACCTTTGTATTATAAACATTAGCTTCCCAATCACTTACCCACTTTTTAGTAAACCTCTAACTAAGAACATGAACACACGCGATTTTCGAGTAATATTTTTAAACACTGTCATTCAGCTGCTGAGGCCGCTAGAAATATTTGCAAAGCGTTCAGGGAAGAGAGTGTTAATGAACGAACCATTCGCCGTTGGTTTGCTAAGTTTTCAGCTGGGATACCGACTTGGAAAACTTGCCCGAGGAAGACCTCCGTCCGTAATAGACAACGATGTCCTCAAACATACAGTAGAAGGAAACCCCTACCAAACAGTTAAAGGACTCTCAGCACAACTAAATGCAAGTGCATCTACCGTTTCCAGACATTTAAAGTTTATGGGGAAAGTAAAAAAGCTCATGGGAAAGCATGGGTACCTCATGATCTCACTGAGCGGCAGCAAGACCCCATGTTTCAAAACATACCGTGCAAAAATTGAAAGAACTGGGCTACGAAGTTCTTTCGCCCCTCCATATTCTCCCGACTTGTCTCCAACAGATTACCACCTGTTCACGAATTTAGACAACTTCGTCAAAGGAAAACTTTTTAAAAATGATGATCAAGTGAAAAGTGCGTTTTCAGATTTTGTTTCAGTTCTGCGCATGTGCATGAGTATAGCGGTCATCTTTCAAGTCGGCTCTTGGATTTCTTGCTTTTTCAGTTGGATATCACTTCAGAACAGTCTTGAAAACATCACCAGGCTTCAGGATAACAACAACAGTAAATATTGGAGCAAACAACGGTATGTTGGGTTACAATTTACACCGTAAAGTGAATGCTGAGTCACCTCTTCATATCAGCTGATTGCCAATAGCTAGGCAAGGCTGGTCTTGCTTAACTTTTCTTAAGTTATTATTTTTTCCCCCACATCTGGTTATTATTTAATTATTTTCCTTACATGAAATGCGATATTATCATCAAGTAATGTCCTCCAAAGCTTCAACTAAAAGATCTAGATCTAGTGGTTCAATCCCGTCTCCTACGAAACAAAGACCTCGCCGTGATACTAATAAAAGATTACAAGCAACCCCTTCGGGTACTAATTCAGAATCTGAACCACAACCTGGCACATCGTCACAAGGGATGACTGACGAATCACCGTTTTTCACCCCAAATCCTTTTCAGATTTTACATAACGAAAAAGAAAACATGGAATCTGCTCCTATACCTAGTGAACCACGACCCCCTCCAATATTTGTCAAAAATATTAAAAATTTCCAGTTGTTTACACAATTGAACAAAATTACCGATTCTACCAGCTACTACTGTATGAGTAGAATTAATGACACCAAAATATCTCCTACTACTGCCGAGACATATAGAAAAATAGTGAAATATCTAACATGAAATACCTACCAGCTACGCCAAGAGACAGCTTTAAGGGTTGTAATCAGAAACTTACACCCCTCGACACCAGTTGAAGCTATTAAAGAAGAACTAACGGAGATAGGCTATAGTGCGGCAAGTCACTAATGTCCTAAAGGATAAAATTCCACTACCTCTCTTTTTCGTGGACTTGGAGCCATCGGAAGGAGTTGAACAAATCTATGACCTCAATAGATTGTACTATACCAGTGTAAGAGTTGGAAAACCTTACATAGAGTAAGAGATAGTTCAGTGTCATAACTGTCAAGCATATGGTCATACTAAAAGTTATTGTCATCACATACCTCGATGCGTGAAATGCGGTGAACAGCACAAGTCTGTGGAGTGTACAAAACCAAAATCAACACCAGCTGTATGTGCTCATTGCCTCAAGGACCTCCCAGCCAACTATAAAGGATGCCAAATTTATAAGGAACTGAGGACCAGGTTTCAAAAACCTCAACTACTGGATGAAACAGCAAGACAAGTAAGAAACAGAAGAGAACCCTCAAAACTTATTGATGCCAATGTATCATTTGCCCACCTACTTGGAGGTGGGAATCAACGTACTGAAGCCGTGGCCCTGCCGGAACTACAGAATGTACCTCAATCCATTCCACATGTACCTCTTCCTCAAAATGTAACCAATCCTAAAAATCCTAATCAACCACAAATCTCTCATATCCCTCCTCCTTCAAATGCCACAGACCTTAACAGTTTGATGACATCCTTTATCTCCGAAATTAAATCCCTTGTTATGCCCCTAATATCACTCCTAACGAATCTCGTTTCAAATCTCATTCCTGCCTTAAAAAAACCATAAATGACTACACCTAATTCCTTATCCATTCTCCTTTGGAATGCGATGGTGTTAGAACTCACACTGACGAACTTACAGCCGTACTGCAAGACAAAAACATTGATGTTGCAACAGCACTCATTACTGAAACTAGACTAACCACTAAACAGTACTTTAAAATACCAGGATACACGACATAACGGACAGACCATCCAGACGGCAAAGCCCATGCCGGTTCTGCTGTCATAGTCCGCCGATCCCTCACCCATCACTTACACCCAATTTCCGCCCACGATCACCTACAAGCAACTTCCATTGTTATCAAAACCTTTTCCTTTCCGCTTATCATCGCATCTGCATACTGCCCTCCTAAACATCCCATTTCCTCTGCCCAATTTGAATCCTTTCTCAACTACTTGGGTAATCACTTCATTTTGGGTGCAGACTTAAACGCTAAGAACCAACAGTGGGGTTCTAGAACCACCAATTCTCGTGGACGGACATTGCAGTCTGCACTCAACTCCCGACGCTTTCATCTCCTACCTCCCGATTCTCCTACCTACTGGCCAACAGATCCTAACCGTAATCCTGACATCCTCGACTTCTTCATCCACAGCGGATTAGGCTCTCTTAATTTTTCCATAGCTCGCCTTGATGAACTATCCTCTGATCATAGTCCATTGATTCTAAATGTATCCCTAACACCTATTCCTAAACCTATCCCACCGTCATTCATTAGAGGCCCTGTCAACTGGAACCTCTTTCGCGAAATCCTCACTAATGATATTGACCTCAGAGTGATTCTCAAAACCCCAAATGACCTTGACGACGCCGTATATTCCTTTACAACCGCTATTCAACAAGCCGCCTGGATTGCCTCCTCTCCCAAGTACTCCCAAATAATTCCTTATAAAAGCAATTTACCACAACACCTGACAGACCTCATCAACAGCAAACGCCGAGCCTGAACATTATGGCAACGCACCCGAGACCCAGAGGATCGCCGCTCCTATAACTTTTTTTGTAGAAAATTAAAGCGGGAGTTGGCGATCTTCCGATCCCAATCCTGCAATACCTACCTCTCCTCTCTCTCGACTCGTGACAATTCCCTGTGGAATGTCACGAAGAGAATCCTAAAATCCCACACCATTTCCCATCCTCTCCGGCGCTGTGATAGTTCCTGGGCTGCTTCTGACAAGGATAAGGCCGAGGAATTTGCACAGCACCTTTCCAAAGTTTTTACTCCTCATCCAGAGCTTAATCCTACCCATACGGCAGCAGTTGAAGAGTTCCTTATATCACCAATACCGTTTTCCTTACCATCTAAAGCAGTTAATCCCTCTGAGGTCAGATATCTTCTTAAAAAGCTTCCTCTCCGTAAATCCCCTGGATACGATCTCCTTACTCCTCAAATCTTAAGATAACTTCCACCTAAAGCCATTACATTCCTTACATATCTCTTAACTGTATCCTACGCTCTACCTATTTTCCTCTCTTATGGAAACATTCAACTATCATCCTTTTCCTAAAACCAGGCAAACCTTCTAACAACACGTCATCCTACAGACCTATTAGCCTTCTTCCGATCCTCTCCAAAATCTTCGAAAAACTCCTATTAAAACGAATCCTAGCCAAATTTCACAATTTTCCTTCACGCCAGTTTGGATTTCGTCCTCAACATTCCACGGTTCAGCAAGGACTCCGAGTTGTGGACCACATTTCCTCCGCCCTTGAGTGCAAGGAGTATTGTTCGGGTGCCTTTCTTGACATATCTCAATCTTTCGACCGGGTGTGGCACCCGGACTGCTCTTTAAGCTCAAAACTCATTTACCCCAATCCTTATACCTAGTCCTCCGATCCTATCTATCAAACCGCTCCTTCCGAGTTCGCTGTGGCTCAGAATTTTCCAAACATTATATTGTTGAGGCTGGTGTGCCTCAGAGCAGCGTCTTGGGACCCGTCCTCTACATCCTCTACACCGCCGATATCCCTACCGATCCCGATACCTTTCTGGCAACATTTGCTGATGATACCGCCATTTTGTCATCTAATTCCGATCCTGAAGCAGCATCGCTTAATTTACAAAATCACCTTTCCCTTGTCGAGGACTGGTATAACGCTTGGCGTATTAAGGTGAACGAAAAAAGTGCTCACACGTCACATTCACTCTTCGACGCAAATCCTGTCCAACGGTTTATTTCAATTCCCTACCGCTTCCTTCCTCTGACACAGTCCGGTATCTTGGATTTTTACTAGACAAAAGACTGACGTGGAACCCACACACAAGACTTAAAAGAAAAGAACTTAACCGCAGATTCGGCCAGTTATACAGACTACTAAACAGAAAATCTCATCTTACAGTTGACAACAAATTACTAATATACAAGACAGTACTGAAACCAATATGGACCTACGGACTTGGACTGTGGGGGACAGCTAAACATTCTAACATCAAACGTATCCAATCCTTCCAATCCAAAGTTCTCCGAACAATAGTTAATGCTCCTTATTACGTTACCAACTCTACCCTACACCACGACCTTAAAATTCCGTTTATTTTAGACCTGGTACCATCCAAATTTTCCAAATTTCATCAGAACCTTAGTCATCATCCTAACCCTCTAGCACAATCCCTATCCAGTACCACCCATCCCTACAATCCTCCTCGAAGATTGAAACGGCAGTGGCCGCGAGACGTATTGTAAACGTTTAAATTGGAGTTCTGACACTGGTTAGATCCTCCACTCATGTAATGTATGTTTGTGGCTATTGCGCCCTAGTTCGGTCTCCCCTGATTCACACCAGTGACGCGGCTGAGAGCGAGGGTCTAGGATCTTTTTGATTCCGCTTTTTCCTCCACAAGTGGAGGGAAAAGCCCAGTCTGGGGTCCCTCTATAGCACTTGTATATTTTGTATATAGTTATGTTTGTTTGAATGATGTTTGTTTATTTGCAAATTTATTTATCTCAATTATAGGTTAATATTTTGTTTTGTTTTTATATTTATTATTATTTAATTCTATATATATCATTTATTTGTATTTATCTCAGTTATAGGTTGTTGTTTGTTTTCTCATTTTGTATATATATTATATTTTATTTATTTGACTTTATCATTGTATATATTGTGTGAATGGGTTCATACATTACTAATGTTCATATAGAAACAAATTGTAATATATCTCAATAAAAAAAAAAAAATAATAAAAAATAAAAAGATTTTGTTTCACTTCAAAGCTCAGAGTTTTTCAGTTCGGGGATAAAAAAGTTGGTGTCACGTTGGGAGAAATATGTAGAAAAAGAAGGTAAATACTTCGAATAAAATTATCTTGTTTTCATATCGTATTTTTAATAAAAATCGTTTACCTTGAAAACGGACATTTTACGTGACACAACCCAATATTTGATTTTATTATTGGTTATTTGAGTAAAAATAACCAAGTCCCACAAAAAATTCTGGGTGGGTGTGTGTGGTAAGTCTAAAACGAAAACAAACACTCCTACGGAATTAAATTTCATATTAAAAACAACTATACGCCCAAAATGTTATAGTACTGCTTTGTACCGTCCATTTTGTATTTTTATACAATTTTCTCAAAAACGCCTCTAACGATTTTGATTAAACCTACTATAACCATGTAAAATTTAATGGGCTTTACTATCACGTAGGTTTCATTATGATTGGAATATTTGAATTTTCTTCCTCTTAGGTACCTTTAATTTTGTAGATTAAAAAAAAAAAATAAGCATGTCATCTTTTAAGCTTTAATAAAAAACAGGGAAATATAAACATATAGATTAATCGAATACGATCTCCAACAAAAAGAGAAAAGAACGAAAATATTTGTTTAATGTATTTTTTTAGCATCAAAACAGTAATATAGATATTTAATATACCATCAGAAAGCTAACGATTTTAAAAAAAATATTACACACACACACACACACACACACACACATATATATATATATATATATATATATATATATATATATATATATATATATATATATGTCAATTTATTATATTTGTTCAACAACATATTATATCATTTATTCATGATTTTTTTTTTTTTTCAGGTGAGTATCAGTGTTGAACCGTTTGTTAAATGTAAGTATTAATAAATAATAATGTGTTCTATTAATAAATTTTAAGGGCGTTTTTTCATAAATATTAATTATAGTAAGTTTCATTCCGATCTCCTTTAAAGGATTACATAAATTCCTCGAATTAAGCTAATGGGCTGCAAAAGCTATAGCAATTACTAGTTATTGTGTATTTAGAAAGGAATAATTTATTAAAATGAGGAAGTGAACAAAACAATGTATATAAATGGTTGTAATTAAAAACAAAAACAAAGTATATATATATATAGCATTTCCAAGTCAATTGTAACCTTTTCCAAGTCAAATGTAACTTTTTCCAAGTCAAATGTAACCTTTTCCAAGTCAAATGTAACCCTTTCCATTTCAAATGTCACCTTTTCCATTTCAAATGTTACCTTTTCCAAGTCAAATGTCACCTTTTCCATTTCAAATGTTACCTTTTCCAAGTCAAATGTCACCTTTTTCTTCACTTCTAGCCTTAAATATTCTGTTTTATTTATTTATTTATTGAAAAATAATTAGTTTAATTAAAATTATGACATTTTTAATAATTTTGGCATATCATATCACTGTTTTTTTTAGATATTTGATATCAAGTTCTGTTTTTTATGAACTAATATTTTAAAAAATATTTAGTTTTAAAATAGTTGTTGATTTTGAATTTTTAGAGGGGAGGGATAGTTTTTGGGAATAATTAATGTGTTTTCGGGTATTATAATTACGTTTTCGAGATGTATTTTTTATCGCTCGCGTGCATATTAACTCGCATTTACTTTTAATGTTTTTTATTGATATAGGGATTAATTAATGTGTTTTCCGGTATATATAATTACGTTTTTCGAGATGTATTTTTTATCGCTCATGCGTATTTCAACTCGCATTTACTTTTAATGTTTTTTATTGATATAGGGATAATTATTGTGCTTTCGGGTGGTTATGATTACGTTTTTTGAGCTGTATTTTTATCGTTCATGCGTATTTCAACTTGCATTTACTTTTAATTTTTTTATTGATAAGGATTAATTATTGTGCTTTCGGTGGTTATGATTACGTTTTCGAGATGTAATTTTTATCGTTCATGGTATTCAACTTGCATTTACTTTAATGTTTTATTGATATAGGGATAATTATTGTGCTTCGGGTGTTATGATTACGTTTTTTGAGCTGTATTTTTTATCGTTCATGCGTATTTCAACTTGCATTTACTTTTAATGTTTTTTATTGATATAGGGATGAATTATTGTGCATTCGGGTGGTTATGATTACGTTTTTTGAGCTCTATCTTTTATCGCTCATGCGTATTTTAACTCGCATTTACTTTTTATGTTTTTTATTGATATAGGGAATAATTATTGTGCTTTCGGGTGGTTATGATTACGTTTTTCGAGCTGCATTTTTATCGCTCATGCGTATTTCAACTCGCATTAACTTTTAATGTTTTTTATTGATATAGGGATTAATTATTTTGCTTTCGGGTGGTTATGATTAAGTTTTTGAATTGATATTGGGATTGATTATTTTGTTTTTAGTTCTCATTATATCGTTGCTGGAATATACATCATTTAGCTTTATTTATTTATTTTTATTTTATTATTTTTGTATAAAAGGATTAGTTCCTTTTCTAGCGTCCTTAGTAAGTTTTTTTAACTAAATATTTTATAATGGACCAACTTCCCCACTTGTTCTTACAATTATTTGATAATTTAATTGAGGAATCGTTTATTCTATATTCGGGTGTTCTTGTAACATTATTTGAACCTTATTTGTTATCGGTTTTACTCATTTCAATTTACTGTTCCTATTTCATAAATATTTGATAGAGGGATCGTTTATAGTGTTTTGGGGAATACTAATAGAGTTTATGATATTTTTTTATAGCTAGTGCACATTTTAACTTAAATAAAAAGTGATCTAGAACAGTGCGCAATCGCTATCTAACATTCAGTTAAAAAACGTAATGTGAACGTGCAAAAACACAATAAATAATTTTTACTTCAAATTATAACATAATATCTACGGTCTATAGAAATTCCCAAGCGCATAAAATTTTCAAACCACGTAATCAAAATCCCCTAAAACAAAAAGAAAGAAAGACCACTCTATCAAAATATAAAATGATATTAGCACTAAGTTAAAACGCGCGCGCGCTATAGAATAAGCAGTCCAAAAAAAGTTTTTTCATAACCACCCAATAACACGAGTATAGATCCCTATAACAATAAAAAGATTAGAAGTAAATGCAAGTTGAAATGCGAACAAGCGACAATAAATACAGCTAAAAAAGCGTAATTACAAGACCCACAAATACAATTAATAACTTATATATCAATAAAATACATTAAAAGTAAATGCGAGTTGAAATACGCATGAGCGATAAAAGATAGAGCTCGATAAACGTAATCATAACCACCCGAAAGCACAACAATTAATGCATATATCAATAAAAAACATTAAAAGTAAGTGCAAGTTGAAATACGCATGAGCGATAAAAAATACAGCTCGAAAAACGTAATTATAATATCCGAAAACACATTAATTAATCCCTATATCAATAAAAAACATTAAAAGTTAATGCGAGTTGAAATACGCATGAGCGATAAAAAATACATCTCGAAAACGTAATTATAATACCCGAAAACACATTAATTAATCCCTATATCAATAAAAAACATTAAAAGTAAATGCGAGTTAATATGCACGCGAGCGATAAAAAATACATCTCGAAAACGTAATTATAATACCCGAAAACACATTAATTATTCCCAAAAACTATTCCCTCCCTAAAAATTCAAAATCAACAACTATTTTAAAACTAAATATTTTTTAAAATATTAGTTCATAAAAAACAGAACTTGATATCAAATATCTAAAAAAAACAGTGATATGATATGCCAAAATTATTAAATAAGTCATAATTTTAATTAAACTAATTTTTTTTCAATAAATAAATAAATAAAACGGAATATTTAAGGCTAGAAGTGAAGAAAAAGGTGACATTTGACTTGGAAAAGGTAACATTTGAAATGGAAAAGGTGACATTTGACTTGGAAAAGGTAACATTTGAAAATGGAAAAGGTGACATTTGAAATGGAAAGGGTTAATTTGACTTGGAAAAGGTTACATTTGACTTGGAAAAAGTTACATTTGACTTGGAAAAGGTTACAATTGACTTGGAAATGCTTAATAACATATATAATATGAATAGATGGGAATATGTGAATAGATGGTTATAGTGTAGAGGATGTCATAATGAAATATAAAAGCAAAAAATATTTCAAAAACATATTTATGTTAAAAGTGAAAGACTGACTTTTAATCAGATAAGAAAATTATTCCACAAACGAGTAAAATCTAACTTATTTCTAAATTTTTCAGAACTTTTGGATGCATAATTAGTGTTTTAACTGTACGCCGCGTTCTAAAAGAATACGACGAAAAGAAAAACTTCTTTAAAGAAAGTCAAAAAAAGTCTTTCAGCAGACTAGGCAATAAGATAATAGGGTAAATGTTTGCAACATTTTCTTTTAAAGAAGGTTGATGAACTTAAGTATTCACAGATGAGTTCCATACCGAAATACATGGTTCGTATGGAAGAATTAGGGTTCGGAGGAAACCAATTGAAAAATTCAGTATTTCATGGTAAAACATCATGAGCGGTCATTGATGCTTAGTGCCGTTTTTCTTTGAAAGAGGTTGTTAAGCTTGGATTCCTGGCCAAAATATTTGATAGATTAGTGTAATTTTTCTGTAAGAAAAGCCAGAGTTAAAAGTAGAAGAGAAATGAAGATTAAATAAAATTTTCTATTTAAGCGCGACCATGACTCTCGACACATGTACGTTATCTATTCAGATATGATTGCAGCTCAATGCTCTAAAAATCTCGTATTACCTCTTCAATAATTTCTTTCAAATTTAATAAACTATTAAAAATGAAAGTGACCACAAGATTAATTCCGAATAGGCTAATATATATAATTATAAAAAATTAACTTTACCAACTTTATTTATTTTTTTATAGTAATTTATTTATTGAGATATATTGCAATTTGTTACAAAATAAACAATAGTAATATTGATATGAGACCACATTCATACAATATATACAGAAAATAATAATAATAGTCAAATTACATAAAATAGAAAATAAATAAATCCATATATATATATATATATATATATATATATATATACAATAAAATAATAATAAATAAAAACAAAACTAATCAAAACAACAACCTATAATTGAGATCAATAAAAAGTTGGCAAATAAATAAACATCATACAAACAATCATAACTATATACAATATATACAACTGCTAAAGGGACCTAGGCTGCGCTTTCCCTCTACTTGCGGAGAAAAAAGCAGAATCCAA
Source organism: Piezodorus guildinii (assembly GCA_023052935.1). Lineage (NCBI taxonomy): Eukaryota > Metazoa > Arthropoda > Insecta > Hemiptera > Pentatomidae > Piezodorus > Piezodorus guildinii. The sequence goes on from CM041298.1 coordinate 91,115,497, forward strand.
GAGATCCCAGCGCCTCTATCTCAGCCGCATCACTGGAACTTTACCAACTAGATGTTTATATATGATTACTGCACTAATATAACTAGGAAACCACGTAATTCCCAATACTTTTGACACTTATACTTTTTATTATTTTTTTAAATGAACGTTTAAAACGTTACAAATAAAATGGTTTTTCGTTTTAGCTAGTGTTGTATATAGGGAGAGGAAGGTATTTCCTTATAACATTATAAAGTGGGTAATAACTCTTTGAAAATAGAAAAATAAGTTAAAAGCAAGTAAATTACAGAATGATAGCGAAAAGTCCACCACGTTTACGAAAATTCGAACAAAACTAAAGTTCTATTTAAGGTGTTACAGCAACTTTTGCACCAAAAACGGATGACCTGAAGAGCTAATTTATACCATGCATTTTGCAAATTTTTCAATTTTCTCAAAAACGGTTCGAGCCGATTTTGATTAGACTCGTTAAATCGATGTCAAATTTAACGGACTTCATTGTGTAGATTTTATTGTGATTGAAATAGTCGGACAGAGCTTAATTATGTATGTATATGATTGCTGCAGTAATATAAGTATAAAACCACGTATTTACTAATACTTATGGCACTTCTTTTTTACTTTCACTTACTATATATAGTAAGGGAAAGTATTGCGATCGTGAAAATTTTCGAATTCCAGTTTTCAACGGAAATATCTGTTTTAGGGTCCCCTGGGTCCAAATAACCAAGACCCGCAAAAAGGTCTTTGAGTGTGTGTGGTAACTTCCGGGCGAAAACGAAAAGTCCTATGAAACTTAAATTTCATATTTAAAACAACTATACGCCCGAGATGTTACAAAATCTTTTTCATCGAAATCAGCTGACCGAAAGATGTACTTTATACTATGTATTTTGCACATTTTTACGATTTTCTCAAAAACGGTTTCAACGATTTTGATTAAACTCCCTATATCGATGTAAATTTCTTTATCTTCCTCCTATGTGCCTTTACTAGCGTGGAGGGGCCTCGATCCAACGTTGCCAAGCTTCACGATTTCTGCAGAGTTGTTTAAGTTCCTGCAATCTTTTCCCTCCGATCTTCTGGATATATCCGTCATACAAAATCCTAGGCCTTCCGCGCGGCCTTTTTCCATTGGGTCGAGCTTCCAACACTTTTCTGGGTTCGCGGTCCTCATTCATTCGACAAACATGGCCGAACCATTTTAGCTGTCGCTTCTCGAGGATGGTTTTCAGCGCAGGAATTTTCAGCTCCGCTCTAATTCCTTCATTTCTTACGCGGTCTCTTCTCGTTTTTCCTGCGACCCTACGTAAATACCTCATTTCTGCTGCAGTAATTCGGCTTATTTGTTTGTCCAGCATTACCCAGCTCTCGCTCCCGTAGGTAAGAGTGGGGAGGTATATAGATTTGTAAATGTGGAGCTTCGTCTCTAGCCCCACATCTCGATGGCCAACAATACTATTGCATATACTGTAATAGATTTGATTTGCTTTAGCAATCCTGTTAGCAATTTCGTAATCTATTTTTCCCTGCCTATTTATATTGCAGCCTAAGTAGAGAAAGTTGTCAACTACTTCGAGAGCCTCGCCGTTACAAATCACCTCCACAGTCTCCTCCTTATCTCGGGACAGGACCAGTATCTTGCTCTTGGAGACATTTATGGTCATTCCCTTTCGCTGAAGTTCTTCCTGCCATTCTATTAGAGCTTGCTGTAATTTGTCTTTCGTATCGCAAATAAGGACGATATCATCAGCGTATAACAGTGACTGGCTCAGTATCGTCCTCATGTTCCACTTACCAAGCACTGTTCGGGCAGTTCGCCTTTTACAAATTTTATGGATCTCATCCATAAACACCGTAAACAGAAGCGGGCTCAGACTGTCTCCCTGCTTTACTCCTCTATCAATGGGAAAAGGTGCAGATTCTGTTCCATTAATCCGTACCACTCCTTTAGAATCAGTGTATACAGATTCTATGGCGGAAATAAGATCTATTGGTACATTTTTCGCTGCAAGGGCGTTCCATATTTCTTGACGTGGGACCGAGTCGAAAGCAGCCTTTAGGTCCAGAAATGCGAAATATGTGCTTCTATCTCTGTCCCATGATTTTTCTAATATATTTCTTATGACAAAGATATTATCCTGGGTCTACCTGCCAGGACGAAAACCTGCTTGCTCCTCTTCCAGTTGTTCCTCCACAATTCGTCGTAGCCTTTTCTCCAGAATGTGCGTGTACATTTTGTATGCCACGGACAGGAGGCTAATTGGTCTATAATTAGCACATTCCGTTTGACTCCCTTTTTTGTGAATAGGAATAATCACACTGTACTCCCAATCTTTCGGAATTCTTTTGGTATCCCATACCGTCTGAAATAGCCCTTGCAATGCTTTAATGAGCTCTTGTCCTCCATATTTCAGGAACTCGGGGGCGATGTTGTCTCTGCCTGCAGCCTTCCCTGTCTTTAACTGTTCAAGAGCCAGCTCTACTTCTTCTTCGTTAATGGGTTCATCACTGACTTCGTAGATCGTCTGTCCCCTTTGTTCTCTAACTGCTTCTTTATTAGCGAAGAGGTCTAGGTAGTGTCTACGCCATCTCTCTAATATTTTAGATGTTTCTGTCAGCAATTCACCTTTATTATCTTTAACATTTCTAACTGGCTTTGCTCTTTTGCCCTTCAAGAATTTCACAATACGCCAAAACTTTTTGATATTTTCTCTATGATTTTCATCTAGGCTCTTCCCGAATTCTTCCCATGATATTCTTTTTTGTGCTGTTACTACTGCTTTGGCCTCATTCCTCGCTCTTCTATACTCAGCCCAGTTATCGGGTGTCTTATGGCGTTGATATGATTTCCATGCTTGCTTCTTTCGGTTTATAACCGTCTTAACATCATCATTCCACCATTTGCTGCGTTTGCCTTTATAGGTGAATTTTTGTATGCCACAGACCTCTTTGGCGGTTCTCAAGATGGAAATTTTGAGGGCACTCCATTGTTTCTCTGCGTCTCCGTCTAAATCCAGGACTCTGAGACTTTCTTCCAATTCGGAAGAATATATTTTTCTCTTATCAGGATCATCTAAAGCACGAACTTTTATTGTTTCATAAACTTTAGCTTGAGACTTGCGGGTTCTTAAGATCTTAGTATCCGCGACTAACAGCAGATGATCTGTGCCTATTTCTGCCCCTCTTATTACTTTCACATCTCTGAAATATTGTCGGATTCCTCGTTCATAGATAAAATAGTCGATGACACTATTCCCTAATGCGCTCGAGAAAGTAATTTTGTGTACTCTTTTATGTGGGTAGAAGGAATTTCCTAGTAAGAGATCATTGTCGACGCAGAAATCAATCAATCTTTGGCCATTTTCATTTTTAACTATTTCACCTCGATGAGGTCCCATCGCACCGAATGAGGTTCTGTTGTCTCGTCCAATTCTTGCATTAAAATCTCCACAGAGAATTACCATCCTTCCTTTGAAATGGTATGAAAAGGCTTAAATTCCGATATTTTAAATTGTCTTCTTCTAAAGTACCTTTAATTCTGTAGATTCTATAAAAATAACTATATTATCTTGTTAGCATTGATAATTAACAGCTAAATATGCAAGTTGAGTAAATTTGATTAACAACTAACGGAGAAAATTGAAAAAAAAAAAATTCACTCATTTTTGTCTCAACTGTATTTGAAAATTCTTTAATCGTTTTTAAAAACGGAACTAAGTGAAAGTCGTGTGTTGCACGCACCATATTTTTTTATTTTTTCGTAGATGAACGTTACAAATTATTATTTTTTTTTTTAAAATTATATTTTATTGAATTTTACAACTGTATAGTACATAAATACAATAAGTAAAAGTGATGAATTATAATAAAAGGCGTATAAGGCTTGTGAAGAAATTACCCAGCGGTAGTACTTCGATGTTTATTTAAGTAAGTAGATCCCGAGGCCATCTTCTTTTCAATCGCCTCGGAGGGTTGTCAGGAATATGCGAGGTTGATAGGTTGCGGACAAGAGGGTTTATATGAGTTGGGAGTTTGGAATTAAAAGTGGTATATCTGGTTCGAGAAAGGTCTGCCACAAATGGGATATTAAGGTCGTTATGGATGATTTTATTTGTGACGAAATAAGGAGCATTTAGGATTTTGCGAAGGATTTTGGATTGTAAGGATTGGATGCGGGAGGAATTAGATGGCTTAGTAGAGCCCCAAAGCTCGATTCCATATGTCCAGATTGGTCTGATGACAGTCATATAAATGAGCTTTTTGTAGTGAATTGGAAGTTTTGAACGTTTGTCTAGTAAGTGTTGTAGTAATTGGTATCTACAGGCAGTTTCCTGTCGTTTTAGTCTCGTGTGAGGGTTCCATGTAAGACGTTTGTCAAGATGGAGTCCTAGGTATCGGATTTGTTCAACAGGTATGAGTGGCGTATTATTAAAGGATACGGTAGGGCAGGAGGTCATCGGTTTTCGACGAAGGGTAAAGGTAATTTGGTGGGATTTTTTAGGATTTATTTTAATCCTCCAGTTCCGACACCATTCCTCAATGGCTGTGATGTGGGACTGAAGGATTTGGGATGCAGCGGTTGGATCGTTATGGACGGATAACACACAAGTGTCATCCGCGTAAGTTTTCGTCCTGGCAGGCAGACCCAGGATAATATCTTTGTCATAAGAAATATATTAGAAAAATCATGGGACAGAGATAGAAGCACATATTTCGCATTTCTGGACCTAAAGGCTGCTTTCGACTCGGTCCCACGTCAAGAAATATGGAACGCCCTTGCAGCGAAAAATGTACCAATAGATCTTATTTCCGCCATAGAATCTGTATACACTGATTCTAAAGGAGTGGTACGGATTAATGGAACAGAATCTGCACCTTTTCCCATTGATAGAGGAGTAAAGCAGGGAGACAGTCTGAGCCCGCTTCTGTTTACGGCGTTTATGGATGAGATCCATAAAATTTGTAAAAGGCGAAATAATTTTCGAATATGAGGCGGTAAGTTAGTGTCGCGGGAATAATTATTTTTGGGACGTGTTGAGTTGTTACTAATTGCAATACCTATTGTTCTTGTCAGTTTTTCTATAGCAGAGTTAATTTGTTGTTCTGTCTTTAGCGGAATCTTTAAGTCAAGTTCGTTTTCTAGATGAGAGCGAATGTTGTCCCAGTCAACATGTCCTGTGATCAATGAAGGAGGGAAGGATTTAGGAATAGGGTTTGAATGCAGGAGAAGCAGAACTGGGCTATGGTCTGAGGAGAGGTCGTCTAAGGATGTTACTGTAGATTGAAAGGTGGGAATTTGGGATGTGACGAATATATCAAGAATATCAGGGCGCTTTTTCAGGGAAGTAGGCCAGTAAGTAGGATTTTTAGGTGATAAGACTGAATAGCTGTTGGAAGTGGTGACTTGGGAGAGAATCCGGCCACGAGCGTTGGATGTTCGGCATCCCCACCGTTGATCTTTGGCGTTGTAATCTCCCCCAGCAATGAAGCGCGGACCAAAAGACTGAAATAAGGAATCGAGTTGGTTAGAGGAGAGGGAAATCCCAGTAGGGCAATATACAGCTGAGATGGTTATGTTAAATGGACGGCAGGATAAGGCAAGAGAAGTCGATTGGATGGCGTCAGTTGGAGTAGAAGGAATTAGGGAGTGAGTTAAGGAATTGTGAATAAGGATACAAGAGCCAGCGTGGGATGTTTTGTCAGGGTGATCTGATCTGTATGTGATGTAGTCGCGTATGTAAAAGTGTGAATGAGGTGTGAAATGTGTTTCAGTCACAAGGGCAACGTCTATGTTATTGTCGTGAAGAAAGATGTCAAGTTCGTCTCTGTGATTAATCAGACCATTGGAATTCCATAAGAGAATAGCTAGGGTCTGCTTATTCATCTCGGGAAATTAATCGGGAACTGTGATAGGAGACTTGTAAGGAGATTGATGAGTGGTTTGATTGTGTTTTGGAGGTCTAGAAGGAAGGATGAAAGAATAGGTGTTATGTCAGTTGGAGGTTGGTTAGGATTGGGGTAGGAAGGGGTGTTGAGGATTAAAGGATTAATCTGTCTTGGTGTGGGTAAGATTATTCTTTGAGATCAGCAGGTAATGGAGCTTCAAATGAGAGATTGTCCTGAACTGCAGTGATTAATGCAGGTTGATGTTTGGGATTGGTCTGTGGAGAGATTAGTGGCGGTAACTTGACTCTCAGAGAAGCAGGTTTTGGATCATTTATGGGTATTTTTGACTGAGGGTGGGAGTTAAGAGGTTTAGAATGAGTTCTCTGAGGCTGTGAATGTATGGTCTGACGGTGATGAGAGGAGATCGGGGGTTGAGGATGGGATGTCTGCGGCTGTGAAGTGGAGTCTTGAGGCGATTGAGGTCGGGGCAGAGGTTTTGTGGCTATTGCAGAATAGGTGGAGGTATTGGAGCTTGGTGGTGGTTGATACACGCTGCCTCCTGGAGCTCGATGGATGATCGGAGTAGTCCTGGTTGAAGGGCCGGGTGCTTCATTAGTAGTGCTGGAGGTCTTCTGTAGGGTTCTAGAGGATATGTTTAGGATCTTTTGTCTCAGCATATTTTTGTACACTATGCAGCCTTTGTAGCTAGCAGGATGACCTTCACTGCACAGCGCATATTTTGCTGGGGTGTCCCGAGGTTTCAAACAATTGCTAGAGGCGTGTGGGCCAGCACATTTGACACATCTGGCTGGATGATGACAGTAGCCTTTTGTGTGCCCAAGATTTTGACAGTTTGTACACTGTACTATGTCATATCTCTGTCTTGGCTCTTCAAATTTTATGCAGGAGTAAACAAGCCTGTTTACTTTAAATATTTCTGGATTATTAGTAGCAGGCTTCCAGATCTACGAAGAATAATGGTAAAGGGAACTTTTCTGAGGGATGAATGACACAAGAAACGTGTCGCACGCTGAATCCTAACTCTTCTATATCCTTCTTGATGGCCTCTGTGGGGGTGGTGTTGTGGAGACCCCTCAAAACAACGCGGTAGGGTTTATCTTCTTTTAGCTGATAACAGTGAAATTCATAGTGTTTCTCTGTTAAATATTTGACGTGTTTTTTATAGTTCTCTTTGGTAGTAGTGTTGATCTTAACGTCTTTTAATCTCGCGAAGCATTGGAAATTAGTTTGTCCTATGAGTGCAGATATTTCTTGGCCAAACTTAAAGAAATTTTGAATATTATTGACGTATATAGGTGGTGGCTCAGGTTCGTTGAATTCACGGGGTGTAGAAGGATGTTGATGACATATTATTGATGGCTGCAACGTTGTTGCTGGAAAGTGCGGATGTGGAGGCAGTTTTGGTTGGTTGAGTGTTGGCTGAAGGTGTACTTCGGTTTTCTGGAGGGCAACTTTGCTTAGCTTTGGCTTTTTTATTTTTTTTCTTATTCGGTGAATTACTACCAGAATTTGGCTGAACGTTCCTATGGCGTTTTTGTCGCGTCCTTCTAGTCAGGTACTGCGAATCAGTCTCACTAATCTCACTGAACGGAGTTTCATTGTCTGTGTCCATCACTGAATTCGCGTCAGACATAATGTTTATGTATAAGAAAAAAAAGAGAAAAGAAAATTCCCCTATTAAATTATTACCATATAAATATGTTTATATATATATTAATATAACAAATAAAAAAAAAAAAAAACACCTATTAAAGAAAAAAAAATAAGATATAGAAAAAAAAAATTATATACCCTCTAAATATTAATAACAAAAATTAAATAACTCCTTAAAAATTAAATTATGTACATAACTATATACAATTGATAAAAAAAACATTTTAAAGAAAATTAAAAAAAATATTCTAAGAAAAAAAAAAGATTTCTTGGTTATTCCGGGATACGAACTCAGGACGGTGGCAGGTAGATTCCTAGTGCCGCAACCGTGAACCTGGAGTGCTGGCTGATAAGAGTCTGTAGGGATTAACTGCCACGTCAGTTAGCCCAAGTGACACTGCTCAGTGAGCTGGCTATTAAAATAAGAGCACTAACCTCAATGTTTATAGGTGTCAAGTGAAAATGTTCAACAGAGGAAACTTTTTGTAAAGGCTGACTGCTGGTCAACTCCATACACGTAAGTTATACAGTGAGAAAGACAGAGCGACACACATAGTAAACTTGACAATCGGCCATGACACTTACCACGTTACAAATAAAATGATTTTTGTCGTGCTTTTTGATACCTTACATATAACATTATAAAATGGATAATAACTCTTTGAAAATTTAGAAAAAATAGTTAAAAAGCAAGTAAATTACAGATTGATTACAAGTTCCGGATAATGGATATAATTAGTTGACCGTTGAGAATTACTAAAAGGAATTAGTCCGTGTGACGGTCGGTGAATGAAACAATTTCAATAGTTTATTTTTTGCCAACATTTCGACCCCCATTGTCGGTCATCATCATAGCCCCTCATTATTATACCTTTGTCATTGTAATTTAATTAATTGATTTATTTACACATCTAATTATTTTTATGTTATAATATTGACATTCTCCAGCGCAATAGTTTTTAAAATAGTATATTTAATCTTATTTTAAATGTATCTATTTTGTATCTTCTTAGCCCTGGTGGTGAATGAAACAATTTCAATAGTTTATTTTTTGCCAACATTTCGACCCCCATTGTCGGTCATCATCATAGCCCCTCATTATTATACCTTTGTCATTGTAATTTAATTAATTGATTGATTTATTTACACATCTAGTTCCTTTTATGTTATAATATTAACATTCAATAGTTTTAAAAAAAGTATATTTAATCTTATTTTAAATGTATCTCTTTTGTATCTTTTTAGTCCTGATGATGACCCACAATGGGGGTCGAAACGTTCGCAAAAAATAAACTATTGAAACTACTCAATGTTTCATTCACCACCTGGGCTAAGAAGATACAAAAGAGATACATTAAAAATAAGATTAAATATACTTTTTTAAAAACTATTGAATGTCAATATTATAACATAAAATGAACTAGATGTGTAAATAAATAAATCAATTAATTAAATTACAATGACAAAGGTATAATAATAAGAGGGCTATGATGATGACCCACAATGGGGGTCGAATAGTTGGCAAAAAATTGAAACTACTCTATTGTTTCATTCACCGACCGCCACCCTGACTAATTCCTTTTAGGAGTTCCGAATAATTTTGACACTAACTGTATATAGATTTAAATTAGGTCATAATGAAATACAGCAAATAGTGACAGCTACTTTTTAAAATAATATTGTGGTAATTTAGACTTCAATATTCTGGACGTATTTCGAAAGAGTTTTCAGGAGTGGAAATATCCGTTGAATAGTTTGAGAGATAGGTACATGAGCGTGGAATGCGGTGATGGTTGAGGTATTTGTGGTTCGCTGTTCCTCTCCTATCTTCTAACGAGTACAGTTTGGAAACGAGAGAGGAGTTAATACGTTGGTGTGAGTCCGTTAACTGAGTTTGGTGGGCTAACTTCAACCCAAGTCCTTACGCTGCCCTACCACCCCTAAGTGACTTAACATCGCCTTCAATTAGTTTTTAATACCATGCTATCGGCTTCTATAGTAAGAGCATATAACCATTTATACTGAAAAGCTGGGATAACAGTGTATGATAGTAATATTAAAAACGCTGAAAATTATTACACAATTTGGACGTTGATTTCCAAAAGGTGCTAAAGGACATTTTTTTCAAAATTGATATTTTGAAATATTTGTATTCTAATGGCTTAGTTTTATCTAAATCCGTCTTCAGATTTTATATAACACACATAGAAATCCTTTAAAAACGTATTTAAAAATTGCATTTTGTTCCAAAAAGTACTAAATCCACATTTCATTTCATTTCAAAAGGTACTAAAAACATTTCCTTCCTAAAGGTACTATATCCTCTGTAAAGAGATATAACCTTTCCTTTCATTTCCTTCCAAAACGTACTATATTTCCTACTATCCGGCAGAAGCACTTAACTCCGTAATATATTACCATTAATTTTTTGTTTTCTTCATTTTGTGCATTTTTATTAGTTCATTTAGTTCGTGATGAATCAATGCTATTATTTTTACCAATAGTTTTAACCCAATAATCAGTTTTTAGGCTGTTTTAAACAACTTAATTGCCTCGCTTCCGTTCTCGTAGGTTGTCAATTAAATTAAGTTTTTCTTATAGTATTTCTTCTTGCAGCAACATAAATTTAAGCAACATAGTTTTAAAAAATTCAGAAACTCACATTTTAATAGAATAATGGTATTTGATCCAGCAATAATTTGGAATTAACATTCCAGGAACTTGCTAAATATGAGAGGGAAAACCGTGCCTGATCTAACTTAATAGTAGATTTATTTGATTTTTACTTTCACTTACTCTATATAGTAAGGGAAAGTATTGCGATCGGAAAAGTTTTGAATTCCAGTTTTCAACGGAAATACACGTTTTAGGGTCTCCTGAGTCCAAATAACCAAGTCCCGCAAAAAGGTCTGTGTGTGTTTGTGTGTGTGTGTGTGTGTGTTTGTTTGTGTGTGTGTGTGTGTGTGTGTGTGTGTGTATGTGTGTGTGTGCGTGTGTATGTTTTTGTGTGTGTGTGTCATACATAAGCTTTTAAAAGTTAATAGAGAGTGATAAAAAGCCGATAAAACTAACTGATTATTTTAGATAATAATATGATAGATTTTTTAATAAAACACATGTTTCTGTAGAAATTCCATTAAATTAATTCTTTAATGGTTTCACTCATTTTTATCTCTTACTGTACTTGAAAATTCTTTAATTAAAAACAGAGGTAAGTGAAAGTCGTGTGTTGCCCGCACCAGATTTTTTTCTGTAAAATAAAAGCTCTAAAGTTATTTATTTATCAATCTCTATAGCTAAATATTGTTTAAACGTAGTTAATAATATAGATAAATTTGCTAAATTTACACAAATAATAAATACAAGTTCTAAACAAACTTCATAATTACATACTTTCTTATTATAGTGTCATAAACCTATAAATTGTCCTTTGAATATTGACTTTCTTTTTGATTCTTTAAGATGTTTCTCGGAGTGAGAGTAAGGAAATATACGTAACTTAGTAATTAACAATATAAAGAGGTTAGTTATTGGTATGTATGTATCATGTAGGTGATAGTGACTGTTACCAACTTATCTCGCGTCATATTCTTTCAAAAAGTACTATATCCATATTACATTGTTTAAAAGTCATCGGAAAAGTGCAAAAATTTGGAAAAATTAGTTGGGGTAACACGCTTAAAAATCAACTTTAGATTTTAATAAAAAAAGAATCAGGTAAATTTGTCCAATAATAAATAAATGACAGATTTTCTCGTTTCCTGTAAAGTTGTATAAAGTGGATATAGTACCTTTTGGAAATCAACGTTTCAGTTGTTTTTAATTTCCAAATAACTATGTTAAGGTATAACTGTTTGTATAAATGCTCATGGCAATTAACTAATATGAAAATCAACAAATAAAAGTAAAGTGGTACATCTCCGCTGCTAGTTTCAAAACGCTATATCTCTGCTTGTTCTGAACCAATTTCAATTATTCTGTTTTCATTTTGTAGGAAATTTAATTCTCTACAAAATAGCACATTTTTGTAATTATTTTTTTACTATTAGTAAAACCGGTTATTCGTATATATAGGATGGATTTCAATTGTTTTTTTCTTTTTTGTTTTGTATTTTTTTTTTTTATCGTGCTTTTCTGATTCTAGAACACTATACGTATTTAGATGAGGAAGATGGTTGGGGGTGCGGTCATAAATTAGATACACACATTTAAAATAAGTGCTATTTTAATTATGTGCCGACGTTTCGGCCTACAATGTGGGCCTTCATCAAGGCTAAAAGAAACAAGATAACAACCAATGTAATTATAGACTTAATAATATGTTAGGTATATAATAATAATATGACAGTAATAAAATATGGGAACATAAATAAAATTAAATGTAAAATGATAATAAGATGACAGTTATGAAGTATGGAAATAAGGTGACAGTTATGAAGTATGGAAATAAACAAAATTAAGATGATAGTTATAAAGTATGGAAGTAAACATAATTGAGATGATAATATTGTATTGAGAATATATAAAGAGAGACTAAGCAAATGAAAAAATGACAAAGGAAAAATATGTGAACAATTAAAATTTTAAATATTAACAATTTTGAAGTGATATATGACGGTAATATATTAAAAACATAGTTAAGAGTATAGGTAATATATAAAAAGAACATAGTCATTAAAAAAGAGAAACAGTATGAATAAAAAAATAATTTTAAATTTTAAAATAATGTAATATTAAACTAAGAATTATATGTCAGGATATGTAACGGAGAAAGATATGAGTATGGAAAGAGTTGCGAGTATGGAGTAAGAGTAAGAGTATGGAGAGAGTTATCTTGTTTCTTTTAGCCCTGATGAAGGCCCACATTGTAGGCCGAAACGTCGGCACATAATTAAAATAGCACTTATTTTAAATGTGTGTATCTAATTTATGACCGCACCCCCAACCATCTTCCTCATCTAATTTCTCAACGGTCAACAAAACTCCATCATTATACGTATTTATAGGTAAAAATCCAATTTTTTTTTTTTTTTTTTTTAAAATAATTATCCCCATTTTTTTGGTTCAAACCAGTAATGAATTTGTTCTATATCTTAAAAAATAACTTAGTTATTGAATTAAATTACTTTTGATCTGCAACTTTGTTTTTTTTTTTTTGGTTTTTTGAACCTACGAACAGCAAGATATATGTACAATATACCGTTGGAAACCTAATGATTTTAAATAAAAAATCTCGTACGAATTTGTAAAAGGTAATGTAAAGTGAAAAATAAGGCACACAATTCTTACTGATACTTCTACGTAACAATTTGATATTGCTATCTTATTTAATCTAAATCATCCTCACACCAGACTAAAACGACAAGAGACTGCCCGTAGGTACCGACTACTACAACACTTACTCGACAAACGTCCAAAACTTCCAATTCATTACAAAAAGCTCATTTATATTACTGTCATCAGAAACATCTGGACATATGGAATCGAGCTTTTGGGCTCTACTAAGCCATCTAATTCCTTCCGTATCCAAACCTTACAATCCAAAATCCTTCGCAAAATCCTTAATGCTCCTTATTTCTCACAAATAAAATCATCCATAACGATCTTAATCTCCCATTTGTTGCAGACTTTTCTCGTACCAGATATACCACTTTTAATTCCAAACTCCCAGCCCATATAAAACCTCTTGTCCGCAACCTATCAACCTCACATATTCCTGACAACCCTCCGAGGCGATTGAAAAGAAGGTGGCCTCGGGATCTACTTACTTAAATAAACATCGAATTTCTACCGCTGGGTAGTTTCTTCACAAGCCTTTCACGCCCTATACTCTAACTCAACAGTTTTACTTATTGTATTTATGTTAATACAGTTGTAAAATTCAATAAAATATGAATAAAGAAAAAAAATAATAATCTAAATCATATGTTTCCAACGAAACTGAATAAACTTTTTATTTAAATCAATTTTCAAATTTAAGCTTATTTAATAGTTCTTAAATTGATTTTAACAGCCGAGGTAAGTGAAAGATGTGTACTGCCCGCATCAGATTTTTTTTACATTCTTCTTATTACGTTTGATTACTTTTTTAAATCTTTTTAAATATTCGATATGTAGTTCTAAATTATTTTTCAGCATGCAGGGAATGATATGGTTCTAGAAATTTTGCTCCTTTAATTATTAACTAATTAATCAGTTTAAAAAAAAGATCTAATTACCAATTGAACCACTTAATAGAATAGAATCTATTTTTAAAACTGTTATTTTTTTATCTTAAAAGCAATTAACAACTGATGAGGAAACCGTTTAAGAAAAACACTGTACTAATTACGTTTCTTAGTTTTACTTTCTGATAATTGAAATACATTCAATTAGTTTCAATCGATATTTAAAGTGGTCATCATGAATATTTTTTATATAAGAACATTATGGTAAATTACTGGAAGAGTTGTCAAGATATAGGAGTAAATTAAAAAACTCTTCGAATCTGTTGTATCTGTATCAAAAGTTGTTGGAAATATTTTTTTTCTTTATTTTTTTTTGTACTTAGAATTAAAACAATAAAAAAATATGTCTTAGTAGGATATGGAAATATCTCGACTCTCAAATTTTTTTTTCGGGCCTTAATCATTTAGATCCAGAAGGTACTGAAACGTGTATTTACGGTGATAACTGAAATTCCAATAGTTTCCCGATTACAATATTTTCCATTTAGATATATTTCATTTATACGCAAGTGAAGTAACGATGTATGAAAGTCAGAAGTATAGGTGAAAATAAGCCAAGTAGTGGAAGAACCTAAAGAATGTTTAATAAAAAAATTAATTGTCAATTCAAATAATAGGCTTACCGAACCCGAAGGTTCGGTGCCGATACCACTAAACTCCGCCTGCACAGACTCGTCTAATGTTCACCGTTCAAGCCCAAGCCCCCGAGATCAGCCTTAACGCAATCCTTCCATCGACGCTTCGGCTCCCCTGTCGGATCAGCGAATACCAACTTTCTCGGAATCCGTTCCTCAGCGAGCCCAACAACTTTACTCGCCCATTTCAGTCTCCGCGGTGCTATCAACTCAATTATGTTTACAGGATAAAAGCTCCGCAATTCCGCGTTGTCCAACCTTCTAAACTCCCCAGCGGCCTTTTCTCTTTTCGGACCAAATATTTTTCGCAGTACCTTATTTTCGAAAACCTTAAGCCGTTGTTCATCCTAGAAAGTAAGCGGCCACGTTTTACATCCGTAAAGAACCTTCGAAAGAATAAATAGTAGTTTTATAAATTCTAATCTTTAAGTTTTTTGACAGAAGCCGCGAGCTAAGTAATTTAGCAACTGAATAATAATACGCATTTCCCACCTTTAACCAGGACTTTATTTCTTCCTGTATTTCCAACTCAAATAGTTTGTTAAATTAAAACATTAACCAAACCAACTATATGAATTGAAACCAAAATATCATTTTTTAGTAAACCCTGATTCACTAATCACATAATGATGAATTATATGTGAATTATCCTAACAAATTTATAGATACCGTATTAATCCTTTTAATAATTGTTTTAAAATTATTTATTGATATTTACAACTGCATTACATAACACAACTAGTAAATAGGCTTTAAAAAAATAGACATGAACCTGACTTGTACAGAAGCTACCCATCGGCAGTACTCTAAACATGTAAAAACTAGAAGGCCTCGGGACCATCTTTTTTCAGACGCCTCGTAGGATTATCAGGTAATAAAGACTAAGAAAGGGTTAGAATGGAAGGAGATGTATCTGTTTCGTGCTAAATCAGTAACATACGGGACATTAAGTGCATGATGCGTTTCTTCGTAAATAAGTATGGAGCGTTGGGGATTTTACGAAGAATTTTGTATTGGATTGGATTGAAGGTTGGCCTTATTATAGTCATGTAAAAAAGCTGTTTGTAATTTAACGGAAGATTAGAACATTTGTCTAGTAAGTGTTGAAATAGCCGAAAACGTCGAGCAATTTCTAATTATTCTGTTTTACATTCTAAATATCACGAAAAATCAGATAGTAGTTACAATTGTTTACATACGATATCCAGCCTCACTATAGAACTTAACTCAAACGTGTAAATGTATGGATATATCTATGGGTACTAATTAAATTTAATAATGACATTTTTATTTAGAATTATTTTGAACTGGGATGTTGAATTTTAAAGACATATTTGAATTACACTTTCGCTAACCCTTGCCTAATTGTAGAGATGGGTTTTTCGGCTTGGATTGTGATCGGTAGCTCATCTAAATATATATATTTTAATTTTAATTTTATTTAAATTTTATCTGTTTCTAAAAAAAAAAAAAAGTTTAACAAAATGCAGCATGCTACAAAAATCCGAGCAGCCAAAACAGTAGCGTGAAGGCAGGTGATTTACCTGTTTGTTGCAATTTATTTTCAAAATATAATACATCAAATAACGAATGCCTTATAAAAGTTTCTCTTATCTTATGAACCTACTTTAAGCCAAACCAAATTACCATAGCACGTTGAGTCTCTGCCACTAAATTTTAATTCACTTTAACTCATCGTATAGATGTGTAACCTGTATTGCTTTCATAATTTTTCATTGAGCCCTTTTCTGAGTCCATTTCACTGTCAATCATTGATCATTCATTAAAATTTTTCTTAAAAACCAAAAACAGTATTTTCATTTCAATTTATTATCTTGTGGTTTTTGTCTTCAGGAAGTTGGTAGTATGCCTGACATGTCATTATTTTGTTTACTATTCTATCCTATTTGCTGATTGTCACATACGCTGACAGGTGCAAATCAATAAATAAAGTGAAAAAAAAAAAAAAAAATTATTATCTTGTTACTACTGTTTGCCTTGATGTTGAAAATTTAATTAAACTTTAAATGTGTACTTATAATTATTTACGAAAATCAATCTTTAAAAAAGTGTTTTTTTTTTTTTTCAACTACTTAGAGTGCCAATATTTTGAAACCCAGCCTTATAGCACATCTAGACTTTAACATTGATGATAAATTTCTGTCTTCATAAGTGAATGAATACTATCTTAACTTATAAATGTAGTTTGTGTGTTTATTATTTCATTTTTAATATTTATATAAATTTAATTCTATAGGGCGTTTTATAAAATTTTAATAAACCGTTTATAAACGTTGACTCTCCTTTACAAATCTGTGAAGTAATTCCATTAAAGACCATTGCCCGTTTTCGGCTGATTGAATGAAAAGGCAAAAGCTCTTAGGGCTGAGGTTACTGCTTGTGTAGGGTTTCAGGTATTTTCGGTTCAAATCCAATTTTCTTTTTTACTTTTTTCTTCAAACATATTAGTTCACAACATTTTTTTAGGCTTATCCGTTTTACCGAATTTTCACCTCTTTCAGGACTCAATAAGAGGAAGGGAAAAAAATTAAAAAGCTTTTTCTTTAGTCTTAGTCTTTTAGAAATATCTAAATTGATATTCTGATTTTTTTCCTGATTATTTCCTAAATTTAAGAGCTTCTACTTTGCTAAATCACTTGCTTTGATTTTGTTTCCGTTTTTTATTTCAATCAATGTAGTTTACTTGATCAAATGAGTTCACATAATTGAGCTGGTGATTTTCTAAGGTTACAACACGAATGAACAACATTTTCTAGGTCTTCTTTCCTGATAGGAGGCTTGCAGACAACTCAGAAACAATTCAAAAGTTTATACAAATTTATTATAGTTATTTCAATGTATATTGATATTTGTTTATTTATTTATTTTATTGGTACAGGCAATCCGCAACAATGGTGATGTTTGTCGACGTGAATTGTGGTATTCCAAAGATATTACTAATAACAGTTCATAGATGAAAGTAAATAAATGGTTACAAACATAATTTCATTTTGATATAAATAATAAGGGAAAAAGAAAGAATAAAAATAATAAGAGTAATAAATTAATCATAATAAAATACTTACAAATATAATTGGGTAGCTTTAGATCGATTTGTATAATTTAACTTGTTTTAAATGATTAAATAAATTTGGGATGTACGTACTATTGTCATTTAATAAGGTATCCAAATAATGTGGAAGGTCGAAACCTATCAGTTGCCAGTAGTCTGTCAGTAAGTGTTTTGTGGTGATAGCTACGTTACACTGTTCACAGTACGTTCTTGGTGTTCTAGTCAGTAATTGTTGGTGCGTTAGTAGTGAGTGTCCTATTCTGAGTCTTGTCTGTAAGACTTCCTCTCTTCTGTTATTCTGGACCGATGATTTCCACGGAAACTCTGTGTCTTTTATTTCCCTATGATATTTGTTTGATATTGTTTAATTCATTTAGAATCACTTTATGCTACGGTGGCATACATTTAAAAAAAAAATCTTATTTCGGTGAAATGGTGATTTTTTTTATCAACAAAATCATCACCGAAAAAGTGCAGGGGAAACATACGAAAAAAAAAAATCCTGCCCGCTGCACTTAACTATATCTTACCTTCGTTGGTAAAATAATTATTTTTTTTTAATATTTATTTATTGAGATATATTACAGTTTGTTTCATAATAAACAGTAGTCATAGTGATGTGATACACATTCATACTATATGTACAGAAAATAATGATAAAGTCAAATTACATAAAATCGGAAATAAATAAATTCAAGTATATACAAAAAAATAACAATTGATTTAAAAAAAAAAAAAATAACAAACAAATCAAAACAACAACCTGCAGTAGAGATAAATACAAAGTTGGGAAATAAATAAAGATCATACTAACAAACTTTAACTATATACAATCTGCTTAGGGGATCCCAGCAGGCTGGGCTTCTCCCTCCACAAGTGGGGGGAGAAGCCGAATCTAAGAGATCCCTGCGCCTCTCTCTCAGCCGCATCACTGGTGTAAGCTAGTTGAGGCTGAGTTAGGGCGCAATAGCCACAAACATACAGAACATAAGTGAAGGATCTGGCCAGTGTCAGAACTCCAGTGTAAATGTTTACAAAATGTCGCGGGGCCACTGCCGTTCGAGGAGGATTGTAAGGATAGGTGGAGCTGAAAAGGGATTGAGCTAGAGGATTAGGCTGATGAAGAAGGTTTTGATGGAATTTGGAAAATTTGGATGGTATCAGGTCTAAAATAAATGGAATATTAAGGTCGTGGTGTAGGGTACAGTTGGTAACGTAATAAGGAGCATCAACTATTGTTCGAAGGACTTTGGATTGGAAGGATTGGATACGTTTGATGTTATAATGTTTAGTTGTCCCTTATAGTTCAAGTCCGTAGGTCCATATAGATTTCAGTACTGTCTTGTATTAGTAATTTGTTGTCAACTGTAAGATGAGATTTTATGTTTAGTAGTCTGTATAACTGGCCGAATCTGCGGTTGAGTTCTATCCTTTTAAGTCTTGTATGTGGGTTCCACGTCAGCCTTTTGTCTATTAAAAAGCCACGGTACCGGACTGTGTCTGAGGAAGGAAGCGGTATGGAATTGAAATTAACTGTTGGACCAGGATTTGCGTCGAAGGGTGAATGTGACGTGTGTGCAAATACTTTCGTTCACCTTAATGCGCCAAGCATTGCACCAGTCTTCGACAAGGGAAAGGTGCCTTTGGAGATTTAGCGATGCTACTTCAGGATCTGAACTGGATGATAAAAGTTAAAATAAATTAAAGAACTTACATCGCGTTAGGATTGAAATATTTATTTAGATTAAATAACTAACAATAGAAACTAACTAGTTTAACCGCTTTTCATCGCTTTCCATAACTTTAGACAACTATGTTTATAAGATAATTTTTTTTTCTAAAGTCTTACGCTTAATAACGGTATATATATATCTATATTACTGTACTTGTGTTCAGAAAAAAAAATAGCTAAAAATATTTTTGCTTTTTACTTTTTTAGTTGGTCGTCAAATTTGTTTAGCTTGTATAAGTTTGATTTATCAATGTTTACAAGATGATATGGTTATTTTTTACACTTTAGAAAAAGAACATTATAAATATTGGCATTAAATACCTGTCAGAATACTTCAATCAAAATGTAGCCTACATCATATTATGGCCTGTTTAATTTTACATCGACATAGTGTCTTTAATTAGAGAAGTTGGAGGCTTTCCTTATAAAATTGTAAAAATTTGCAAAATGCATGGTTTAAATTGGCTCTTCTAATTAACTGATTTTGTTTTAAAAAAATCTGTATTATCTCAGGCATGTATGCTTATATAAAATAAAATATGAATTTTCAGTTTTATGTTGGATTGTAAAATAAGTTTGTTGCGTTTTTTACTGGTAATTTCCATAAAAACTTCATATGCTTGTAAATATTTTTAATCAATTATATTTGGCTAATTTTGATCCATTATAGGTTTCCATCTTACAGGTAATTTTTTTTATTCCGTCCTAGGCGCTATGCGTCTTTCAAGACAAAATTTCCGGTTGTGAACCGAGCAAAAACTTACGGACGTTGCTTTCTCCTAAGACATTATCGCTATACACACTGCAAATTATGTTATATATGGTGCAGCGGATTTTCCTAGTCGAAAAAAGAATAAAAAATTAAATGGCGAAATTGAATTTTTTCTTATCCATTTTGAGCAGGCAAAATAAGGAATCTCGGTTGAAACTGATACATAAAAGCACCTTAACAAATTTTTTTAATTTTTTAATAAGTAAACATGATTTTATAAATACAGAGAGGATTAAATTGATATTAAAAAGCGCAAGGAATTTACTTTACAACCCAATAAAACTTATCACTGGGATCACTTGTAGCTGGGTGACTTGCATAACAGCCTCCTATGCCAAAGGTCACGGGTTCAAACCCGCAGGTGGTCCTAGGTTTCTTTAATGGGATTAAAAATCCTTAGTTATTCCGTCCTTCGGAGGGGGCGTTAAAAGGTGGTCTCGAGCTTGTGCGATGTCTGGTACTCGTTAAAGATCCCTATCCTAATAAAACCTGGATAAAATTTAGGACTCCCACTGTAGCGTCAAACTCGAAATCAAAAATTTTCACGATCATAATATTTTCTTTTACTGTATTCCCTATATAGATAAGAGAAAGTAAAAATATCTAAAAATGATCTTTACAGTCATCATTTTTTGGTATTGAAAAATATTTACACCTGGGTTTGTAAGGTTATAGGTAGAAGCAGGAAACCTTGTACTGTTATTCGAGGACATGGCCGGACTACGAAGATGATTCCAAGTCCCGATAAATCAATTCTCTAAGTTTCTACTGCCAGTTTGGCCTTTCTTATCTTGGGCTCATTGCAGTTCTTCCCTTAAAGTATATCATGTATGTATATATAGCCCTTGAGCAACTTCTAACCGCCTATACCTTTTCTAATCTAGGGCAAGTACCGAAACATAGGAGTATTGTTAAAAAAAAAAAATTGTAAAATATATTAAAACTTATCACTTAATTATAAATATATATAATCAATTGTTAGGACTAGTATTACAATTTTGAAACCTGTGTTAAAAATCGCAAATTACTAAGCTTCGCAAAAGTGTATCGTTCATAACTGGGCTCAGAAATATATTGGGATTATTTTCAATTCCTTAAAAAAAAAACACAAAAAAAAAACAGTTTTATATAAAATTAAACCCAGCGATCTACGTTTCGGAGCACTTCCCCCTATACCAAGATCCTATAAATCAACTTATCTCTACAAGAACATTGAAAACAGTTGTTTTAATATAATTTAGAAAATGTTTTTTGTTAATTTAAAAATAGTTATACCTATATGTACCTACGGAATTGAACTGTGGGGGAAAGCTAAACATTCTAACATCAAACGCATCCAATCCCTCCAATCCAAAGTCCTACGAACAATAGTTAATGCTCCCTATTATGTTTCCAACTGTACCTTACACCACGACCTTAATATTCCATTTATTTTAGACCTGGTACCATAAAATTTTCCAAATTCCATCAGAACCTTCTTCATCATCCTAATCCTTTAGCTCAATCCCTCTCCAGCTCTACTCACCCCTACAATCCTCCACGAAGATTGAAACGGTAGTGGCCCCGCGACGTTCTGTAAACATTTATACTGGAGTTCTGACACTGGTCAAATCCTCCACTCATGTACTGTATGTTTGTGGCTATTGCGCCCTAACTCAACCTCTACTGGCTAAGACCAGTGATGCGGTTGAGAGAGAGGCGCTGGGATCTCTTGGATTCCGCTTTTTTCCTCCACAAGTGGAGGGAAAGGCCCAATCTGGGGTCCCCTTAGCAGTTGTATATATTGTATATAGTTACCATTGTTTGTATGATGTTTATTTATTTGCCAACTTTTTATTTATCTCAATTATAGGTTGTTGTTTTGTTTTTTATTGTATATATATGAAGTTATTTATTTTCTATTTTATGTTATTTGACTATTATTGTTATTGTCTGTATATATTGTATGAATGTGGTCTCATATCAGTATTACTATTGTTTTTTTCTGAAACAGATTGTAATAATTCTCAATAAAATAAAAAAAAAATAATAAAAAATAGTTATAGCATTTAGGTATCCTAATCTACAATATTACATAAATCCAAATAAATATTATAACTTTCTATTAAAAAAGTTTTCTATAGGAGGGATCTTATTATATTATTTCTTGTAAAATATGTATTATTTATTGTGGGTGATATTATTTTTTGAAATATTACAAATACTATTTATTTACAAAAAACTTTTTGCAATAAGAAAATATGGTAATATAGGAATAATTGCTTAATTCATAGCATCTCTAGGCCACCGCCACAAAAGTCTTCGGGGTGTCTTGTTTCGGATTAGGAATAGATTTAACTGTTCAGGCCGAGCAAGTCTGTCGTAAAAATGTTTTATAACATTCTGTGGCAGTATCCGAAACCTTAAGTCCATGTCCTTGTGAAGTAATTCGTTTGTCACGTAAATGATGCATTCAAGATTTTTCGTAATATTTTGGATTGAAAAGATTGAATTATTTGGATGTTGGAGGTTATGGCAGAGCCCCATAGCTCAAATCTTGTATGTCCGTAACAGTTTGATCAGTGCCTTGTAAATAGTAATTTCGGCGTTCAATGACAATTTTGATCGTTTTTGACCTAGGCTTAGTAGTCCTAATCGTCTGTTTAGCTGTTCTCTCTAAAGTCTAATGTGGATCCTCCATGTCAGGTTTTTGTCTAAGTACGTACAATCCCAAATATCGTATTAAAAAATCATACAATTATAAATTAATTTTATATCATTCTTTCAAAAATGAAAAATATTCCAGTTGTTCAAGGCTCTGTTCTAAATGACCTTTCATTGTTTTCGGTACATAGACGCAAAAATATTTGATTATAAAAGAGATTCCTTACTCTTATCGCCAATTGTGGTTATCATAATAGTTTATATAAAAAAATTAGAAATATTTCTAATTTTAATTAAATCTAGATTTCTCTACGAACTTTCCGAACAGTTCTATACAAACTTCAAGACAACAGTCATTGATGCTTGTAGTAAGTCTTTACAATTTATCATACTGTTTGAAAAATTAACTCTTGAGTTACTTTACTTAGTTGGATACATAAAAACTTTATATATATATATATATATATAGGCCAATCATTGTTATATTTTTATTTATTTATATATATTTATATTATATATATATATATATATATATATATATTATAAATATATATAAATAAATAAAAATTATAACAATGACTGGCTATTGAATTAAATTTGTCTTGAATTAAATGACCTTCAATAGAAAGTTATATTTTATTATTTTTGGGAAAAATAAGAGCAAAAATTAGAATTTGATAGTTATACAATGACATATCATACCACACTAAATTTCATTCTGCAGATATCTAAATGATTTAACACCTCTTAGGCATAATCTGAACCAAAAATATGGAAAATTACGGATATATATTATAAATTTTATGATTTGCTTCACTTATGTTTTAATTTTTATTAAATAATTGATTGAAAAGTGGAATGTTATTGATGAGAAAGTTTCGATGACGTGATGCGATACTGAGTTGATTATGTTATCTCCATTCTTATCTACTGCACTCACTATTTTCGCCTTTACTACATCTTGTAATTTTTTTTCTTTCCTTTTTATCTTTTTACCTTACGTTTACATATATATAATATATATATATATATATATATATATATATATATATATATATATATATACATATGCATACATACATACATATATAAAGTTAATCATTCCTCTGGTATTTTGTGTTGTTAAAAACGTTATTTTACGCCTAGACATTGGAGTTTTACTTATTAATTTCACTTGCCAATTTATGAAATATATAGTAAATTAAAGTATTGCGATCTTGAAAATTTTGGAATTCCAGTTTTCAACGGAAATACACGTTTTAGGGTCCCCTGAGTCTAAATTACCAAGTCCCGCAAAAAGGTCTGCGTGTCAGTGTGTTGTAAGTCCAGCGTGTAAACGAAATGTTGTACGAAACTGAAATTTCATATTTTTGACAACTTTACCCCCGAGATTTTACAACTTTTTCAACGAAATTGGCGTACCAAGAGAGCCACTTTATATCTTGCATTTTATCCCTTTTTCACGATTTCCTCCATAACGGCCCTAACGATTTTAATAACACTCTAACGATTTATGTAAAATTTAATGGGCTTTATTCTGATTGAAATAACTTAACAAGGCCTTAATGCCGCTAGTTTAAATTTTCTTTCTGTAGTGTATCCTAAAATTAAAAAAACAAAATAATACGTTTCATTTTATTATGCTGATTAAAAACCTCTAAATATACAAGTTGAACGAATACAAATAAAAGAGAGAAAAACGCAAACATTTTTTAAATTTAATTTTTGTTTTTCTGAAGATAAGATCAGTTATATATATGGAAAATGAATGCTAAGGATAGAAAGAAAGCTAAAGATTTTAGAAAAAATATTATCTTACACACAAAGTTGTTGAAGGCCACGGTAAGTGATGAAAATATTATAAATAAAAACTGATTTTTATTTATAAAAATTAAATTTTTTTATTTTTTTAAACATATTTATTGATATTTACAACTGCATTATTATATACAACAAGTAAATGTGATAGACATAGTAAACTGACATGAAATACATGTAGAGACGCTACCCATTGGCAGCATTCTAAAAGTATTTTAAACTAGAAGGTCTTGAGGCCATCTTCTTTTCAGACGCCTCGGAGGAATGTCAGGAATGGAAGAGAATGAGAGGATAGAAACTACTGAATTAGAGTGGAAATGGAGTTTTTTATGGAATGATTGATACCTGGTTCGGGCTAATTCAGAAACATATGGGACAATTAAGGTCTTTATGGATGAGCTCATTCGTGACAAAGTAAGGAGCGTTAAGGATATTACGAAGGATTTTGGATTGTAAGTCCATAGCTCTATTCCGTAAGTCCATATCGGTCTTATGATAGTCATATTAATAAGTCTTTTGTGATTAAGTGGAAGGTTGGAACGTTTGTCCAGTAAGTGTTGAAGTAGCCTAAAGCGGAGAGCAGTTTCTTGTCGTTTTAGTCGTGTATGTGGATTCCAAGTTAGGAGTTTGTCAAGAAGAAGTCCTAGGTATCGGATCTGTTCAACAGGAACTAGTTGAGTGTTATTAAAGGATACTTTAGGGCAGGAAGTCAAAGTTTACGGCGAAGGGTTAAAGGTTATCTGGTGGGATTTGTTAGAATTAATTTTAATCCCCCAATTCTGGCACCATACTTAAAGGTCTCAGATGTGGGATTGAAGAGTGTGGGAGGCTGTAACAGGATCATTAGCTACTGATAGCACACACGTGTCATCAGCATAGGTAGAAAGGAAAGTGTTTGGATGGGTTGGGATATCAGGTGTGTAGACTGTATAAAGAACGGGTCTTAGGATGCTGCCTTGAGGAACACCAGCAAATTGACAAACAGAGAGGAATAGGAACTATTGTGATTTATTTTAAAAGATCTATCAGCGAGGTAGGATTGGATAGTAAATAGGTAGGAGGGAGGAATAGACGGAGCTTGTAAAGCAGTCCCGGGAGCCAGACTCGGTCAAAGGCCAAAAATTAAATAAAATATTGTTTTATTATTTAATGTAAAACATATGTTTTCATCAAATTAAATATATTTCTTAAAATCTTTTTGAACTCTAATTATTAGTTCTTAGATTGATTTTATCAACCCAAATAAGTGGAAGTCGTGAGTTGCTCGCACCAGATTTCTTTTTTCTGAATGAACTGAAACCATTGGCGAAAAATCTTTGAACCGTGTTTAATTTTTTTCTTTAGTCGAAAAAACCACATACGAATGAGATTATTTCTTATTTATGTTACAGACGGTTATTTTTGTATAAAATCTAAAACGTAAATCATTATGGTTGTGCTTTCTTCTGCTGGTACATTAATGTAAATTTGACAGATAAAAAATATTAGAAAGAGTAACTGATTGACTGATAACGAAGACATGTATTTTAGTTACCTTTGTCATACATATGATATTGTTTAATTATTTAATCTAAAATAAATGTGTTTCGTCGAACCTCTGTGTAATTCTCATCTATTTTTCAACTGTATTTAAAATGGAGGTGATGTTCGTGCTTAGTGTGTACTAGATTTTGGATTTTAAAGGTACACTTTCTGTTTTTCTTTTTTTTTCGGTTTCAACGATTTCAAAAACAAAGGATCTCTGCACTAACAATTGGTGGTATTAAGATTGTGCGTTATCAGGTACTCGTTAAAGATCTATATTCTAAATAAATCTGTAAATTTAATTATAATTTTAATTCTAATAAATTTGTTATAAATATAGATAATCAATAGTATAATGTAAGAGTGTCCTCTGCGGTGTACTGGCATATCAGTTTCCTTTGCCTAAGGTCGTGGAATTAAACCCGGTAGATGGCTCTAGAGATTTTAAAGGAAGTAAAGATTCTAAGTTATACCGCCCTTCGAAGGGGACGTAAAATAGTGGTTTCGAGCATGTGAGTTGTCGGGCACCCGTTACATATCATATGCTAATTACACCTGTATAAATATAGATAATCAATAGTAGTCGCGCGTTCAAACCCGGAAGATGGCGATAGCATTTTTAAAGGGAGCAAAAAATCCTTAGTTATGCCATCCTTCGAAGAGGGAGTAAAATAGTGGTCCCGAGCATGTACTATGTTCGATACTCGTTAAATAACCATATTATAATTAAACCTGAAGAAGCAACGTTAGGACTCCCACTGTAGCATCGTCCGATTAGCCACAATACGTTCAATGAATAAATAATAATATTCTTCCAGTGAAGTACTGACCTAATACTGTTAAAGCGAGTTAAATAAACCGTCCCCACTACGCTACACTTCAGTGAGGCATCTAATTTTAGCCAAAGTGTCTGATGTAGCATCTTATCAACAAGTTGTGGTGACTAAGGGAGCATGCGCACAACTCACAGGTTGTGTAGAAAACATTCAGTCATAGCCAGGTCTCCATCTCTTGTATTTCTTACTCGTCTTGATAGTTCAACTGCGTATTTAATTAATTACATTTATCAGTTAATTAATTGAATTGGAGTCAATTGTACACCGATTATTAGTTAATTGTATTAGTGGCTGAGGTGGTTCCGTGTAATAATGGTACGTCCAGATTATACTGAAGGTAAAATCACTAGATATAATAGTTTTAAATTGTAATTAATAATAATAATTATTTAATTTTTAATTTCTTCAATCAAATTAATCATATTTTGTATTTAGGTTTAACATACATATTGATTAGTTTATTAGGCATGTATGACTTATTTATCACTGTTAATAATCCAAGTTTCTTACATTTTTTGGCAATACAGCTAAATTTGTATGTTTTAATGGTAAGATTAGATGTAATTATGATAATAATTTAAAAAAATAGTAATAACCAGATATTGCCTTCTATAGAAAAGTAATCCTCTAGAGATTGACATTCAGATAATGTTTTGTATTTATTAAGGATTACAATTTTTTTTTATACTTAACTAATGCAGGGATCTTCTAATATATTTTACTAAATTGATTTTTTTATTTTTTATTATTAAATATCCAATATTTTATTTATTTGAAATAAGTTGCCATTTCTGCATGTTATCTTATATAAAAAATATTTTTTCTTTTTAATTAACCTGTAATATAGTGTTGAAAAGCTCAAGATTTTTGAAAAAAAAAAAATTGGTGTGGGCAGCACACGACTTTTACATACCTCCGTTTTTAAAGAATTTTGAAATACAGTTACAGTTAAAATATAATAAAACTACAATATTAAAGAATTAATTTAACTTAATTTCTATAGAAACATGTGTTTTATTAAAAAATCAATTATGTTTTATCTAAAATAATCAGTCAGTTTTATCGGCTTTTCATCATTCATTACTAACTTTTACAAGCTTGTGTTTTAATATAAGATATTATATTTTCTAAAATGTCTAGCTTTCCAACGGTATATTATACATGTATATTACTGTTCTTATGTTCGAAATAAAAAATTGCATTAGAACAATATTTTTTCAGTTTTCTCCTTCATTTGGACATCGAATTCGTTCAGCTAATTTATTTCCCTGTTTTTTTTATAAATGGTGATAAGATAATATGGTTATTTTCGTAGAATCTACAAAATTAAAGGTACTTTAGAGGAAGAGAATTTAAAATATCGGCATTTAAGCCTTGTCAGACTATTTCAATCAGAATGAAACCTACATGATATTAAAACCCATTAAATTTTACATTGATGAGTGAGTATTAGTGAGTTCAATTAAGATCATTATAGCCGTTTTTTTTATTTAAAACGTAAAATGGTGAAAAAAGCATGGAATAAAGAGGTTTTTCTGGTTAGCTGTTTTTGATGGAAAAGGTTCTGTGATGTCTTGGGCGTATAGTTGTCTTTAATATAAAATTTCAGTTTCATATGTCTTTTCGTTTACCCACACAGACCTTTTTGTGGGACTTGGTTATTTGGAGTCAGGGGACCTTAAAAGGTGTATTTCGTTGAAAACTGGAATTAGAAAATTTTCACGATCGCAATACTTTCCCTTACTATATATTTCATATATAGATAAGTGAAACTAAAAAATTATCCATCATATTTAAAGTAATGTGAATTAAAGAAAATTGCATTAACTTAAGTGATTGTTGTTAATATTTTTTATTGTAATGTTATTTAATCTAAAATAAATGTTTTCATGGATGCAGAAGAAATGAATTTACATTTTTATGTATTTTATGTTATTCTATAGACTGGTTCTTATAATTGAGACGTTGATTTCCACAAGGTACTAAAGGACATTTTTTACGAAATTGATTTTTTTACATATTTGTATTCTCATCACTTAAATGTATCTAAATATTCTATTTGATGCTATCTAATGAATTCTCAAGTCCTTAAAAAACACGATTTAGAAATGCGGTCATTTTCTAAAAGTACTAATTACGCATTTATTTTCGTTCCAAATCATTCTAAAAAAAATTCATTTCATAACTTTAATATGATGTTATTATTATAGTAAAAAAATAATTCTAAATTTTAAGGCAAAAAGATTCAAATTAGCTAGTTTAATAATATAGTAATGAGAGATTTTCGCGCTTCCTGTAAAATTTCTTAGAATGGATATAGTACCTTTTGGAAATCAACGTCTCAATTCTTACTAAATTGTTATAAACTGTATTTAGAATGTCGTAAGAATTAAATGTAATGCATTAAATAATGATTTCTACAACTAAAAATAGAATCAAATCTATTTTTATTCACTCATTCAAGGCAAGATACGTTCATAAACTATTTATTCTAATTCTTCATTTAAAATATTTTATCTGTTGTTTTAAACAATGGAGTTTTATATCTACATCTTAATATTTATTTTGTTTAATCATTATTTCCTCCTTGTTATCTATATTGCATCATTAACGACTAATGAATTATTGCATGATGTAAATTTATTTCTATGGCCTAATCTCTGCTAGTGTTTGTGATTGATGGAGTATGTGTTCTGTTTGTTGACTTAATGACATCACTTCTATTTGTTTAGATAGAAAATGGGCAATCAACAATCTATTATTAGCACATTCTTATGCTTTCCGAGCACGGCTACTTATTTCTTAATGTTATATTGTGTTTTTCCTTGTGTATTAATTTGTTTATTATTATTTTTTTTTTTATATAGCTTCTTTTATCTTCACTACACATAAATCTAAGTAAAATATAAGCAAACTAATAACTTTTAAGATCTTCACTAATTATTTTATTTAATATGCAGTAAGGTTTCAATATGGGTGATAAAATTTCTGTTTTGGGATACGCCGATGATTTGGTACTGCTAGGTGAAGAAATGGAAACTATACAACTAAATACCGGTAAAGAAATAGGACTCGAAATACCGAAAAGACGAAGTATATGATCAGTAGTAGAAACGGTAACGGTCTTGGTGATATTGATATATCTGGGCATACTTTTAAACACGTTGAGAAATTTGAGTATTTAGGTTCAATGATAACAAGAAAAATGAAATCCAGGAGGAAATAAAGTTCCGGTTAAAGGCGGGAAATGCGTGTTATTATTCAGTTGCTAAATTACTTGGCTCGCGACCTCTGTCTAAAAACTTAAATGTTAGAATTAATATAACTCTTATTCTTTCGACGATCCTTTACGGATGTGAAACGTGGCCGCTTACTTTGAAGGATGAACTTTGGGTTAAGGTTTTCGAAAATAAGGTACTGCGTGAAATATTTGGTCCGAAGAGAGATGAGGCTACTGGGAGTTTCGAAGGTTGCACAACGCAGATTTGTGGAGCTTGTACTCTGTGCATATAATTGAGTTGATAGCATTGAGGAGGAGAAAGGTAGATCGAAGCGTCGATGGGAGGATTGCGTTAAGGCTGATCATGGGCATGGGCATGAACGGTGATCATTGGACGAACCTGTGTAAGCGGAATTTGGTGGTACCGGCATCGAACCTTCGGGTTCGGTAGGTCTATTATTATTATTATTAATAGCAGTATGCCAAGGTATTATTGCGAATATTTGATCTTATATTGATTTATATATATCTGCATTAATGGTACGAGTAACTGTAATACATACTACTCCGCTATCGGTCATTCAGTTACTATTTAAATCATGCACAACGTCTAAAATTATATATTATATAGTGCAATATTATTCTGAATTGTATATCACGCCTCTTCAAACCCCAGCTTTTGACAGATATTTTATTATCTAATCCTATTCCTATGGATGTCTGTTCCTTCTGATATCTGTAACTCTAATACCCTTCCAAACTTTTAATCCCTTCTATTCAATTTACTAAGAATCCTGACAAGATCTAATTTTAGATTAAAATGTTTAAATAGAAAAGTCGTAGAAGTGTTGTTTTTTTTCGTTTAGTTTTTTTAATTTGGTAGGCATTATATTTTATTCTTTGATCGAAGCTATGTACAGGAACAGAAGGATAATTGTATATTTAATTTCATTTTTTATTATTATCTAAAATATTTATATATTTTTTTCTCAAAGATTATTACTAGAAGTTGATTTATTGTTGCCCAAGACGATTTTGCTTTTATGCTGTTATAAATTCGATCATCTTTAAAAGTAAATACATTCTCATACTTTACGTTGATTTTTTTTTTTTTTAATTCGTACCCAAGACCCAGATAACAGTTGTCTAGTGGTCTGCTTATTATATAAACTTCTAGAAAATTATTGTAAATATGTATTTTAAAATTAAATGTATTGTCTTACTGTATTAAGTGTATTGACACAAACTTACATAATATTTATTGTTTTGGTGAATACAAATTAATTTTTTTTTTTAATTCATTTATAATTTGGGGAGCTGCCAATGGGTAGTATCCCTACATATGAATCATGTCAACTTATCTTGTATCACATTTACTAAATGTATTTTATTATACAGTTGTAAATACCAATAAATATATTAAAAAAAAAATTCATTTATACAGATATATTACAAATTTGTCTCGATGGACAATGATAATATGGCTGTAAGATCACATCCATACAATATTTACCGTAAAAACGATAGAAATGTCAAAGTATATAAAAAAATAAATAAAGGTATATAATAACAAAATTTATAAATAAAATCACTATATTTACAAACTGCTGGGGAACCCTGGACTGGGGCGAAGAATCCAGCGCCTTCCTCTCTGCCACGTCACTGGACCCTTAAAATTAACTTTAAAAATAAAATTAGGTCTGGAGTGTACTTACTTCTTATTAAAAATGAAAAGAAATCTTTTATCATCTCCCTAAAGCTTTAGCAAACCGAAAATTGCTTAGATTCTATGAGATATTAGAGTGTTGGAGGTTCGCCAAAGATGCTGAACCAACCCAATTTTTACAAAATATGGGTCAAGATGAAGATGTGTTTTCTAGCCCTTGACATAATGATAATACCCCTATTATAATATTTGCTTGGCACTTTAATATTTCTGATGGTGTGTTGTATAACTCCTAATAGTCGGTTGCAACAGGTACAGTCCGGATTGATTTTTCAGAATAACACAAAAAGGTAGATAGATAGATAGAAAATAAACTTTATTCTGGGACAATGTCCCTTCAGAATACATTAATGGTCAAAATAATAATTTATATCTGGCCTAAAACAATATATAACTACATTTAAATGACAAAAAAAAAAGAAGAAAAAAAATAAAAGGTCATTGTGACATCTCTATGTACATATTCAAAAATAAATAAATAAGAATCAACCTAGAATATATCTTTTAAATCTCATTAAAGTATATAAACAAATCACCTCACATAAATAGGCATAATAAGAATTAAAAATTAGCTTACATCGGACTGGAGAGAAAGCAAATATTGAAAGAGGAGGGATTTGAATGATGGTAGGGAAGGAGCATGTCGGATGTTTGAAGGGAGAGTATTCCATAAGGCAGTGGAACGGGCTAAAAAGGAGCAATCGTATTTTTTGGTTCTATGGAAAGGAGTTTGGAGGTCAGACAGACGGGATCTTGTTTCCTGGTGATGGGTTGAGGATTTAAATACCAGAAGGCTGTAGACGTAAAATGGGTGGTGGGAGTTAATGATTTGATAAAGGAATGATCCAAGGAAATATTGTCTTCGAAGGTTTGGGGTTAACCACTTTAACTCGTCGTAGAGGTGGGATACATGAGACCGTCTCGAGGTGCCGAACACAAATCTTAAAAAACAATTCATAATTCTTCTCAATCTGTCCTCGAGCACCTTTGAGAGGCCGCCATACGCCACACAACTATAGTCAAAGTGGGGGAAAATGAGTGATGAGACTAGGAGTTTACGGGTAGATAGTGGTAGGAGGTGGCGGGATCGGTGGAATAATTTTAAGGTACTAATCGATCGACGGGAAATTTGGGCAATTTGGGGTTTCCAGGACAGATTTTGGTCGATGATGATGCCAAGATTTTTCATAGAGGAACTAAAAACAATAGGGTGATCATTTAGCAAAAGCGGAGGAAGGGTGGTGATAGATCGGAGGAGGTATTTGGAACCAACAAGGATGGCCTGAGTTTTTGTAGGATTAAGCCTTAAGTTATTCAGGTTTGCCCAGGCACTGATCCCATCTAGGTCTTCCTGAATACTGGCAAATGCTACAGATAACTCGGAAGGAGGGAAGGATAAATAGATTTGGAGGTCATCAGCATATAGGTGGTAGGAAGAGTAATGGATTGAATCAGGAAGGTCATTGATGTAGGTATTGAACAAAATGGGAGAAATACTCGAGCCTTGGGCCACGCCTGAGGACAGGGCAAGGAAATTAGATGGGGGTTGATTTGGAATGACAACCGCTTGAGTGCGGTTGGAAAGAAAGGATTGAAACCATTGAACAGAACTGTTGGAAAAGGATAATGACTTTAATTTAGAGAAAAGGATCGAATGGTTAAGGGAGTCAAAAGCTTTGCTAAAATCTAAAAGTACCAGGACAGTTAATTTTTTTTCATCTATAGCAGTATAAATATCATTTGTGATTTTGGTAAGGGCGGATTGCGTAGAGTAGCCAGGTCGGAAGCCGGATTGGTAAGGGTTAAGTTGGTTGGTTTTTTCAAGAAAACTGGATATACAAGTATAAGGTATAAGGTATACAAGTATTGTGAAATATATACGTTGTTCTTTGAAACATTAGTAATATCCCCAATGAAAAATATTCAAAAATGGCAATGGAGTAAGTAAAGAAAAACAGAAACGTTGTAATGAATAATTTTCGTACTGCAGGTACGATAATGAACTATTTCATTACACTTTTAGTAAAGATGGATAGAGGTGCATGTTGTATCAAATATTTAAAGTAATTCTTTATATAAATCGATTAAAATAAATTTATTGTAAAATTAAATTTTGGTTGTTCTGATCCTGAAAAATGAGTTATAGGCGTAATTTTTGGTATATTTTTTTTAAAATAATTATTTAAGGTGTTCTTATTATAAAATTCCATACTTTTCTCTATATACTTTTTTCTTCCAAAAGTAACTGCATTACTAATGTAAAACATTTTTAATTTACGCAATTTTGTTACTCATCATCTGATAGTAATGTCGAGGTATTAAGATCTTCGTCGTGGCCCGTGTGATTTTTAATTTTATTGACGACCGTATAAGATAATTTTTTTTTTTAAATTAAATAATCAACTGTTAACTGTGAACTGAATATGAAGGAAGAGGTGGTTCGGGTGTGAAGTGTTCTTATTATAAAATTCCATACTTTTCTCTATATATTTTTTTCTTCCAAAAGTAACTGCATTACTAATGTAAAACATTTTTAATTTACGCAATTTTGTTACTCATCAACTGATAGTAATGTCGAGGTATTAAGATCTTCGTCGTGGCCCGTGTGATATTTAATTTTATTGACGACCGTATAAGATAATTTTTTTTTTTTTTAAATTAAATAATCAACTGTTAACTGTGAACTGAATATGAAGGAAGAGGTGGTTCGGGTTTATCACTATTTTCTTATCTTTTTATACGCCACCTGAACCACTTATTCCTTTATTTTCGTTGCGGTGTTCTGTTCCTACGACTCCACATATTTCTCTTTACATTAAAAAATAACTGAATTATGGGGTATGGGTAAAATTTTATATTTTTTAAATAATTAATTGCATTGTTCTGGTTCGAAAACTATGCATTTTCTTCACTACCTTCAAAAATAACTGATTTATTGACGTCAAATATATATAATCCATCGTCATTTTGCAACTAATCGGCTGATTAACGTTGGATATGAAGATCATAGTCGTGTGCACTGATATTTATTTTATCGTTTTCCTAATTTCGAAAAAAAGTTAACTAATAGCTTCGTAGAAAAACTGCGTACAGCGATGTACCCAAAGCTTAAGGGTTTTTCCAATTTATTTATTTATTTTTTTATTATCATTTTTTTTTTTTTTTTGATCTCACAATATTAATGATTGTAAAAAGTTAACGCATAATAGAAAAATACGGATTTAAAATTAACGACGTATGCTTATGTTTACATTCTGCTCTAGGGAACTTCAAACCAAGCTTTTGTCTTGCGAAGGAAGATGTCAAGACATCCCAGCCGCATCGCTGGTTTTTAAAGTCAGTGAAGGCTCAGTAAGGGCACTAGATCCTGATAGGAAAATATTCAGATCTCCGCTTTACAAGTTAATGTTGACCAAAACTACACAGTATGTATTCATTGAAAACGTATGTATTCATATCCTGTGTACCCAATGTACCAAAGGGTACCGCGATGTTCAAAGGGTCTTGCTCCGTTGCACACAGACCCATTGAGCGAAATCGTTGCCACCCACCTTCTGTGGCTCTGTATGCCGTAATTCCCCTTTGTCTATGTACATCTTCACGGTCCGATGGTCGTAGCGTACAGCTGGTGCGTTGTGACCGTGAGGATAACAGCCGTAGCTTCAGTTACGAGGCAGTAATATCTCAATGCCTATATTCAGCGTTGGTGTTATTACAGGAAGGAAGTTTTATTGCATTCGGGTTTTGAAGGATTTATTCCCTAGATTTGTTAAAGAATGAAGATGAGTCATCGACTACTTCTGTCATGAGTCTTGTAAGATAACATTCCCTTTCTTTCGGTTTATTATAATAATAATAATAGACTTACCGAACCCGAAGGTTCGATGCCGATACCACCAAATTCAGTCTACACAGACTCGTCCAATGTTCACCGTTCAAGCCCAAGCCCCCGAGATCAGCCTTAACGCAATCCTCCCATCGACGCTTCGGTCTACCTTTCAGACGCCTACCAGTCGGATCAGCGAATACCAACTTTCTCGGAATCCGTTCCTCTCCGAGTCCAACAATTTTACTCGCCCATTTGAGTCTCCGCGAAGCTATCAACTCAATTATATTCACAGCATATAAGTTCCGCAATTCCGCGTTGTGCAACCTTCTAAACTCCCCAGTGGCCTCATCTCTCTTCGGCCCAAATATTTTCCGCAGTACCTTATTTTCGAAAACCTTATGCCTTTGTTCATCCTTCAAAGTAAGCGGCCACGTTTCACATCCGTAAAGAACCGTCAGAAGAATAATAGTTTTATAGATTCTTACCTTTAAGTTTTTAGATAGAAGCCGCGAACTAAGTAACTTAGCCACTGAATTATAACACGAATTATAATCGGTACTTTATTTCTTCCTGGATTTCATTTTTTCTTGTTATCATTGAACCTAAATACTTGAATTTCTCTACGTGTTCAAAAGTATGCCCTGATATATTTCGGTTAATTACCTACTAAAAAAACAAAAAAAAAAAAACTATTGTTTTACAAGTTTTGTTTGTTATTGGGGTGAAAAAAAAAAAGAATGGCCGTTTTTTTAATACTCAAAATATTTATTGGGTTTTCTTACTCTTTCAGTTTCCAATGCTATTTTTATTGGTATCATTTGAATCCTAATACTATATTAAATCATTTTATTAACATAATGCCTCCCTGGATGCTCAGTGTATGTTAAGCATTCTATGAGCCAAAATGACATTTAATTTACGAAATTCAAGTCTTATTGTGGTACTGTTGGAAACGAGAATTTACATCTGCCGAAACTATGCATTTAATGCAGGAAATTGAAGTAGAGCCTTAACTAAATGAATGGTCTGTGAGTAGGCATTTGCTAAATTTGAAAGTGGCGAGACAAGCTTAGAAAGGAAGTCAGGCTTTTTTGGGCATTTTAAAGTATAAGTTTACTGTGAATTTGTGCTAGATGGGCGTTCTGTTGATTCAGTACGCTATTCAGAACAGCTGCAACGGATGTACGAAGTATTTTAGAGACTATACCCGGCTTTGGAGAATCGGAAGAATGTTTTGTTCCTGCCAACGCCCGGCGACACACCTTTCAATATACGAAGCAGAAACTTGCTGAATGCTATCGAATTTTTACCGCACCCAACGTATAGCTCTGATCCTTCACTATTAGACAACTGCCTCTTCAGAGCTATGGCTCACTCCCTTATGGAGAAAACTTTTCGTACATTGGCGGAAATAAAATTGAGTAGAATTTTTTTTTCAGTTTAAAACCCAAAGCTTGGTATCGGCAGGGAAAAGAAACAGAAGGCTTCTAGATTGCAACGAACCATTAAGCATAATGGACAATACTTTGAAGCGTAAAACATACTTGAGGTGAAGTAATAATCAAGTTAATTTTAATACTTAAAAGGGTCATTTTTTGTATTCCCTTATAGTTTCCGGAATCAGCGTTCCTTGTAGGGGAAGGAGGACTTAGAAGTCGTTATATTTCCTTTGAAAACTCTTAATTCATTAATGGGCTAAGGTTTTAGGGCGTTAAATTGCAAAATTATCCTGTTCCAAACTAATCATGTCAACTCTATTTTAAATATTTAATGAGTTTTAATTTATTTTTAGATTTTATTACTTTCGCTTACCTATTTGTTACTGTAGTAAGGGGAAATTTTTGAATTCCAGTTTTCAGCGGAAGTACATGTTTTAGGGCCCTCCGAGTCCAAATAACCAAGTCCCACAAAAAGTTCTGTGTGTCTACGGATTAAATAAGTTACTGTTTTCCAGGTAGAAATACTATTGACACACGGACTCACACTAACACGGACTTTTTTAGGGAACTTGGTCATTTGGACTCGGGGGACACTTAAACATGTTATTCCGGTCAAAAATTGAATTTCAGAATTTTCACAATTCCAACATACTATGTATTTTATATATAGGTAAGTGAAAGTAGAATTCATAGACTAAGACATTTAACAGAAAGGTCTTAAAAGTTAAGGTATTAGAGGGATGAATTGCAAGTTGATTACAGTATTAATGATCATTTTAAATGTATAATTTTTGTTTATACATTCTAATTAACATTAATGTAATTAATATAGAAAGGTTGTTGTACATGTTAAGATTTTTTTTTTTAATTCTTCTTTCTAGTTATTATTATGTACTAAAGTTATTTTTTCTTTTAATATATAGGCCAAATAAGGAAACATACAAAATCATTTACTTCGGATAAGTACAATTAAAAGTATCGGATATGCAGAAATGTAGTTTTTAACTTTATAGTCATTATCCATTAATTGTTCCACTGCATACGTTACTAAAGTAGATTATTTGCCATTCTTTAACTAATATATCGCTGTATTAATTCATTCTGTGTTGGAATAAATTGTAGATCACCAGTTTGGAACTAGGAGAGCGTGAAATAAGTTCAAGTGATGTGTACAAGCTAAAAAAAAAATAATAATTTTTTTTTTTTTTTTAATACTGAACCTTTAACCTCTGTTCGAAGAGACTTTGGCTCTGTAACACACAGGGATTAGTACTGTTTTTAGTATATTATTATTATTATTATATATTATTTTGAATATACGCCCTAAGGGGTCAATTAGCCTGAGATCATGCTAAGCCTTTAGGTTTTTCACTTAAGTTTGGTTACCTACTTAATATAGAATCGGTGAGCCCCAGTGGATCTTCTTGTTTATATAGTA
This sequence comes from Piezodorus guildinii, assembly GCA_023052935.1. Classification (NCBI taxonomy): domain Eukaryota; kingdom Metazoa; phylum Arthropoda; class Insecta; order Hemiptera; family Pentatomidae; genus Piezodorus; species Piezodorus guildinii. The sequence continues at coordinate 91,153,972 of CM041298.1, forward strand.
ATAACTGGTTCTGCTTTCTTTATATTTTTAATTGCTTATACACCTACAAAAATAATAATAAAAAATAATCAGAATGATATTACTGAAGACAATATACCTTATGTTTTAGTTAATGTGATCAAAAAACTGTTGTATTTTATATGAGTATTATAATGTTTGGTATTTAACAATTTGGAAATACTTAATGAGTTATAGCTGATAAGTAATAATTTACAACTCTTTTAAAAATAGGTTTTACCATAAAAAGTTAATTATTACTTTTGATTGATAATATCAGCGTTATCTTTTATCAATGAGTTGTTTCTTGTAATCATTATATCCTATTATCATACTGCTTGCACAGTACAAAGCAAACATTTTATGTAAATCTTTAATAATAAAAAAAAAGTTGTTTTTAAAAATTAAACAACTTTCACTACCAGATAAATTTTGAAAGTTTAGATTTTTATAGGACTTCTATTCGAACTTCGTCAATTCCTCTCCTAAATAGTTCCTGTTGATCCGTTTTTACCTCATTGATAGATCTTTTAAAGTAAATTATAAGCTTTCATACTCAAGAATATTTTTTTCAGTCCGTAGGTGCACCTCAAGGTACCGTCTTAGACCCAATCCTTAAATACCCTTTATACGGCTGATCTTATCCATTTCATATCCATCTTAGCTCTGTTCTTACTACTTACGCCAATGACACCTGTCGCACATATCGCATCAATGGCAAAATGTTTTCAAAAGGGGAGAATTTAAATTAATCCATATCAATTCCACTAAATCATCTTTACCCTTCATCGCTAACCTCTAACTGTTTGTCCAAACCATCAATTATTTCCGGCATACAATCCTCGCTATGCAAAATCCCAAATATTGCAAAATAGCCTGAAAAATACCTCCCTAGTTCGTATCCTCCCATGTCTATTTCTTCCCGATAATCCTCAGAGGGGCTTTAAATGACAATGGCCTCAGGATCCCCTAAATTGAATAAACATTGAAGTGCTATCGCTGGGTAGTTTCTTCAGGAGATTTTTGCAGGTCCGAAATTATAGTGCTGCTCATTTACTTGAATTTTTGATATTTTATATTAATTGTAAATATATATATATTCTTTGGTTCAATCGTTAGAGTATATTTTTATTTTGTTAATGTAGTTATTTTGTCGATAGAAGATTTAATTTCTTATTATTGTACTTATTATTTTTGTTTATATTTTAATTGTTTTATCTTTCATTAACTCTTAGCCAGATATAGATCCTTTATTATTTCAGAGCTAATATTATTCTTCACATCAGCTGATTGCCAATAGCTTGGCAAGGCCGGGATTGGTTTTCTTTTCTTTAGTTATTGTTTTATTACCAACATCTAGTTATTTTCTTATTATCTTCTTCACATGAAATGCGATATTTTCACCAAGTGATGTCCTCCAAAGCATCAACTAAAAGATCTAGATCTAGTGGTTCAATCACGTCTCCCATAAAACAAAGACCCCGCCGTGATACTAATAAAAAATTAAATCAACAAGCAACCCCTTCAGGTTCTAATACAGAATCTGAACCACAGCCTGGCACATCGTCACAGGGGATGACTGACGAATCTCCGTTTTTCACCCCAAATCCTTTTCAAATCCTACATAATGAAAAAGAAAACATGGAATCTGCTCCTACACCCAGTGAACCACGGCCTCCACCGATATTTGTCAAAAATATTAAAAATTTCCAGTTGTTATGTGCGCAATTAAACAAGATTACCGAATCCACCAGCTACTACTGTATGAGTAGAATCAATGACACCAAAATATCACCGACCACCGCCGAGGCATATAGAAAAATTGTGAAATACCTAACTGAAACTAAAGCGGATTTTCACACTTATCAGCTACGGCAAGAGAGAGCTCTTAGAGTTGTGATCAGAAATCTACACCCTTCAACACCAGTTGACGCTATCAAAGAAGAACTCATGGAGATGGGTTACAAAGCGCGACAAGTCACTAATGTCATAAAAGATAGAGTTCAACTGCCTCTATTCTTCGCTGACTTGGAACCATTAGCAGGAGTAGAAAAAATTTATGATCTAAAAAGACTGTATTATACAAGTGTAAGAGTCGAAAAACCTTATACAAAGAGAGAAATTGTTCAGTGTTACAATTGCCAGGCGTATGGTCATACCAGAAGTTACTGTCACCACATACCACGCTGCGTGAAATGCGGTGAACAGCACAAGTCTGTGGAATGTACAAAACCAAAGTCAACACCCGCTGTATGTGCTCATTGCCTCAAGGACCACCCGGCCAACTACAAAGGATGCCAAATCTATAAGGAGCTAAGGACCAGGTATCAAAAACCCCAAGTACTGGATGAAACAACAAGACAGGCTAGAACTAGAAGAGAACCCTCAAAAATAATCGATGCCAATGTATCATTTGCCCACTTACTTGGAGGTGGGAACCAATGTACTGAAGCCGAGGCCCTGCCGGAACTACAAAATTTACCTCAATATCCTCAACCCATTCCACAAATACCTCTTCCTCAAAACGTAATCAGTCCTAAAAATCCTCATCCACAACAAATCTCTCATATTCCCCCTCCTTCAAATGCCACAGATCTTACCAGTTTGATGACATCCTTCATTTCCGAAATCAAATCCCTTGTCATGCCCCTAATAACAATCCTCACGAATCTTGTATCAAATCTTATTCCTAACTTAAAAAATCCATAAATGACCTCACCTAACTCCTTATCTATTCTCCTATGGAATGCGAATGGTGTTAGAACTCACACTGACGAACTTACAGCCTTACTCCAAGACAAAAAAGTTGACGTTGCACTCATTACTGAAACTAGACTAACCACTAAACAGTACTTCAAAATACCTGAATACACAACATACCGGACAGACCATCCAGACAGCAAGCCCATGCCGGTACTGCTGTCATTGTCAACCGATCCCTCTCCCATCACTTACACCCACTTCCCGCCCACGATTTCCTACAAGCCACCTCTATTATAATCAAGACCTTTTCCTTTCCGCTAGTCATCGCATCAGCATATTGCCCTCCCAAGAATTCTATTTCTATTACCCAATTTGGTTCCTTTCTCAACTCATTGGGGAATCACTTTATTCTGGGTGCAGATTTAAACGCGAAGCACCAACAATGGGGTTGCAGAACCACAAATACTCGTGGACGGACATTGCAGTCTGCACTCAACTCCAGACGCCTTAATCTCCTACCTCCCGATTCCCCTACCTACTGGCCAACAGATCCTGACCGTAATCCAGACATCCTCGACTTCTTCATCCACAGCGGATTAGGCTCCCTGAACTATTCCGTAACTCGCCTTGATGAACTATCCTCTGATCATAGTCCATTAATCCTAAATGTATCCATGACTCCTATTCCGAAACCTTTCCCACCGTCATTCATCAGAGGCCCCATCAACTGGAACCTCTTCCGCGAAATCCTCACCAATGATATCGACCTCAGAGTAACTCTCAAAACCCCTTCTGACCTTGATGATGCCGTATATTCCTTTACAACCTCGATTCAACAAGCTGCCTGGACTGCCTCCTTTCCTAAACAATCCCAAATTATTCCTTACAAATGCCATTTACCACAACACCTGACGGACCTCATCAACACCAAACGCCGAGCCAGAGCATTATGGCAACGCACCCGCCACCCAGAAGATCGCCGCTCTTATAACTTTTATTGTAGAAAATTAAAGCGGGAGTTGGCGACCTTTCGTTCCCAATCCTACAATTCCTACCTCTCCTCTCTCTCGACTCGTGACAATTCCCTGTGGAATGTCACGAAGAGAATCCTGAATACTCACACGATTTCCCATCCTCTCCTGCGCGGTGATAGTTCCTGGGCTGCTTCTGACAAGGATAAGGCCCAGGAATTTGCACAGCACCTTTCCAAAGTTTTCACTCCTCATCCTGAGTTGAATCCAAACCATACTTCAACAGTTGAACAGTTCCTTACTTCGCCAATACCACTCTCCTTACCTCCTAAAGCAGTTAATCCCTCTGAGGTCAAATATCTTCTTAAAAAGCTTCCTCTCCGTAAATCCCCTGGATATGATCTCCTCACGCCTCAAATCTTAAGACAACTTCCACCTAAAGCCATTACATTCCTTACATATCTTTATAACAGTATCCTACGCACTACCTATTTTCCTCTCTTATGGAAACATTCAACTATCATCCTTTTCCTGAAACCAGGCAAACCTTCCAACAGCACGTCATCTTACAGACCTATTAGCCTACTTCCGATCCTCTCAAAAATTTTCGAAAAGCTCCTACTAAAACGAATCCTAGATAAATTTAAAAATTTTCCTTCGCATCAGTTTGGATTTCGTTCTCAACATTCCACAGTTCAGCAAGGACTCCGAGTTGTGGATCACATTTCCTCTGCCCTTGAGTGCAAGGAGTATTGTTCGGGTGCCTTTCTGGACATAGCTCAAGCTTTTGACCGGGTGTGGCACCCGGGACTGCTCTTTAAGCTCAAAACCCATTTACCTCAATCCTTATACCTAATCCTCCGATCCTATTTATCCAACCGCTCCTTCCGAGTTCGCTGTGGTTCCGAATTTTCCGAACAATATACTGTTGAGGCCGGTGTTCCTCAAGGCAGCGTCTTAGGACCCGTCCTCTACATCCTCTACACCGCCGATATCCCTACCGATCCCGATACCTTTCTGGCAACATTTGCTGACGACACAGCCATTTTATCATCCCATTCCGATCCTGAAGTAGCATCTCTAAATCTCCAAAGGCACCTTTCCCTTGTCGAAGACTGGTGTAAGGCTTGGCGAATTAAGGTGAACGAAAGCAAATGTACACACGTCACCTTCACCCTTCGACGTAAATCCTGTCCAACAGTTAAATTCAATTCCATACCGCTTCCTTCCTCAGACACAGTCCGGTACCTTGGCTTTTTACTAGACAAAAGACTGACGTGGAACCCACATACGAGACTTAAAAGGATAGAACTCAACCGCAGATTCGGCCGGTTATACAAATTACTAAACAGAAAATCTCATCTTACAGTCGACAACAAATTACTAATATATAAGACAGTACTGAAACCTATATGGACCTACGGACTTGAACTATGGGGGACAACTAAACATTCTAACATCAAACGTATCCAATCCTTCCAATCCAAAGTCCTCCGAACAATAGTTAATGCTCCTTATTACGTTACCAACTGTACCCTACACCATGACCTTAATATTCCATTTATTTTAGACCTGGTACCATCCAAATTCTCCAAATTCCATCAGAACCTTCTTCATCATCCTAATCCTCTTGCTCAATCGCTTTCCAGCTTCACCCATCCCTACAATCCTCCTCGAAGATTGAAACGGCAGTGGCCCCGCGACGTTTTGTAAACATTTATCTGGAGTTCTGACACTGGTCAGATCCTCCACTCATGTACTGTATGTTTGTGGCTATTCCGCTCTGGCTTGGCCTCTACTGGCATACACCAGTGAAGCGCTGAGTGGGAGGCGCTGGGATCTCTTGGATTGCGCTTCTCCCCCCACTTGTGGGGGGAGCAGCCGAGTCTAGGGTTCCTTTGGCTGATTGTATATATTGTATATAGTTAAGTATGCTTGTATGATTTTTATTTATTTCCCAACTTGTATTTATCTCTACTACAGGTTGTTGTTTTGATTTGTTTCTTGTTGCTTTTTTTTTGTATATATTTGAATTTATTTATTTCAGATTTTATGTAAATTGACTTTATCATTATTGGCTGTATATATTGTATAAATGTGTACTACATCTCTATTACTACTGTTCATTATGCAACAAATTGTAATATTTCTCAATAAAAAAAAAAAAAAAAAAAAAAAAAAAAAATATTATTCTTAGAATACTAAGTACCAGAATAATGTTACTTATTATTTTTATTTATTTAATTTTTTTTTCTTTTATTTGTATTTGAATTCTGTTATAAATTCATTTATTTCTCATTTTGTCCAATATAATTAGCTTCTGAAGATTGTTTTTATTTTATTTATTTTGTGTTGTATACAAATTCATCGATTATTGTAAATAGTAGTTAATTACGTTCATCTTGTCTGTTGGCCAGACTTATTGTATATTTAAACTTTACAAACCTGTTATCCTAAAGAGACCCTATCACAGAATAAAAATTATTTCCTATTTATCCATCTATTTATTTCATATATAACGGCAACAAAAAAAAAAAGAAAAAAAAAAAAAGATTTTTATGAAAATATTGGTTTTCGATTAAATACTGTAACTATTATTTTAAAAAAAATCTTTTTGTACTTATCTTTATGCACTTTCATAGCTTCTATTCATGTATTTTTTTTTATTACTACCAGCAAGTAGGCATTTTGATGCGAGAGATATTTCGAATTCGTCATGTAAGCCTCATTAGACTAAACATGGAAACAACGAATTTAATAAAAACCGTTAGGACCATTTCCTTTTATACAAATGGAAAACGTTTGTGAAAACAATGGTGTAAATTAGCACTTTCAGCGAGTTGATTATAAGGAAAAATTTGTTTTCAGATCTCAGTTTTATACTTGTCTTAAGTGCCTAATTGAAGGCACTTGCGACATTTGTTTTTAAACTGTACGTATCTCACACCGACAAGCAGACTCAAACTTTTTTCCGAGGCTTGATTATTTGTATTTGATTATTGAGACCTTGAAACGTGTATTTGTCTTTCATTTAAACACTTTCAAGATCACTGTACTTTACCTTACTATATATTAAAATTGGCTTTCGCATTTCTTCCTAAATGAAAAAAAAGCTATAGATCATTGACATGCCTATTTATAATCTGTTGATTTTCCCAGTCAGGAAGATATTGAATTTGCAAATGAAATAACTTTTCTCAACAAGTCAATATTTTCCTTGGATTGAGTTCTTAATTAATTTCCTAACGTAAAGGATCGCATTTCGAGAAGGAACACACATCTTTATTAACATGAACTGTAACCTAACCTGGTGTATCAACTAAGAAAACAAAATTTTCAATAAATTAAAAACTTACTTTCACTTACCTATATATGAAATATTATATTAAGTATTTATATTAGGGGTACTCACTACGTTTGCTATAGCATGCTATTTGTGCTATGGTGCTAAACCCATCAATTTTATACAGGAAATAACTGTAGTAACTCGACGGGTTTAGCACAATAGCACAAATAGCATGCTATAGCAAACGTAGTGAGCATCCCTAATATATTAAAATATATGGTTTTAGTTAAAAGAAGTCAGGTTTCTACTTCATTTTATTCAAGTTTTGGGGCCCTTTTGACATGGTCTAGTTCTGTTACTTTAGATCGGATCGAAAATTTGACAACTGTCTAGTCATAAATTTATAGAAGAATATTTTTATTATATAATATTTGTCGCTAGCACCTTTCGTTTAATATTGGTTTTGATGGAAAAAGTCACACAAAAGTGCTAAAGTTGAGTGCCTTCCTTATTTAGACCTTATAATAAGAAATAGTTGGCGATGGTATAAAAAAAAAAAATCTGGTGCGCGCAACACACGACTTTCGCTTACCTCCGTTGTTAAAATCAATTTAAGAATATTTAAATACATGTAGAAATAAAAATAAAATTTTTAAAGAATTAATTAAATTGAATTTTAATAGAAACTTGTGTTTTATTAAATAATCTATTATATTTTTATCTACAACAATCAGTTAGTGTTTGGGGTAATCACCGCCAGGTGGCAGCACGGTCAACAAGAATTTCCCATTTTAGGAACCAGAAACAGTTAGTATTATCGGCTTTTCGTCACTCTCCATTACCTTTTACAATCCCGAGTATCAGATAATATTTTTTTATAAAATCTTTAGCTATTCAACGGTATACTATACATATATATTACTATTCTTGTGTTCAAAAACAAAAAATTGCATAAATAAATAGGTTTGCACTCATCTCCTTTAGTTGGTTATCAAATTCGCTGAAATTTGCTATTTAGCCGTCCTTCATCAGTGCCATTAAGATGGTATGGTTAATCTTTCGGAATGTACAAAATTAAAGGTAGTTTAGAGGGAGACATTTTAAAATATCGGCATTTAAGCCCTGTCAGACTATTTCTATCAGAATTAAACTTACATGATATTAAAGCCCATTAAATTTTACATCGATATAGCGAGTTTAACCAAGTCGTTACAGGCGTTTTTGAGAAAATCGTAAAAAGGTGCAAAATTCATGGTATAAAGTGGCTCTTTTGGTTAACCGATTTTGATGAAAAAGTTGCTGTAAGATCTAGGGCGTATAGTTGTATTAAATAGGAAATTTCAGTTTCGTACGACTTATCGTTATGTCGCTAGACTTACCACAACACACACACACACACACACACACACACACACACACACACACACACACACACTCACACATACACACACACACTCACACATACACATACACATACATATACACACACACACACACCCACACACACATACACACAACGTGTATTTCCGTCGAAAACTGGAAGTCGAAAATTTTTACGATCGCAATACTTTCCCTTACTATATATCTATCTATCTGCGTGGATCTACAACCCTTGGTGGGTCTTGGCCTCTTCAATGACCCGCCGCTATTCTGCCCGATTCTGTGCTGCCGCTCTCACGTCAAAAGTAATATATTTTTGAAAAAAAAACAAAAAAAAACGTTACTTCAAACGTTACCCTTCCCCCTTCCTCCCCTCCCCCAAAAAAGACATCAATGTCAATACGTAATTTAAAATATAAGTGTATTATTGATATTCAACTCCAGATAAATATTAAAATATTAATAATAGCATATTCAATGTTAGTATACTAATTGGATACTACTACGTGGTACAAGTAGTAATACCTTATGTGTTGTCAAAGGGATTCATTCCGTTGTTATTTCCAGTTACATATTATAAGGGACTAACTTTAAAGACTAACCGAAGCTTTGAAATGAGACTAAGTAGTGGAATCCTTAACAATATTACATTTCACTTTGATGTAAGTTAAAGTGGTTGTGTTACTTTGTTAAAGTGGTTGTGTTACTTTTGTTAAAGTGGTTGTGTTACTTTTGTTAAAGTGGTTGTGTTACTTTTGTTAAAGTGGTTGTGTTACTTAACAATATTACATTTCACTTTTGATGTAAGTTAAAGTGGTTTTGTTACTTTTGTTAAAGTGGTTGTGTTACTTAACAATATTACATTTCACTTTTGATGTAAGTTAAAGTGGTTGTGTTACTTTTGTTAAAGTGGTTGTGTTACTTAACAATATTACATTTCACTTTTGATGTAAGTTAAAGTGGTTGTGTTACTTTTGTTAAAGTGGTTGTGTTACTTAGCAATATTACATTTCACTTTTGATGTAAGTTAAAGTGGTTTTGTTACTTTTGTTAAAGTGGTTGTGTTACTTTTGTTAAAGTGGTTGTGTTACTTAACAATATTACATTTCACTTTTGATGTAAGTTAAAGTGGTTGTGTTACTTACTACTAAGTCTCATTACTGTACTTTATTATAACTAAATATTTTAAGCTAGTTTACAAGTCTCTTTTATTGTTATTAATGGAGTCTTCACAAATATTACGCACATTTCCTATGTTAACTTAAATTTTATTTTTCCGCCGGTGTACCTCAGGATAGTATTCTGGGCCCAATCCTTTATACCATGTATACAGCTGATATTCCAATCCATCCTGGTACTGTCCTCACAACCTACGCAGATGACACTTGTGTGTTATCCGTAAATAATGACCCATCTGTTGCTTCCAAAACCCTTCAGTATCACATTTCTTCCATTGAAGAATGGTGTCAAAAGTGGAGAATTAAAATCAGCCCTGCTAAATCCCATCAAATTACCTTTACCCTTCGTCGAAAACCTTTGTCCGCCTGTCCCAATATTTCCTTCAACAATATTCCACTCACCTCAGTTGAATAGATCCGGTACCTAGGACTCCATCTAGACAAACGTTTTACTTGTAATATTCACACTAGACTGAAACGACAAGAAACAGCTCGTAGATACCATTTACTACAACACTTACTGGACAAACGATCAAAACTTTCCACATACTACAAAAAATTAATTTATATTACCATCATTAGGCCTATTTAGACATATGGGATTGAGTTATAGGGATCGAAAAAACCATCCAATTCTTGCAATCCAAAATCCTGAAAGCGGCTGATAAGACGATGGCCTCGCGACCTACTACATTAAATAAACATTGAAGTGCTACACAAGTGTTAACACATTTACTTGATGTATTTTATTGTATAATACAGTTGTACATTTCTTTTAAATAAAAAATAAAAAAATTAATTCCTTAAAAACTATTCCTGTTAAACTATTAAATGATTGTGAGTAACCTCTATGCCTGTTTTAAAAGCGTTAGCTCTATTTTAACTTTTACTTATCTGTATTTCCTTTTCAAATCTGTTAGACATATTAAGAAAATAACATAATGCATTCATGTTTGACTTAAACTTAACCATATGTGACATATATAGTAAGAAAAAGTTAAGAGGTTTAATGAATTGAAATAACTATGTGCCTCACGGAATTGTGTTTTTCTGCGTGTAAGTGGTAAGCTATTATAAAAAAAATAAAATAGCCAAGTTACACTAGCCATATAGGTGCGATGTTATAAAACATTTTTCAACAAAATAGTCCAACTAAATGTGTCACTTAATACTGTTTATTTTACTACTTTTTTACCATTTTCTCATAAAACATTTGGAAAGATTTAAATAAATTTCCATGTATTGATGTAAAATAAAACACAAACCTATCAATGATGCTGTCCATGAATCCAACGTTATAAATTTTCTCTATAAAAAACAGACCTAACTATCACTGACCGCTCAAGGTGTTTTAACTACATATAACATACTAAATTCTTTATTTGGATTCCTCCAAACCATCCTTTTTATAAGAACCATGTATTTTAGTATGAAAGTCATCTGTAAACATTTTAATTCATCAACCTTCTCTTTAAAAAAATGTTACGTACATTCAGCTTATTATCTTATTGCCTTGCCTGCTGAAAGACGTTTTCATTACTTCTTGTACCATGTTTTTGTTTTCTTGATAATTTTTTAGAACGCGGCGAGCAATTAAAACACATATTATGCGTCCAGAAGTTCTGAAAAATTCAGAAATAAGCTAAGGTTTGCTCATTTGAGGTATTGTATTCTTATTTGATGAATAATCAGTCTTTCAGTTTTAACATTTAATATTTTTTGGACGCTAAATGTTTTGCTTTTATATTTTATTATTACATTATCTATACTATAAATAACCATCCATATATACTCATAAATTTTTTTCGACATTTCAACTATTTCTCATTTAAAAATTATTCGAAGCCGTTGTTCGATCGTTGCGTTTTTATTTTAGGTCCTTATTTTAAAAAAAAGTTTTCAATTAGCAGTAAAAAAAAAAAAAAAAAAAAACCTAGGGTATGGGACCCTCCTGTGGCAGACCCAGCCTCTATAAAGTGCGTACCCAAATTATTTTGGGTAAAAACCTGGCGGCTGAGCGTGATTAAGGCCTAATCACCTTATTGCACTGCCGTTGGCCTAGAAACAGTACGAATCTCTATATGTACAGGTTTTTCTTTCCAAGATCGAGTGTATGTTACATAAGGGAGAATTGTTTAGAACATAATATTATGTCTAAGATTAATGAGAATGTGAACATTTTAAAGCATTAAACAACAGGATATTACGATTTTCGAATACCTTTGACACTAATTGTTCTTGAACTTTAGATATTTTTAAAAACAATATACTTTTCGGTTATCTATTCAGTAATTTTCTTTTATAGGTATCTTTCTTAAAGATTTATGAGTGAAAAAGAATTATACATGTTCATAGTTGTGAAATATACTTATTAAATGAAAAGAAATGCGAATTACGAATACTTTTGACACTCACTGTAGCTGGGTTTTTATTGTTTGACTGCGAGTCACTGCGCACAGCTACTTTTGTTGTATATTAGGTGTATGTTTTTGCAGAATATTATTTATTCTGTTAATTCAGTCGGGGGGCGAACTTAGGGTATGGAGACCCTCCTGGGGCAGACCCAGCCTCTATAAAGTGGGTACCCAAATTAATTGGGGAAAAACCTGGCGGCTGAGCGTGATTAAGGCCTAATCACCTCATTGCACAGCCGTTGGCCTAGAAACAGTACGAATCTCTATATGTACTGAGCCCAAGACCCTTCATGGGTTGTAGTGGTACAGATTAGGTGTATGTAGTAACCTGCGCATTGCATATTCTTTTTGTAGCCTATTGTGTTTGATAAACTATTGTGTTTTATTTATGCAAGTAACGTTTGTTCTATAGGAGTCGCCAATAATTGTTGTGAATGAATAACGAAGTTTAGTATTTCAGTAAAGGGGAGTGCTATGCGATGTCATGGCTTGACATGTTCCAACAGGATCAGGGCTGCACGCCAACTCTCTGAGTCAGCCGGGCGGGCATTCAATGCTACTATACAACGCTACGAAATTTGTATGTACATACAACATATAGCATATTTACTTTTATCAGTTGAAAAATATGTAAATTATTAATATTTAATAATTAAATGATATTATTTAATATTTAAATTAAATAATATTATATATATATATATATATATATATATATATATATATATATATATATATATATATATATATATATAATACACGCTCACTCAAAACAGTTTCAGCATGGTTTTATTTCGCATAGCTATTTATTTTCAACTTAAAATTTTGCTAATGTATAAATTATTAATACTAATAGTGGATAAAAATATAGATACATTTATTTTCATTTCGTCATTAATATGTAACGAGGCAGAATGTCATTTGTTAATGATAGGTCATAAAAGTTTCCTTACACTTCCAATATTAATCCTATTTGTCATAATTCCTAATAAATCCTATTAATGCTATGACCGTCTTTCCAGTGTTATGTGTGTATATCATATGTCTATAATCAAATCTTAGTTCAGTATTAACATTACTTGGGCCTGGAAAACTGATTTCTTTGTAATATGCGCGTTTCTAGTGATTTGAGAGAGCTTATGGTTCTCAGGGCTTATCTCTAAGAAAAGTTGCATATCTGTTGAAGAAAACACATGCTACTGTACGGTATGTACTAAAAAGACATAGTGAGCTAAAATCTTTGGAGGATAAACCTCGTGTTGGAAGGCAGGAGACTGGGGAATCGCCAGGGGCGTGCCATCCTTGTTGAAGTCTGTGCAAATCCTCACACTACCGACATCTCAATGGCCATCAGAATAAATAGGGGCTCAAGTCCACCCAGAAACAGTAAAAAATATTCTAAGAAGGGTAGGATAGAATGTTCGACTCGCAAGAAGAAAGTTAGTTAAACTAGAAGAAGCGGCTGTAATTTGCTAGGGAGTTGGTAAATAAATCCAAACATTTCTGAGAAAGGTTCATATTCTTTTAGAAATCGAAATTTAATATATTTAGGCCAAATAAAAGGTCAAAAGTGTGGAGTAAATCAACCTCAGCTTTCAAAAATAAGAATTTATGGGTGTGTAGAAACTTTTTTCAAGCGAGTATATATTCTGCTAATTTTAACGACTAACAAGGAAAGGATCCTAAATGTTTCCCATCGGTTTTTATGATTTGATTTTAGACCTTAATCCATCAGAATCTGCTAAATATTAGGGGCTAATGCTTCCCAGGAGTCGCGTAAAAAAAAAAAAAAAAAAAAAAAAAAAGCAGCAAAAGTTTGTGCGCGTAAAACACATTTATTTCTTGTAGTTAAGGCAGCAATATAATTTTGGTGTCAAAATCATCCTATTTCAAGGCGGAACAAGTAAAAAAAACATGCCATTAAATTATTTAAGTTTTACGCTTGGTAAAACTTTAAAAATATTAATAATGACGTCAAAACAGTACTTTTAGTAAGGTTTCTTAAAAAAACTGTGTTCAGATCTAGATTCCTTTATAGGAGCAAGAAACTCCTTTTTTTTAAGTTTTTAAATTTAAAAAATTTTTAAGTTTTCTATAATGAGACCTTCATTATATAAATATATTCTAAAAAACGGAAGATCTCGTATAATTATTAAGGTAGATTTCGGGCTGAATAACTTCTTCCATAAAGACTCAAATTTTTTATCACAGCAGCATGACGTTTCGGGATATTCTCCCATCTTCAGAAGTCTAAAAAGTAAAATAAGCAATTACCATTACATTAAAAAATACTATACAGAAGTGAATGGTTTAAAAAATTATAAATTAGGTGTCCATCGATAACAAAATTTAAAACTATTAAATAACAAATTCAAAATCAAAAGGAGGCATTAAAAGCAAAAATTAACAATGTTACATAGTAATCAGTTAATTAACAGTTAGAATAATTAAAGATATTGGTAGGGTGAGTGAGAAAAATAATAAACAGAAAACAACAACAACAGATGTTAATAAACCAAATATTAAAGATGCCGTAATAAATAAGAGCATAAACATCAAACAATTTTTCAAAATGCAATATATACCACATCTTACTAGTGAAATAAATAAAACATTATTAGCATATGAGTTTACCCAACATCAAATTCGGCCTTTATAAACATAATAAATTACAAAAATTCCTCACCAGTACAAAAGATCCTATAAGTAATGAAGAAAAATTAAATGTTGTATACTAAATAAATTGTCTGGACTGTGAAAAATGTTACATAGGTGAAACGTCCAAAAAAGTTAGTACTAGAACTAAACAGCACAAAAGTAATTGTAATAACAGTAAAAATATAAATACAACTGCTTTATCACAACATAGCCTGAACATTATAACATAAGTTTGGTCTCAATAGACCACAAATTTTGGAAATAGTCAAAAATAAACAAAATAGAAAAACCATACATAAAATAAAATCAAAATAAATAAACGTATACAATAACAGAATTTGTAAACAAAATAAATACAAATAAATGAAGTTAACAAATAAATAAACAAAACATGTCACATTCATACCTATGTACAATATTTACAATCAGCTAGGGAACCCCGGACGGGACTTTTCCGTCGGAGCAGCAGAGTCCAAAGGATTCCAGCGCCTCCTCTTATGACGCATCACTGGTGAGAGCCAGCGGAAGCTAAGTGAGGGCGCCACAGCCACAATCACACCGCACATGAGAGGAAAATCAGACCGGTGTCAGAACTCCAGCAAATGTAGTGACAAAACATCTCGGGGCCACTGCTGTTTCAACCAGGTGGGTTGTATGGATGAGTGGAGCTGGATAGGGATTGTGCTAGAGGATTAGGATGAATGAGGTTCTGGTGGAATTTGGATGGAATCAGATCTGAAATAAATGGAACATTAAGGTCGTGGTGTAAGGTATAGTAAGGTCTAAAATAAATGTGATATTTAGGTCGCGGTGTAAGGCATGGTTGGTGACATAATAAGGAACATTAACTATTGTTCGGAGGACTTTGGATTGGAAGGATTGAATGCGTTTGATGTTAGAAAATTGGGCTGTCCCCCACAGTTCAAGTCCGTAGGTCCAGATAGGTTTCAGTACTGTCTTGTAAATACTAATTACAATTAAATATTCTTTATATCGAATAAAAAAATAAATTTACTAAATGATTGTTTTAAAGGATTGGAAGTTTTCAAACTCGTCCTGTTCCTCATTCATAGATATAGTTTGATAATAAGAATGACAAAATATCTTTCTTGTGCGTTAGGTGCTCTTATTACATCAAAACTATTCCGAATTGTAACATGTGCTTCTAAATGAATAATTTTGAATAACTGCTAACTGGTTTAGTTAACATAGTGGATATAATTAATAAAGGCTGACTTGCTTACATAAGCTGGTGTAAAAACATTTAGCAGAACGCCTTTAGTCCTGTTATGCATTTCCCTTTGTATATCATCTCTAAGGTGAAAAAATCTTTATGACACTTAGCGCCTTAACTTATTTATCATTCGAATGATATTCTTTATAGAGATTACGCATTGAATCAATTAACTTGCAGGCTGATAATGTGATAGAAACTGGTATAAAAAATCGATTGTATATGATTCAGTAATGATTTTTTTTTTTTTTTTTACTGCTTTAAATAATTTTGGCATCCGCCCCACTTACCACTTTATGATAAGATTCACATAAAAACTTGAGTTGAGTTCAAGGAAGAACTTGAATCTAAATGTTGAGCAAAGATAAGACTTAATTTATTTTTGGCATAATCGCAACCGCTCGTTAGATAAGACGCGTGTCATACGAAACTACCGGAGACACCACACTACGACCGACGCAAACCGATTTTTCATCGTCCTTAAACCAAACAATGTTGGTTGTAAGTATACAGCATCGGCTTAGAAGGTTATTAAGTTTAATGAACTTTGGACTGTGCGTAAGGGAATATTCGCTTAGAGATGCATTTTTGTTTTTTTTTATATTGAGTGAGTTAGTGAGACTTTGATAATTACTACATGGATGGATGTGAAAAACAAAACAAATACAATATATAAACACAAAATAGATGCATGATACATGAACACAAATATATATAAACACATTCTTGTTATAAAAGGGTGTCTAGCAACAGGGGAAATTTGTTCTTTTGCTCAGGGAAAATGGTCCCTAAATAACATCGTTTCTTCTTCACTCAGACCAAAGTTCCTATATGCCTACTTGTTCTGATGTTGCAAATATCATAAAGCGAGTTTAATATTAAATATCATAAAAGGACAGGAGGGGTGTCGAGAAGAGAAAAGTCAACCTTCAGGTGAAGAAATCGAAAAAAAACAAACATAACTACTCCAAGAAGCTCCATAGATATATTGATTGTAAAATCTAAAAACTAAATTAGGTATTATTTTAATTGCTTTGAATTAAATCGTCTAGACTAATCGATTATAATCGACCTATTAATGTCTTAAGAAGTTTATTTTTAGATTTATCAATGGCGGAAATGTAAGGTTATGTTGGCACACTACATTTTCCAAAAGTTATTTTTTTTATTTCCTTTATTATTCATTTTTTGTAAACTTTTCTATTAAACTGTCGTTGGAAAAAACAAAAATATAAAATAAAATGTATTCACTGTCAGTTATAATATGATCAGGATGATGGAAGAAAATTGACATGATGGATTTTCTATATATAATGATACTGCAATTCTTTTTTCTTTTTTTATGATTAAGATTTTTATTTTTCAATATTTACAAGTGGTCACATGCCTTAAACTTCATACATGTTGTGGTAATTGTACCAATTTACGTGATATTTACAGGGGTTGATGTTTATTGTAGCCTAAGTTGCGTTTAGAACAGTAGGAAAAATAAACAAAACCTACACAATAAAAAAAAAAAAATTAAAGTAAAAACAACAGTGAAGTAAAAACAAAACAAATTATAGTAACAAACAAAATTACCTAAAAACGAAACAGTACAAAATAACAATATTTTGGTTATATGCTAATATATCAAACTTTTTTTTTTTCAACAACAATTTTTATTAAGTAAAATTAGAATCTGTCCCAATTTGGACATTAATAGTAGTGCTGAAAGATATCATACATACTACATTCATACAATATTTACACGGCATAAAATTACAATAAAATATATACACAATAATGAATCAATACAATAGTCAAGAATTCATATATATACATACACACACTCATACATACATCACATTGAGTGGAGAATCTAGCCAGTGCTAGAACTCCAATATGTTTACAAAAGGTCGCGGGGCCACTGCCGTTTCAACCTTCTAGGTGGGTTGTATGGATGAGTGGAGCTGGATAGGGATTGAGCTAGAGGATTAGGATGATGAAATAGGTTCTGGTGGAATTTGGAAAATTTGGATGGAATTAGGTCTGAAATAAATGGAACATTAAGGTCGTGGTGCAAGGTATTGTTGGAGACATAATAAGGATCATTTACTATTGTACGGAGGACTTTGGATTGAAAGGATTGAATGCGTTTGATGTTAGTACGTTTAGCTGTCCCCCACAGTTCAAGTCCGTAGGTCCAGATGGGCTTCAGTAATGTCTTGTAGATTAATAATTTGTTGTCAACTGTAAGTTCAGATTTTCTATATAGTTTCTATATAATTAAAGAAGTCGTACAAGATGATAGAAAGTTCCTATAAACCCATAGACATATTAACACATGTTATTTGTAATGTTCTGATGAGAGAGGTTATGGTAAATTCTGTCTTGCCATCGTACTGTATCGTACAGTTATATTCTGCCATAAAGTACGCACTATTTAAAGTTGCTAAAATAAATCGAAAGCTATTACAAATTCATAAACTAACATTGTAATTTTAAAACAGATTTTTCACTGTAAAAGCAACCCCAAGCATAAACTGTTAGTATGTCCAAGCATAAATAGTTTATGCTTGGACATGGCTCGGTAATGCCCTGATGATGGCTCACAAGCTTGGGCCGAAACGTGGGCAAAATTAAAAACTTTTCAAAAAATGACTGATTCCGTACTATTCCACCTATAATCTTTATAATATAAATTTTCATTTTTTTTTTTTTTTATCATTTTCCGTTTTTAGAAATATAATAAACTTAGATATATAGATAAGGACTTGTTTTATATATTATTTTACAAATGTTTTCGTTGCTTAGAATATAACATTAAAAAAAGAAAAAGAAGTATTAATAAAATTTATTAATTAATATCAGGAATTTATTTAATATTATAAGCATCCTTTCGAATGGTACCTATTGAAAATAGGTTTAGTTAACGTATTTGACAGGAATTAACATTTCTGGATGTTTCAGGATATAAAAAAAAATTAGGTCAGGGGTCTAAGAGACCCCACCTCACCAATTTTGACTATAAATTTCACCTCACCAGTTAAAGGTTAACTTAAATATAATATTTTAAGCATTTAGGCATTATTATTTTTCTTTTAATTCAATCATCATGTACGTCCTTTAGATCAGTTTTCGATACTAAGGGACCAGTGAATAGTCTTGAGTGCTGTCGGCAGTCGTAAGGTCAAGGTTGGTTATAAGTAAGGTGTGCCAAGCTTTATGTAACTGCAAGCCATTTCACAGCTGTTAAACCATGTCAGTTCGCTAATTCCTCTTCGGGATACTAGAATAAACTTTAGTCTTAGAATCGTATTAATAATACGAAAATACAATGTAAAATTTAAATGTATAATAATCAAATTATAGTTCATATACTCGCAAATTGTACATTACACATATTTTTAATGACGTTTAAAAGATTATGTACGTTTGAATCAGACAGAGGATGGGAAGTAAAAAACAAAACAATTTTTTTAAATTTTAATATTTTCAATAATGAACCTTTGTAATAGAAAAAAAAATTACCCCCCCCCCTCCTCAACATTTGAGGGCTTAACTTTCAAAATAAGTAGCACCCGAATAACGGGATCACTTGTAGCTGGGTGGCTAGCGTAACAGCCTCCCATGCTAAAGGTCACGGGTTCGAACCCGCAGGTGGTCCTAGGATTTTTTAATGGGAGTAAAAAATCCTTAGTTACGCCGTCCTTCGGAGGGGACGTTAAAAGGTGGTCCCGAGCCTGTGCGATGTCAGGTACTCGTTAAAGATCCCTATCCTAATAAAACCAGGATAGGCAAAATTTAGGACTCCCACTGTAGCATCGTCCGATTAGCCATAGTAGCATAAAGTGACGTTAAATAAATAAACAACACCCGAATAACGAATAAATCCGTTTGCCCGCCTGCGCTTTCCACAGCATTCCTTCGAAGCTACTGGAACATTTTTTTTTAATTCGCCACAAAACAATTAGGCATGCAACGATGACCCTAACATCTGGAGGTTGATATCAGCTGGTTGATTTTAAAATGTCGGCCGATTGATTTAATTCAATAACTCAGTTATTTGTGAAGATAGAGAAAAAAATTACCAGTGTTTTTTTAATTTACTATAGATAAGCATGCCTCTGTAGATAGGGACATGAATAACAAGATTATTAACGGAAAAAGGATTATTGGGATACTAAATGGGGTGTTATGGAATAAGAACGTATCACTCCAAACGAAAAAGAAGATATTCCACTCCTTTCTGATCGGCACTACACTGTATGGATGTGAATCCTGGACAGTGAAGAAATCCTAGCAAAAAAATTATTATCTCTGTAGATGGATTTTTGGAGAAGAAGCTGTGCCGTGCCTCGGTTAGAAAAAAAGCCCAATAATGTAATTAGGGAGTGGGTGCCGACCTCACCATTCTCGAAGAAATTAGTAGAAGAAGGTTAATGTGGTATGGACACGTCTTGAGAATGGACGAAGAACTTTGGCTTCTTCGATTGGTTGAATACTGCCCACGCTAGAAAAGAAAACGAGGAAGACCTCGGAAAAGATGGACAGTCCTTATCATGTAATGATTGGATGTAGAGGTGCCTCGAAAAATACTGACAAGTATTTCAGATATTGACATGTCGTTGATAAGTCTACTGACGTTCCGTGTAATTTACATTGAAAACGAGAATAAAGAGTACGTATATATTGGGTAACTGTTGGTTATGTTGTATATCCCTTATGTGTAGGGTTTTGTTGTCAAAATTGTTAAAAGCTGTATTAACAGAAATCGTTAAAAGGTGTAAAATGCATGATATGAAGTGGCACTTTTGGTTAATCCATTTTGGAGTTAAAGTTGCTGTAAAATCTTTTTTATGATCAAATAAAAAATCTAAAAATTCAGGATTTTTCGGTTTTGAGCTAGACTTAGCAATCACAATCAGAATAAATGCACATGCACTTCCTAAATGATTTCGATTATTTGATCTGAGGGCATCTTAAAAGGTGTATTTTTGTTTAAAAACCCATTTTTAAAGTTTTCACGTTAGAATCATTTCCCTTACTGTGTATTCATATATTGTGAAAGTAGTATAATTACGAACTAATAGTCTCTGAACTATTTCTTTGAGTCTTATATGTAAAATTGTTATTATTCTTGTTAATATTTACTTAAGTATATTCAAAAAACGCATTAGTATGCGGCCATCATTCGTTGTTTTTAGGTGTGTATTACCTTCTTGGTGAAACAAAACGTGGACAACATTCGAATCCTGTTGTGGGTAGAATATTTCGTGAATGAATCATACGCTGTTTATCCGGGCATTGTTTACTATGTTTTTCTGACACATTAATGGCCGAAATGTTGTCAGTTTAAATTTTGGTTTTTGTTTTCGAAATATAGTAGGCGGTGTGTGTTAAGTGTTTTTCTAAAGTTGGATAATGGCAAAAAACCAGCAAATAAATGTATGTATATAGATATATATAGTTTAATGGTGTGTATAAGCATAATTAAAATAAATAAAATATGTAATATGTGCTGTTGGCCTATTGTTAATTTACAACTATCGGTTTTGAAATATCTTTCGGTATCCTAAAGCTTTATTTGGACAAGTTATTATTTTATAGCTACAAAAAATAAATTAGTACAGAACTATAGATTTAATTTACGTAGATCTGCAATAGAAACCATTTTATGCAGATTTGAATTGTTTCCTATGTAATCAGATTCATTTCCTCTGAAAACTATCGGTAAAAAAATAAAATTAAAAATAAGTTTTTAAATTGAGAGAATAGATAGATAGATAAACGTGTTTTTAAAATAAATTTTACATTTTTCTTGAGAACACAAATTACTGACATGGAATTCCGTCTGGCAGGAAGTTGGTTTAATGATATATACTATAGAAAAATTGAATAAAAATTATACACTGCTGTCAAGAGATAGTGGGATAATCTACTTGTTTCCAATTATCTTATCTGTAATAACTTATTTTCTGTTTATTTATTTATTGTAATTGAATTCCTTTATTAAAAAATCTTTCAAGTTTACAGCACATATCACAAATCTGTATAATGAGTTCCAATTATTTTCATTTAAAATTTCTATTATTTTGTTTTCGGTTAAAATACACTCTCCAAAATACTTTTTCCCTAAATTATTAAATGCCGTACACTTACCTAATATATGAGTTTTATTTTCATTTTTCTTACTATTACAAATTGAGCATGTGTGAACTATTTCCCCCATCCATGGTTTACAATTTAAGGATATTATTTCAGCTCTTGTTTTAAAAACTATTCTTATTAAATCTATGTTGTTTTTATCGTTTAGGTAGTCTACACTGTAGTTTAGCTTCGTTTTTTAAATTTTCTTTGGCTGTAGCTATTAAATTAACCACCTGACTCTTCCACCTCGCCACCGATATGAACTCCCTAAATAGAGAGAATAATTATGGTTATTGAGATTAATTTTTAGACAGTAAATACTGATTCGAGGAAAATATAGTACCATTGTTTTGAAATTAATAAAAAACTAATATAGAATAAAAGAGCAATACTGATTTCCTATATATACTTCTAAATATATACAATACTAAATAGTATATATATATATATATATATATATATATATATATATATATATATATATATATATATATATATATATATATCTGTGTGTTTGTGTATATTTACAGTTATGGAGAATTACGTGCCATGCCTGTCACATTAGTGGAAGAAAAAGTGGGACTCATGTGATCCCTGCGCTCCTCTATGAACCATATTGCTGGTATTGATATCAATCATAGGCTGAGTAAGACATAGATAAATGTTTTTAGGTTGTATACCTCCTCGTGCGTGATTCATAGAAAGGTGTTTGACAAATTTTAAAATTTTTATTGGGATGTGAATTTACAAAAGTGATGACCTATTTTGAGGCACGTAATTCATAACTTATTCTTTTCTTTGAGTATGTAGTAGGTTCCTAGGATTTCAAGCCTGAATGCTGTTTGTCTCACTTCTTCTTAGTATTGTGTTATAGTCTTAGCTTCATACATTTCAAGTATGTAGGTAATTCGAGGTAATCTGGAACTTTCCTTCAAAGTTTATCAGCTAGTTCATTTCCCGGTATTCAACTGTGCCTCGAGATTCACTGGTGCTTTGTACCTAAATAGTTTTGAAGCGTTCTAACACTGAGACAAGCAATGTCAGTCTTGCTGTATTTTTCAACTTCAGGTTCTAAAGAAGTAAAGCTTCAGTTAGAAATATGATTTTCACTACTTCGATTTTTTTTTATACACTGGTAATGTTCTCGATTGCAGTAGTATAGGGATGGGAGAAGGGTGTTATTCCTTTCCCCGACTCATACTAGAAAAAAAAAAAAAAAAAGGTCTACGAACTTACGTGGGCTGACTGCAATAGTTTTATAATTTTTTAAAATATTTTTTTCCGTAATATGGGACCTCAAGAGTCAAATATAGACAAGTTTCAGAATTTTGTCCACCTATATAACCCCCATGTTATCCAAGGATTTGTTTTACCAAATCCTTCTAGTGTTTAGATATTACAAAGAATTTTCGCGTTTTAGGTGATACATAATTTTTTTTGGACACAACACTCCTAATCAAAAGTTTTACAATATATAATTTCAAGAATTTCCTAAATCATATAAAACACACCTATTAGCAGGTTTTAGCAACTCCGAGCAATAATTAGATTTTTGTATTATTTTTCCCATATTCTGGGATTTCAAACGTAAAATATTTGGAAGTTTTAGATTTTAGATAAATTTGATGTTTGACCATGTGCGCTCGCCAATCGCGTTAAAAAAATAATTAGTTTTATATTTTTTTCTTATAATTTTTAAAAATATTTTTTTCCGTAATATGGGACCTCAAAGGTTAAATATAGACAAGTTTCAGAATTTTGTCCACCTAAATCGGTTATATTGCCCACTGTGCAACGCCTAGATTTTATACTTTCACTAGATAGAGCGCTAGTCTACTGTTCTTCGGCTCCTGGGTTTGAATCCTAGTTATGACAGAATATTATTTATGAGAGAGCCTCCTGGGACAAACCCAGCCTCTTTAAAGTGGGTACCGAAATTGAAGGAAAAACCTGGCGACTGAGTGTGATCAAGGCCTAATCACCTCACTGCACGGCCGTTGCTTTGAAACAGTAGAAATTTATAAATCCAAGAAAATTCAAGGGTTGTTGAGGTACAGGTTTTATTATTTTTTTATATATTTTTTTAAATCTAAATATGAGGCATATATAAGAAAAAGTATTGCGATCATGAAACTTTTGTAATTCGATTTTTCACCGGACACACACGTTTTATGGTCACTAGATTCCAAATAAACAAAGTCCGCTTAAAGTGTTCTGGAAAACAATTAGTTGTATAAAATTGAAATTTACGTATTCCCAAAATGTTACAGCAACTTTTACAACAAATCATCATACTAGAAAAGCTGTGTTTGCATATTTTTATGATTTACTTTAAAACTGCCTGGATTGGGCATGAGCGAATTACTCTTCAGAATTTGAAAAATTCTGGTTTCTAGAAAAAGTGACTTAAACGATTGAATTTGTCATATGAGCACAGAATTAATGAGTGATTTATGTGTTTGCTTAAGTTAAAAATATAATTTTTACTACTTCGATTTTTTTTTTTTTACACTGATAATGTTCTCGATTGCAGTAGTATAGGGTTGGGAGAAGGGTGTTTTTCCTTTCCCCGACTCATACTGAAAAAATAAATAAAAAATAAAAAGGCCTACAAACTTACGTGGGCTATCAATGCTAACAATATAATATGGTTACTTTTTTTAGAATCTACAAAATTAAAGGTACTTTAGAGGAAGACAATTTAAAATATCGGCATTTAAGCCCTGTCAGACCATTTTAATCAGAATGAAACCTACATGATGTTAAAGCCTATTAAATCTTACATTGATATAGCGAGTTTAATCAAAATCGTCGGAACTGTTTTTGAGAAAATCGAAAAAAGGTGAAAAATGCACGGTGTGAAGAGGCTCTTCTGGTTAGCTGATTTTCATTAAAAATGTTTTTGTAACGTCTCGGGTGTATATTTCTCCTAAATATGAAATTTCAGTTTCATAGGAATTTTCGTTTCCTCCCGGGAGTTACCACACACACAGACCTTTTTGCGGGACTTGGTCATTTGGACTCAGCGGACCCTAAACGTGTATTTCCGTGGAAAACTTGAATTCGAAAATTTTCACGATCGCAATACTTTCCCTTACTATATATTGTAAGTGAAAGTAAAAAAGAAAAAAAATTGAAATATTACAAATTAAGAAGATTTATTTTTTATCTCATATAGTCAAGTTACAACTCAGAAGAGCTGTTATTATCTCATAACTCGGTTATTGTTGATGATACTGAAAAAAGTGAAAGGCGTTCTCGAATCAGGAAATTTTATTTAAATGGACATCGAAAGAAAAGAAAAGGAAATAGTAAAAAAAAAAAAAAAAAAAAAAAAAAATGTCCTAATAAATAAATAACAAAAGTGTGGTAGAG
Source organism: Piezodorus guildinii (assembly GCA_023052935.1). Taxonomy (NCBI): domain Eukaryota; kingdom Metazoa; phylum Arthropoda; class Insecta; order Hemiptera; family Pentatomidae; genus Piezodorus; species Piezodorus guildinii. The sequence continues at coordinate 91,179,300 of CM041298.1, forward strand.
AGTTTCATTTGCTACAAAACGAAAAAAGAATCATTGAAATCGGTTCAAAAATGTCAGAGATATAGCTTTTTGAGATTCGCAGTGGTGAAAGACCATTTTCCATTTAATTATTTGTTGTTTTTCGTATGAGTAAATTTCCTATAAACAGCTATACCCTAATGTAGTTATTTGGAAATAATAAACCATTGTGTAATAATTTGTAGCATTTTTCACCTTAATTCAATCCCAATAGAAAAAGAAAATTGTTGGAAATGGAAAAACCTTAAATTTTTTATATCTAGCGATTTGGAAGTACTTAAGTATTGTGTATATTTTGTTAAACGCGGCGTTTTTCGCTTATTTTGACCACTTTGCGGTGTCCTGAAGATCTAAAATGATCATATGTTACACAGTTTTCACAAATATACTTGGTAACCTAAAATAATCCAAGGCTGAATTCGACAACTAGATCGGGCGAGAGAAGTGAGGCGAAAGCGTTAGTTGAGGATTCCTGTCTGTTGCAGCCGTCGCTGAGTCACTTGGAGGAACTTCATTTCGAATCGGTAAGTTGGACCATTTATAATTAGCAATGCCGCGTTGAGTAATGGAGTTTTGTGACGCGCTATTTGTCACGAGTGGATGGATTCTTAGGATTCGTATTTTAATTACAATGGCCCCTTGGAGTATTCGAGTCCTGGTGGAAGGATCCACTTTTTTGTGACCGCTCTTCGTGACCGGACCGGAGAATACACAGCACTCTGTGTGCGGGATGTACTACACATTCTGAAAACATAACTCCCTACCTGACTACACCACGTACCGAAGGGTACTACATTCTTCGCGTTCGGTGAGCATTATTATTCGTCTTTAAAAAAAATAAGTTTTTGCTTACGAAATCTCTTATTGTATAAATGAAGTAAAATATCCCATAATAATGTTTCTTATAAGTTGTATTTATTTATTTTTTTAAATAACGTCTAACTAATAAATATCAGTAGGTGTATTTAAACATATTTTTTTAAAGATTCCAGTTTAATTCATGTAATGTTCATGTTTACTTTTGTCATTTTAATTCAACACTGATTGGTTTCACGACGTACAGTGGGCAAAATCACCTAGGATGAAATAGACTAATAGTCCTTGGATTTTTTAAATGGACTGAAAAAATTCTTGATTATGATGTCTTTTGGACTGTACGTAAAATGAGGGTACGAGCCTGTGTGATGTAAGGTTAAAGATTCCTATTATAATTAGACCTAAAACCAGTACCCCTATAACCCATGAAGGGTCTTGGGCTGAGTTCATGCAGAGATTTGTACTGTTTCTAGTCCAGCGGCCATGCGATGAGGTGATCAGGCCGAGATCATACTCAGCCGCCGGGTTTCTCCCATTTTTCATATACCCACTTTACAGAGGCTGGGTCTACCCCGAAAGGGTCTGCCTACCCTATGGATGCCCCCCGGCCGAAAGAGTAGAATAAATAATATTCTTCCACAGCTGGGGAGAAAAGTAGACAAGTGCTTTGTTCACTAAACCAAGCTATTCCATAAAATTACACTATCATAATTAAACCGGAATATCCAAAATTTGAGGCTCATACTGTAGCATCGTCTGATCAGCGACAGTAGTATAAAGTGACGTGGGATGAACGTACTAACTAATTTTTAAAATTTGTTTCAAGCGGAGAAATAGATTGAAGTTATAATGAGCGCACAGGATTTTTATGATTCGCTCAATGAGGGTTATCACTTTTATAGGAACATTTTTCAATGTGATATCTTCAACAAAATTCGTTAAAATTTTTAGATATTATGTTATAATTACAGTAATTTTGTATTTGAATAAATTAAAAAAAAAAAAAAAAAAAAAAAAAAAAAAAAAAAAAAAAAAAAACTTGGATTCGGAAGGTTAAAAGCATTCTGCAAATTCTTTTCAGGGTAACTGTACTCTTTTATTCTTTTATAGTAGCTATTTTGATTGCCATCTTTTGTTCTTCGGCATTGTCTTCAGAATTATTTTGTTTTTAACGGTACTACTCGCTGTTAATTTGTTTTTAATTGTCAACAAGAATCTAACTACTTTTTTTAAAAATTATTGTATTAAATATGGTATATGATTTTTTGTTGATTACGTTTGTTTGAAATAGAAACTTTCTTCAAAAAGTTTCTGTCTGCTGTTTGTAGGTTTGTTAGCTAATTTAATAAAATAAGGTTGTTAAACTATTGTTATAGTTTCTTTTAGGTTTATTATGTTATAATCTCTTACGGTTTTTGGAACACGAATTCGCATAAAAACTATTCAGTCTGGTTTTAGCAAGCATTAACAATAAAAGAAAATATATGATTGAGTTTAATTGATTACAAACCAGTGATAGCTTACCTTACATCAAAACTTAAAATTTATTATTGATATTTACAACTGTATTACATAACGCAAATAGGCTAAAAGAAATAGACATGAACACGCCTCTAAAAATATAGCCTGGCGCGCGTTTCGAAAAACTCTTGTAGTTAATTGTTTTATTAGTAATATTCTGATTTTTTTTCTGAAAAAATAATTGTCCATACATATAGCAATGATAAAAAAAAATATAAGTTTGTTTAACCGCAAGATTTAAAATAAAAAGGAGTTTTTGATTTTGTTATATTTTTCCACCACTTCAGGAAATTCTAAAAAAAATCTGTGTATAGTGGAGTACAAAAGATATCTCCTGATCTAATTTGGTGATTAAAAATTAAAAAAAAAAAATATTTTTGATTTTCTTACTTTCGCTAAAAATCGGCTTGAAGTTTAAGAATCGTAATTATATTTGGTTCATGTTTTTGTCTCCTATGAATAAAAAAAAATCATTAAATAATTTTAAATAGTATTTTTTGAAAATTAGAAAATCGAATAAAGAGTTGTTGTTGATTTTTTAAAGCTCGAAAACCGTTTGAGTTAAAAAGCTAAAAATTTAGGTGATTTTTTTTTTTTTTTTTTTTTTTTTATTCGACTACAAAACAATCTCTTAAGTTTGATTAAAAAAAAAGCCGCTGGAGTAGATTTCCCATTATTACCGGGTGATGAGTTATACATATACTACATATATTGGGATAATTAACAGTAATATATATTTTTTAGAACGTCCCTTTCAGCATTTAAATCTAAAAATCCATATTAATATGTTATATTATTATCAATATTTAACAAAAAAACATTGATTGAAAACATCCTGTTTTCTAATGCTCAAAGGAATTACCTTTGTAATTTGCATTGTTGGTGGGAAGTAATGGTTGTTTTAACCCCGCTTAACTCATTCAGAAGCCCTTTCACATTCCTGATTCATGAGACACGCATTAATCAATAATTTATTCATTTATTATTTTTAATTACACGGTTCATTGCTGATGTATTAATTAATTTAATGGCCGAAGTAAATAATATGAACTAGGGAATTACTTCTTATTTGATTTAAAAAAAAATTAATAAATGGAGGATGAGATAGTTCGGGTAGTTGTAAAAAAAAAAAAAAAGTTTAAACCATTTATTTTATAAACATCGTTTCGATCCACCTTACAGGTCTGCAGTGTGTATATAGTCCGAACTTGAAACGATTTGCACCGAGCTGATAATAGAATGAAACATATTTTATAACAAATTTAGTATATTAGAAAATATGTTAAGAATGGGTTGCCTAAAAAAGTCCTGGACAGACTATTTTTAATTATTTAAACAAAAAATATTTTAAATTAAATGTTGCAACATCATGATAATAAGACAAATTTTATCCTGACTTGAAGTATCAAAGGTATAGAATGTGCAGCCGTTGGGTTGCCTAATCATTTCCTGACAAACTATCGGTTGTCTGGTAAAAGCGGTATGTCGATATCAGTTATCTGCACCGGCTTGATAATAGAATAAAAATTATATAATTATAAACATTGTTTTATTGCAAACACATTGATATAGGGTTGCCTGCAAAAAACTTGGTCCTAATCTGGGTTACCGAATTTTAAAGATTAAATTTTAACGCGAGTGGAAATGCGTGACAGAGAGATCCGAGTTGAGTATAGCGTGTAATAATAAAGGACCCAACATTGCAGCCGCACGTAATCGGACATTGGATATAAGAAAGTTTGATATCCCATCTAAAATAACAGGACCATTTTTTACACAAATACCAAATACTAAAAAAAAAAAAATTTTTTTTTTTTAAATAATTAAAAATAGTCTGTCCAGGATTTTTTTAGGCAACCCATTCTTAACATATTTTCTAATTTACTAAATTTGTTATAAAATATGTTTCATTCTATTATCAGCTCGGTGCAGATCGTTTCAAGTTCGGATCTTCTACTAATACCCCAGGTATAGTAGGGGCAACCTTTTACATGTTGTGGGCCAAAATATAATACGCAAATACATTCGCAATGCATTTTACTTTTTTAATTGCAATTAAAATTAACTCAAAATAAAATTTAAAAAGAAAAAAAAATCATTTCCAAATATTTATTAGAATCAAGCGAAACCTGAATAGTGAAGGGCTTTATATTGAACAAATTATATTGAACAAAGTAGTTTTAGATTTGTGCATTATGTATAATAAAAAAATATATAAATATTTATATTTAAGGTTAGCATATTAAATATATATTTTTATTATAAATACTTAATTATCCTTTGATGTTTTGCTCAAGCTGTTATATTTGTTTTTTTCAGGTAAGTGAGACTGCATTGAATGTAATCCATCGAACTATTTTCGTGAGTACTGACGTTAATTTAACATTAAATTGGTTCACATGGTTATGCTAATTACCTAGCATTAAATTAACATAAATTGTTATAAATTAGGAAGCCATTCTTATGGATGTTGCACTCCGTAAAGATGAAATGAATTGATAACATTGACTATTTTGTGGTTTTGTATATCTTCTATATCTCTAGGAAAATATGTTATAAAGTTTTACTTATACCTCACTAGCTGTAACCCGCGGCTTTGCTCGCGAAGACTTTTTATGGGTAAAGAGTAGCAACAATACATATTACTTCGCTCTCGGCCAATCAGCTACTCTTCCCACTATCTTTATGTACAACGAAAGTTATTATTTATTGCCAGATCCTGATTTTATTCAGTCAAATTTACAATAAACATCCTCGGAGTAAAAATATCGATAATTACTCAATCAATTTTAACTTTCATTATGTTCAGTGGGGTTATACTAAAAAATCTGGTGCGGGCAACACACACTTTAACTTACCGCCGTTGTTAAAATAGATTAAAGAATTTTCAAATATAGTTATAAAGATATTAGAGGTAAAAATGAGTTAAACTAATAGAGAATTGATTTAATTTAATTTCAAAAGAAACATCTGTTTTATTAAAAAAAGTATTATGTTATTATCTAAAATAATATTCAGACAGTTTTATCGGCTTTTCATGACACTTATTCATCTATATTACTGTTCTCATGTTCAAAAACGAAAAATGCATTAAAAAAATATTTGTGCAGTTTTCTCCTTTAGGTAGAGATCGAATTAGTTCAAGTTATATATTTACCCTTTCTCCATCATTGATAACAAGATTATATTATTTGTTATTTTTTTATCTACAAAATTAAAGGTACTTCACATGAAGAAAATTTAAAATATCGGCATTTAAGCCCTGTCATACTATTTCAATCAGAATGAAACCTACATAATATTAAGCCCATTGAATTTTACTTCAATATAGCGAGTTTAATCAAAATCGTTAGAGCCGTTTTTGAGAAAATCGTTAAAAGGTGCAAAACGCATAGTATAAAGTAGATCTCCCTGTAAGCTGATTTTGATGACAAAGATTCTGTAACATCTCGGATGTATAGTTGTCTTAAATATGAAATTTCAGTTTTATAGGACTTTTCGTTTTTGCCAGGGAGTTACCATAAACACACACGCACAGACCTTTTTGCGGGACTTGCTCATTTGGACTTAGGAGACCCTATAACGTGTATTTTCGTCGAAAACTGGAATTCGATAATGTTCACGATCGCAATACTTTCCCTTACTATATATTTCATATATAGGTAAGTGAAAGTAAAAACGCACCTGAAAATACAATGTGTTACTCTGTGTATGGCAAACAAAATATTATTACTTCATGTCAGATATCAATTGTATTCACTCTAGGTTACATTACCATACCATTGCCATGTAGCTACTTCATAATTATTCCATAAAATCGTTTTTTGTTCTAAACATGAGCGTTATATATCAACTGTATATTTTCTCAAATTGTGAGTATGCCTTCCTCCAGAATAACCCGTGTTTTTTAGGGTTGACCAATAATTCTTACTCTGTTCTTGAAACGAAAAGTTTTTAGTCATCTTGAATTATTTAAAAAAATCTAATAAAGATTGTACATGTGTCTATGGGACCCTACACATGAAAGATGGACACGGCGCTCAATATGCTTGAATATATATTCGTTATAAATTATTATATATTATCTTTCCTGATACTGGTCATGTTAAGATAACATTGATTTTATACAGTTAGGAATTCAATTGTCTTTCAAATGAGTACTTATAGTTTTTCAGGAAACTTATGGTTTTTGAGTTATCCGAAAACAAATTTTGTTATAAGTTTTACAAAAATATTTTTTTTAACCACTTAAAGGAGGAATTTTCCCAAACCCAGCCTTATTGCACGTCCAGACGGTAAGACGAAGCACCTGGAAAAATTTCCGCTTCACAACCGTAGTCATTTTTGAGATACTGCGATGACCAGAAAATCTAGTGGAATGGCACTTTCTTTGATAAAACTAAGCAAATAATGTAGATGAAATTGCTTTTGTTATATAATTACATCTAAAATAAACGTTATCCTCGAAACTAAGTGTTATTTGTTTAACTTTTAAAATCGAGGTAAGCTAAAGTCGTGTGTTGAGCACGCCAGATTTATTTAAAAAAACGGTGTTTTATACAGAGAGTTTCATAATTTTAGGTATGTGTTCACTGACAAAAAATAAACAAAAACGTTCATATTGATGTGTATCTCAAACACATTTACTAAACAGATATCAAAGGTTAAAGATTTACTATTTATTTACTACATTAAGACTGATTGTAAAGCATTTAACGTGTTTAATACTAAATAACATGTTTTAATCACCCGATAAACAAATGAACGATAAGCAATGGCTCTAAATTCACTAAAAAATCTAGACAAATGATGATAAATACATCTAAGATACACAATAACACTTAGAACTAAACGAACAGATAAGCAACTACTGTTGTTGCCTATGCTATATTATCTTCATCAAACTAATATTATACTTCTCGAATGTTGATAATTTAAGTTTTCTACTGTTCTTAGGTTCAGTAAATATTAAACAATTTTATTTATGCAACGTTTCTAGAATTTATTGTTCTCATATTCATGCAATTCGGGATAAAATAGTGCCTTATATGAGCATATGTGTAAACTATTAACTTTGAAAAAACACTGTTCTTTCTTTCTGCGTACTTTGTATGTGTGTGTGTGTGTGTGTGTGTTTTTTTTTTTTTTTTTTTGGTTGTTTTTTTTTATCTACACTTAAAACGCATTAGACTATTTAAAAAATATATAGAGATCAGATGACATCACAGAACATTTACATATGTATTGTCATAAAATGTTTGATCAAAATCATCTCCAATACACAATATAAAAATTATTCTTTTTAGATTTCATATATCATTTTTTTTTTTCTGGATTTTACTATTTAAAGGGGAGCGGCGTGGTCTAGTGGATAGAGCACTAGTCTACTGTTCTCCTGGTCCTGGGTGCGAATCCCGGCTGTTGCAGAATATTATTTATTCTGTTACATTAGTCAGGGAGCGACCCTAGGGTATGAAGACCCTCATGGGGCAGACCCAGCCTGTATAAAGTGGGTAAACAAACAATTGGTGAAAAAACCTGACGGCTGTGCGTGATCAAGGCCTAAACACCTCATTGCACTGCCGTAGAACAGTACTGGCCTAGAAACAGTACGAATCACTATATGTACTGTGCTTAAGACTCTGCATTGGTTGTAGTGGTACAGGTTTTTTTATTTTTGTTTTTTAATATTCAAAATTTTGATTGATTAAACCGTTCTTATCTTGTTAAAATGTATAGCTTTACTATGGAACAAAAACGTAGGGGTATGACATAAAATATGCTGTAAAAAGTTCTATAATATGACATTTTTTTTTTTTTTTTTTTGTCAACAACAATTTTTATTGAGTAAAATACAATCTGTCCCAATTTGGACATCAATAGTAGTGCTGAAAGATATCATACATACTACATTCATACAATATTTAAACAGCATAAAATTACAATAAAATATATACACAATAATGAATCAATACAATAAAGTCAAGAAATCACTCATACCTATATACACATACACACACTCATACATACATCACATTGAGTGGAGAATCTAGCCAATGCTAGAACTCCAATATATTTATAAAAGTTCGCGGGGCCACTGCCGTTTCAACCTTCTAGGTGGGTTGTATGGTTGAGTGGAGCTGGATAGGGATTGAGCTAGAGGATTAGGATGATGAATGAGGTTCTGGTGGAATTTGGAAAATTTGGATGGAATTAGGTCTTAAATGAATGGAACATTAAGGTCGTGGTGCAAGGTATAGTTGGAGACATAATAAGGAGCATTTACTATTGTACGGAGGACTTTGGATTAAAAGGATTGAATGCGTTTGATGTTAGAACGTTTAGCTGTCCCCCACAGTTCAAATCCGTAGGTCCAGATGGGCTTCAGTATTGTCTTGTAGATTAATAATTTGTTGTCAACTTTGATAATGAAGCGGGTTGTCAAGAGAGCGGAAGAGGTGTTGGGCGATTACCAGTGTGGATTCCGCCCTGAAAGATCTACAATAGACAACATCTTTTGCATGAGGATGATGTTAGAAAAATGCTGGGAATGGAATGTTGAACAACATCATCTGTTCATTGATTACAAGCAAGCATACGATAGCATAAATAGAAGCGTAATCTATGAAAAGCTAAAACACCTAGGATATCCTTTAAAGCTTATCAGGCTTATCAAGATGACCCTGCAGAATAGTCAAGGAGTTGTCAAAATTCAAGGTGAAATGTCAACCTCTTTTGAAATTCAGAAAGGTGTTAAGCAGGGCGATCCTCTTTCTCCAGTCCTATTCAATTTGTTATTGGAAGTGGTCATGAGGTCAATAAGGACAAGGCCTGGAGGATGTATTTATCACAGACTGACGCAACATCTAGCGTTTGCAGATGATCTTGTGATAACCGGAAGAACAACCAGTGCTTTACTTGGAGCTTTCAAGGAATGCGAAGTGGCTGCGAGGAGAACAGGACTGATCATAAATACGAAAAAAAACTAAGTATATGAGGATCAGCAGGGAAGAAGGAGGAAACAGGTATATCGAGGGGGCTGGATATAGGTTCGAGAGAGTACCACAGTTTAAGTATCTAGGCACTGTTATCACAGAGAACAATAAGATTAGAGACGAAATTAAAGCAAGGATAACAGCTGGCAATAGATGCTATTGGTCTCTTCTGAAAATATTTCAGAACAGGAATATATCCGAAGAACTGAAGATAAGACTATATTGTACTGTCCTTCAGCCAGTGGTCATGTACGGAAGCGAGTCCTGGACATTGACACGCAATGATGAAAGACTACTAAACATGTGGGAAAGGAAAATTCTCAGAAAAATCTTTGGTCCTACAAAAGAAGGAGATCGTTGGCGAATGAAGACGAATGAGGAAATTAGAACTCTGTATCAAACACCTGATATAGTTGCCAAGATCAAGAGTGCCAGAATAAGATGGCTGGGGCATGTACAGAGAATGGAAAGTAGGAGGCTGCCCAAAATGATGATGGAGGGACACCCTGGTGGAAAGAGGAGCAGGGGCAGACCTAGACTTCGTTGGCTGCAGGACGTAGAGGAGGACCTTCGGTCGTTAGGAGTCAGCGGATGGAGAAGAGCTGCCGAAGACAGGTCAGAATGGAGGAGGATTGTTGAGGAGGCCAAGGTCCTACAAGGACCATAGCGCCGATAGATAGATAGATAGAAGTTCAGATTTTCTGTTGATTAGTCGGTATAACTGTCCGAATCGTCGGTTGAGTTCTTGTCTTTTAAGTCTTGTATGTGGATTCCAGGTCAATCTTTTGTCTAACAGTAAGCCAAGATACCGGACTGTATCTGAAGGAGGAATTGGAATAGAATATAATATGACATAGAAATGAAAAATGGTTACACATATAACCAAAGCTTGAAAATTTGGTGTGGGCAACGCTTTCCTAAGTTCAGTTATTACGTATTTTTATTAAATAAAATAACAACTGTAATTGTTATTACTAATAATCATTGAAGTCTACGCGCTTTTCGTTACTATTAGAACCGTGTGTTACCATTTTTTCTGAAATTCAATTTTAGCCTGAATGTGCGTAATAATCAAATTTGCGTTAAAATAATATAAATAAATATTAAATTGATTTTGAATACGGCCGTTAACCTTTTGGAGTGGTCATGGCGCTTTTAAGAATATTTCTCATCAAAAATCCTTTGAATATGAAATATTCACAACTGAAAATATTTTACATACTGTTTCCTCACAAACGAATACCAATTTATTTTATTGTGAAGGAAAACTTACTGACAGTATTAAAAGATGGATTTAGTACTGAAGGTTTTCCTGTTCATATATAGTTCGCTATTTTCCTGCTTTTCCTCCATCTGATATTATGGACTTATTTTTAAAGGCTATTCCTCGTTTTCCTTGCTCTTTAGACTTGATTAAAGTTTCAAACGATAAACACACTTTGTTAAGAGAAAAACAAAAGAAAAACAGTGTAATCAATTTACGCATTATAAATAATTTCATTTATTACTTTCACTTTCTATATATAGTAAGGGGAAGTATTGCGATCGTGAAAATTTTCGAATTCCAGCTTTCAACGGAAATACACGTTTAAGGATCCCCTGAGTCCAAATAACCAAGTCCCGCAAAAAGGTCTGGGTGTGTGTGTGTGTTGTAACTCCCGGGCGGAAACGGTAAGTCCTATGAAACTGAAATTTCATATTTAAGACAACTATACGCCCGAGACGTGACAAAACTTTTTTCATCAAAATGAGCTTACCAGAAGAGCCACTTTATTATACCATGCATTTCGCACCTTTTTTCGATTTTCTCGAAAACAGTTCCGACGATTTTGATTAAACTCGCCATATCGATGTAAAATTTAATGGGCTTTAATATGATGTAGGTTTTATTCTGATTGAAATGGTTTGACAGGGCTTAAATGCCGATATTTTAACCTTTCCTCTAAAGTACCTTTAATTTTGTAGATTTAATAAAAATATCTATATTATCTTGTTAACGCTGATTAAAAACAGGTAAATATATAAATAGAATAAATTCGATACCCAACTAAAGGAGAAAACAGAAAAAATATTTTTTTAATGCAGTTTTTCGTTTTTGAACATAAGAGCAGTAATATACATGTATGATATACCGTTGGAAAGCTATTAATAAGTAATATTATCTCATACACAAGCTTCTAAAAGTTTATAGAGAGTGATGAAAAGCCGATAAAACTAAGTGATTATTTTATTTAATAATATATTAGATTTTTTCATAAAAAACATGTTTCTATAGAATTCCATTTAACTAATTCTTTAATGGTTTCACTCATTTTTATCTCTTACTGTATTTAAAAATTTTTTAATCGATTCTAAAAACGGAGGTAAGTAAAGGTCGTATGTTGCCCTCACCAGACTTTTTAGTTTTGATTTTAATTATAGTACTGTAAACAAGTTAAAATTGATGAAGTAAATATAAATAAAAAAACAACTTTTAATATCAAAATATATCAGATTTGAAAAAAAAATTGATCAATATATTAAATTATAATATTGGGTTGATGCAAAATTAATGCAGGTTTTTAGTAGGTATTGTAAATACGCCATATCTTTACTTTAACCATATATATTTAATCAAAATAATTTCCATCTGAATCAATGCACTTTTGCCAACGTTCAACAAGCTTTCTTATTCCACCAGAAAAAAAATCCGAATCCCTGGACCCAATGAAATCACGAAAAGAATTTTCAATGTCGTCCTGGTTTTGAAAATTTTTCTCCCTCAAAAAGTTGTCCAGATGCCTGAAAAAGTGGAAGTCTGTAGGAGAGAGGTCAGGTGAATAAGGCGGATGTTGGAGAACTTCGTAGCCCAACTCGTGCAGTCGTCGAAGCGTTGGTTGTGCAACGTGTGGTCTGGCGTTATCGTGGAGCAGGATCGGCCCCTTCCGATTCATCAATGCTGGGCAAAGACGTTGCAATTTTTGAGTTCTGAGTTCCGCCGCCATTTCTCGTGTGGTTTTGGTTGGGTCTTCTTCCACTTTTGACCTCAGCTGGTCGTTGTCCAGAGCAAGATGACGGCCCCGACCTTCCTTGTCTTCGAGGTCGAAATCTCCTCTGCGAAACTTCTGGAACCAACGCTGCACCGTGCACTCATTAATAGCCCCCTGACCCCAAACTTCATTAATATTACGAGCCGTTTGCTCAGCGCTGCGCCCTAATTTAAATTCGTAAAAATAAATTTGAGGAAAATCGCACTTTGACATTTTCTATTCAAGACCTTTGAACACACTGAACAAAACGATTTTACTAAACAAATTCATGGTGAAAGAGAGGGTATTAGATAAGGTTTGTTTTGGTATAATAATGATCAATGTTAGGATTAGCTTTGTTTACACAATTGGAATTAAGATATTGCAATAGAGGAAACCTGCATTAATTTTGCATCAACCCAATATATGTGGTTTCAGAAAAGCTAGTTTATTATTGAAGAAACAGAAAAATCGAAAAGAATTTTGAGATCAAGGCACCTTGATGTGATGAACAAAGATTAAAAATAAATAAATAAGAAATAATCTCATATGGTCAAACCACAACTTATAGGAGATGTGGTTCCACCAAAACTCGGTTATTATTGAAGATAGAGACAAATCGAAAATATTTTTGAGATCAAGACTACCGCGATGAACAAAGAAAAAAAACATAAAATAAAAATAATCATTTATTTATTTAAATGAAGTATTTACCCATAAAGGGTAAGCCATATAAATAGATGAATCTTATATGGTGAAGCCAGATATATAGAGTTTTGAAATTAGCGCTGGTGATATGCCTTTTTGCTTGGAATTATTTGTTTTTCATATCAGTTAATTGCCCATAAACAGATTTCATTAACAGTTATACCCTCTGATAATTATTTCGAAATAATAAACCATTGGGTAATAAATTGTAACGCTTATATTTATCTTGAGCGCCACGATGTTTCTTAATAATGAAAAAAAAAAAAAAGGGGTAAATAGCGAAACCCTTTAAAATAATATCTTTAATGGAAAAAAAATTATATATTTGTAATTTTTCTTCTAATTTTAATGAATTAGGAGTTAAACGATGCTAAAATAAAGATTTAATTATTACAATTTGTTTGACATAAAATAATCAATTGGATTACAAACATAATTTACAATGAACGTACCTAAAATAAAGAATTGTTTAACAGTCCTTAGATTAATACATTAAACTAACATAACAGAGATATAACCTCCCTTGATGAAATATTAACATATGATAATGAAATCAAGAATAATAAAATTCTTGATTTTACACCTCCGCTGGTCGGAGACTCTTTTGTCCAGGGGAAAAAGAGTAAGGAACCAACTTACTAGAGTGGAACACATTCGCTTCCTTCCGTTTTTTGTTAGACTCCACTTCATATATAGATTTGGAAATACGTTTTCTAATTTTGAGTGGCCCTATTCTGACTTCGTCCAGCTTCCTCCTGTTCAAACTATTACCATTCGTTACATAAACCAAATCTCCTTCTTTAAACTCATGATCAATTCTTTCTGGTCTACTCTGCTCTTGTTCCGTTCAAAACTTCTTTGTGAGTTCTTGAACGCTTCTGCTCTATCTGTCTGTAAATTATGTTCCTTTTCCAAATCTTTCGGAACAATTTCAGAGGCACGGCCATATAGTAAATAAGCCGGTGAAAACTTTGTGGAGCCATGAACTGTGTTGTTATATTCTTCAACACAGATTTTAGCAATGGTTGTCCAGGGTCTTCTTTTGAAGTCTTCATTCAATCGAGATCGTATGCGGTTTACTAATGTCTGATTTAGACGTTCGTTTAAGCCATTTGATTGTGGATTGTCAACGGCTGTAAAGATTAGCTGAGCACCTATTTTTTTTTACAAACAAATTTAGAAGAATATAGAGCACTGTATTGATCTGCCAAAATTATTTTGATATTTTCTTCAGAAATTGGTTCTAATAATTTAATGAAATCATTAGCGATCTGTCCTCTTGAAGTTGATATCCATGCATATCTTGTAAAGTGGTCCACCAAGACATGCATGTATTTGTGCCCAGACCTGTTTCCACCGAAGCCTCCTATTGTATCAATTGACATAATTTGAAAAGGGTACTCTGGTGGTCCTAACTTTGACAATAACCCGATCGGTCGCCTTGATCTCGATTTATTTCTAGCACACCCTTCACACTGTTTACAATAACGATTTATGATGACATCCATATTTTTGAAGTAATAAAAAGATCGGAGCTTTTCTGCTATTTGCTTACTTCCAATATGACCATAAAAATTATGGATCTTATCGACTAAATACCAGCCAAAAGTTTTGGAAACGTAAATCCGTTTTCTATTATTTAATAACTTATAATATATATTTATAATATATATGACGTTTTTAACTCCTCTTCAAGAGCTTTTTGATCTTTTTTAATTTCTTCAATTTGTATAATATTCACCACTTTTATACAATCATCTTCATTATGAAAGCTTTCCAAAACCGGATTTCGAGAAAAAGAATCAGCTTCCACATTATCTCTCCCTTCCTTGTAAACTACTTTAAAGTTGTATTGGGATAAATACAACATTAAATCACCTATTGCCTCATCGGTTCTAGCTTTAGATTTTAAATTGACGAGTGGTTTATGATCAGATGTTACCAATATAAAATTGCTTCTTTAATAGCCAGACATTCCAGATACATTATTTCCCTTTTACTCTGACCTGAAGTTAATTTTTTTGAAAAATATCCCAGAACTCACAAAGAAGTTTTGAACAGAACAAGATCAGAGTAGACCAGAAAAGAATTTATCACGAGTTTAAAGAAGGAGATTTGGTTTATGTAACGAATGGTAATAGTTTGAACAGGAGGAAGCTGGACCAAGTCAGAATATGGCCACTCAAAATTAGAAAACGTATTTCCAAATCTATATATGAAGTGGAGTCTAACAAAAAACGGAAGGAAGCGAATGTGTTCCACTCTAGTAAGTTGGTTCCTTACTCTTTTTCCCCTGGACAAAAGAGTCTCCGACCAGCGGAGGTGTAAAATCAAGAATTTTATTATTCTTGATTTCATTATCATATGTTAATATTTCACCAAGGGAGGTTATATCTCTGTTATGTTAGTTGAATGTATTAATCAAAGGACTGTTAAACAATTTGTAATTCTTCTTCTAATTTAAATGAATTAGGAGTTAAACGATGCTAAAAAAAAGACTTAATTGTTATAATTTGTTTGACATAAAATAATCAATTGGATAACAAACATAATTTACAATGAACATACCTAAAATAAAGAATTGTTTAACAGTCCTTTGATTAATACATTCAACTAAAATAACAGGATATAACCTTCCTTGATGAAATATTAACATATGATAATGAAATCAAGAATAATAAAATTCTTGATTTTACATATATATATATATATATATATATATATATATATATATATATATATATACAAAGCCCTAAAAATTATTGCCCAATGGTTTATTATTATAATATAATATAATTTCTTTTAGGTTATGAATAACTTTTTAGGTAACTGACAGTGAGAGCAGTAATAATTAATGTTTACTGTCTTTAATCAGGACTTAATTTCCTCCTGGATTTCAATTTTACTTATTATCATTGAACCTAAATACTCAAATTTCTCTACGTGTTCGTACGTATGTCGTGACAAATTAATATCACCAAGATCGTTACCGTTTCTACTACTAATAATAATAATAAAGACTATGCATAGATTAATATAGTGATAGATTCTATATGTAAAGGGTTCTTCACTAAAAACAAAACAATAATAAATTAAAAAAAATATATTGGATGACCTAAAAATTATTTAAGGTTGCCCTTAAGGTTGCGTTAAGAAAGATGTGTGTAGTTGTAGCCTTGAAGAAGCACTGTTCTATGTCGGTCGGTTTGTTGAACATGGCAGATGGGATTTGCCAAGAGTTCGCTCTGTGTACAATCAGGGGTAGCCTTTAGTAAACTCCTTCTATTTTAAGACGTGAGTCTATTTCGGTAGAGTCGTCACCATTCTCTACGTAAGCCGAGCAAAACTCTGTCCCTTGACCTGATACGAAAATTCTACATTTCTCGCGAGAAATTTATAGTTTTCATTTTGAAAACTGGGTGGTCTATTTAATCTGGGAAACCTTGACTGAAATCCTTATAAAATTCTTAGATTAGATCGGAGGCCTTGGTGACCAGCTAGTTTTTAGCCAAATCATGATTTATTAAAAAAACAAACACTAGTTTCATTCTGTGAAGACGATGGACAAGGTTAGGAGACGATTTTAAACTTGCTGCGCGCAACCATCCTTTTTATTATAAATTTTAAAAATAAACGTCAAAGTAAAAAATCTGGTGCGGGAAACACACGACTTTCACTTACCTCGACTTTATAATCAATTTAAATATTATTAAATATACTTCAATTTGAAGAATATTTGAAGTTGATTTAAATTAAACATGTATTAATTTTCGTTGGAAACATATGATTTAAATTAAATAATATAATTATATTAAATTGTTAATCAGTAATTAGTTTTCCCAATGGTAACAAGATGATATGGTTATTTTTATAGAATATACAAAATCAAAGGTAGTTTAAAAGCTTGTGCATGAGATAATATTTTTCTGTAATATTTAGCTTTCCAACGGTACATTATACATGTATATTACTGATCTTATGTACGAAACAAATAATTTTTTTTTTTTGTTTTTTATATTTTATTGAAATTTACAACTGTATAGGAATACATCAAGTAAATGTGCTGATTAAGATAGTGTACATGAAAAACCTGAAGAGAAACTGCCCATTGGCAGCACTCTAGTAATAATTAAATTTAAAAAATATGTTTGCAGTTTTCTGTTCTAGTTAGATATCAAATTCGTTCAACTTATATATTTACCTGTTTTTTTCCCAATGGTCACAAGATGATATGGTTATTTTTATAGAATATACAAAATTAAAGGTAGTTTAGAGGAAGAAAAGGTTCGATGTCGATGCCACCAAACTGCGCCTACACAGACTCGTCCAACGTTCACCGTTCAAGCCCAAGCCCCCGAGATCAGCCTTAACGCAATCCTCCCATCGACGCTTCGGCCAAACTTTCGGACGCATGCCAGTCGGATCAGCGAATAACACTTTTCTCGCAATCCGTTCCTCACCAAACCCAACAACTTCACTTGCCCATTTGAGTCTCCGCGATGTTATATTTACAGAGTACAAGCTCCGCAATTCCGCGTTGTGCAACCTTCTAAACCCCCCAGTGGCCTTATCTCTCTTCGGACCAAATATTTTACGCAGTACCTTATTTTCGAAAACCTTAAGATATTGTTCATCCTTCAAAGTAAGCGGCCACGTTTCACATCCGTTAAGAACCGTCGGAAGAATAATAGTTTTATAAATTCTAACCTTTAAGTTTTTAGATAGAAACCGCGAGCTAAGTAACTCAGCAACTGAATAATAACAGGAATTTCCCATCTTTAACTTGGACTTTATTTCTTCCTGGATTTCATTTTTTTTTTTTTTTTTTTATCATTGAACATAAATACTCGAATTTCTGTACGTGTTCAAAAGTATGCCCTGGTATATCAATATCACCAAGATCGCCACCGTTTCTGCTACTAATCATATATTTCGTCATATCGGTTTTTAATTCGAGTCCTATTTCTTAACCGTTTTTTATTAATACACTTGTATTTAGTTGTATGGTTTCTTTGTCTTCCCCTAGCAGTACCAAATCATCGGCATACCCCAAAAATCTTGTCACCCATATTTAAACCTTTCTCGGTTCACATCACCTTTTCTATGACATATTATAAGGCTATATTAAATAAAACAAGTAAAAAGGAGTCACTCTGTTTCAAACCCGATCGCACCTCAAATCTCTCGGAGTAATTATGACCGATTCTAACTTTATGGAATGTTTCCGACAAACACTTCTTTACTAGGTTTACTAGCCTTCTAGGTATCCCCTGTTCAATCATGATGTTATATAGCTTCTGACGGTCTATGGAATCATAAGCCTTTTTAAAATCGATAAAAAGTTGGACTACACCGTTGTTTTCCAACTTTTTCTCTAATATTTGACGTAAGGAAAATATTTAATCAATAGTCGAGGGATTCCGCCTAAAACCACATTGGTAGGCTCCGATAATTTCCTCAGTGTATTACGTGATTCGGCTAGTTAGTATTGACGTGAAAATTGTATAGCATACTGGGAGAAGAGAGATTTGAATCGGAATAAGTATTGATTCTTTCCATTCTTTGGGCATTTTTTCATTTCCCCAGATCTTCTTAACTAAAACATGTAATTTGGAGTCCATTGGAGACACGCTAAAAATATTCTAAACTAGAAGGTCTCGAGGCTATATCATTTTCAGACGCCTCGGAAGATCATTAGGAATTAAATAAAGAGACTAAGGAAGGACTGAAACTAGTGGATTAATTTGGGAATGGAGTTTGTTATGGAATGAGTGATATCTAGTTCGGGCAAAATCAGCAACGTATGGAACTTTAAGGCGTTTGTGGATGAGTTTGTTCGTGACAGGATTTTACGAAGGATTTTGGATTGTAAGGATTTGCTACGAAAAGAATTCGATGGTTTAGTATATCCCTTAAGCTTAACTCCGTAATTCCAGATTGGATATAGACATATAGATAAGTATTTTGTAATTTAGTGGAAGGTTAGAGCGTCTGTCTAGTATGTGTGAAAGTAATCAAAATCGGCAAGCGGTTTCTTGTCGTTTCAGTCTTGTTTGCGGATTCCATGTTAGACGTTTGACAAGCAGGAGTCCTAGTCAGCGGATCTGTTCAACTGGGACAAGCGAGATATTATTAAAGGGCACTGTAAGGCAAGGTGTTGTTGTTTGAGGTTTTGAAGCGTAAAACCCAGGGGTCATAAATGCCTATAGTTCTCTTAATAAAAAATAAAAAATAGAAATTAATAGGCTAAGCTTATAATAATAGTAATAATTAT
The DNA here is from genome assembly GCA_023052935.1 of Piezodorus guildinii. NCBI lineage: Eukaryota > Metazoa > Arthropoda > Insecta > Hemiptera > Pentatomidae > Piezodorus > Piezodorus guildinii. The sequence goes on from CM041298.1 coordinate 91,198,640, forward strand.
GAGATAAAATATCAAATAAAAAGAAAATTTAATTATAATACTATATTTTATTAAATATTAGGTGACTCCTAAGAAACCTGAACAGCGCCGAAATATTGTATTCATTATCGGAGAGTATGGAAGATATATTAGGTCTGAGTCCAAATTTGATTAAACTTGTCCCTATAAAAAGGGCATTCTTCTAATATATGGACTGTAAGGCACGTTTTCATAGGTTTATGAAGATGGGTAAAGGTTATTTGGTGAAAGGTTATTTAATATGAACAATACAATTAATAAAATGGAAAAAAAATAAATACAAAAATAAAATAAAATAAACCTATACCTCTACAATCCTCGAAGGGTCTTGGCCTATTCGAGATTCGTACTGTTTCTAGGCCAATGGCCGTTCAATGAGGTGGTTCGGCCTTGATCACGCTTTTTGTTATTTATTTTTTTTATATACCGACTTTTACAGAGACTGGATGTGCCCCAGGAGGGTCTCTATACTACAGGATCACTTCACGTCTGTAATAACAGAATAAATAATTATGTATCAGAGTTTGGATTCGTACCCAAGACACAGAGCACAGTAGACTAGCCCTCTATCCGCTATACCGCGCCGCTTCCTATTTTTATATCAATACTAACTTTAACTTTATAAAAAATGTCCTATAGCACCTTTTGGAAATTAACGTCTTAGTTTTTGATACTCTATGCTAAACATTTATCTAGGAAAAACTTACAGGACAGCCTAATAATATAGTAAAAATTACTGATTTCATTCCTCCCTTAGTTTTGCTTATTATGTCTCCAAAAAAATTGTTTGTTACGTATTGCAATCCTAAGTGACTGAAATGCGTTCAATGGATGACAGGCTTGAAAGGTAGCGTAAGTGTGTGTGTGTGTGTGTGTATGATACGCCCCCACTGGTATGTTGGTGGGGACTTGTCAAGGACAGGCATTTTCAACGGACGACCATAACCTAACATAGTGATGGAAACAGTGTAGTCACTAATGCATAAGGAATATATTTTTCATTTATTTAAGTTGAGCCTGTATTTATTGTTCTATATGATACAATAAACCGGGGTTGTGCTCTATAATATTTCTTTAGTTGTTAATTTATACACCTATATGTTAGATCGCAATCGCTGATGCTGGATCAGTTACTCTTGACACTGCTAATAATTATTTCGGATTTAGAGAAAATCTTATTACTTTTCAAATGAGTACTTACAATTTTTTTGAAAATGCATAGATTTTGAGTTATTCCAAAAACATTTTTTAAGATTTTTAGATTCTTTTTAAATAAAAAAAAAAAATAAAAAAATTGATCCACATTTTTCACTCAACAATTCTTTTTTCTCTCTAACGTGGGCTTGGTAATTTTGGGGAAAAATTCGTCCTCTAAGTTGTTTGAAATTTTATTTTTCTCAAATCTTAATTACTCGATATAATTATTTTATTATATACTTATATATTTAAGTGAATACATTTATTTTTAGGTTATTTTTAAATTAAAAAAAAATTGATCCAAATTTCCAAACAATCCTTTAATTTTTTTTTCTCTCCAAGTTTCAGCAATATTTCATTTTCAAGGATCCTTTAATCTATCCTATGTATACATTTTGTATATATATATATATATATATATATATATATATATATATATATATATATAATATATTTTTTAAAGTAATTTTTTGTTTTTGAACATAAGAACAGTAATATACATGTGTAATATACCGTTAGAAAGCTAAAAAGTATAGAAAAATATTATCTTGTAAAATTTAACAGATAGTGATGAAAGGCCGATAAAACTAACTGATAATTTTAGATAATAATATAATAGATTTTTTTAAAAAACACATGTTTCTATAGAAATTCAATTTAATTAATTCTTTAATAGTTTCAATAATTATTATCTCTAACTGTATTTGAAAATTCTTTAATCGATTTTTAAAACGGTGGTTAGTGAAAGTCGTGTGTTGCCCGAACCAGATTTCTTTTTTCAATTCTTAAGTTCAGATAATAGTTCTTAAATTGACATTCTAGATATATGATATTTGTGTATTGCTACACCAGATTTTTATTATTTTACTCTGACTAGTAGACTGTTTTATCTGGGGCATGGTGTCAATATATTTGCGTTTGATTGGTAAAAACCAAAATTTTTTTTTTTTAATAAAGTTGTTTAGATTAATAAAATCGCCGTTATTTCTTCTTAACCTGATAAGTACGTATTATATACCGGTATAGCTGGTTTTGGTATAACCACCTGCTGTTGCACGGTTCACAGACAGGGGTTGTAAGGCCAGCACCTGCATTCGAGATCTTACTCCTTCACACCTTCAGGCATCACGGTCTAGTAACACCTACGAGTATACCTGCGCAACCATTCTATATGTTTTTTGTGTAGCTGGGCCTCTTTATAGTCTGCTGCCAATGAAATATTTCAATTACTTGTTTATGTGAGTGAATAGGATGTTCAGAATTTCTATAGACAGGCGGTGGCTAGTTGTAAGGTGAAAACTAAAGTGAGTATCTCAGCTGTTATGTTAATAGTGGCTTAAGACAAGAAGAGAACCATTATCACCGGTACTATTCAACCTCTGCCTAGAAGTTGCCATCAGAAAAATGAGGACAAACCCGGGAGAAATCATTTACAATAGGCTCACACAGTATATGGCTTATGCGGATGTATAATATGAGCATCCTCAGATACTCATATCATTAATATGAGCTTACCAGAAGATCCACTATATACCATGCATTTTGCACCTTTTTTTGATTTTCTCGAAAACGGTTCCGACGATTTTGATTAAACTCGCTATATCGATGTAGAATTTAATGGGCTTTAATATCATGTAGTTTTCATCCTGATTAAAATGGTCTGACAGGGCTTAAATGCCGATATTTTACATTTTTTTCCTGTAAAGTACCTTTAATTTTGTAGATTTTGTAAAAATAAATATATTATCTTGTTACTACCGATGAAAAACACATAAATATTTAAGTTGAACGAATTCAATATCTAACTAAAGGAGAAAACTAAAAAAATATTTTTTTAATGCAATTTCTTTATTTTGAACATAGCAATAGTAATATACACGTATAATATACCGTTAGAACGCTAAAGCTTTTAGAATAAATATTATCTAATGAACAAACTTGTAAAAGTTAATAAAGAATGATAAATCTGATTATTTTAGATAATAGATAATATAATAGATTTTTTACTAAAAACATGTTTCTATATAAATTCAATTTAATTATTTCTTTAATGGTTTCACGCACTTTAATCTCTAACTGTATTAGATAATCCTTTTATTGATTTTAAAAATGGAGTTAAGTGAAAATCGTGTGTTGCCCGCACCAGATTTTTTTTAACTGTATGGTACATTTAAGATCAACTTGAAATATATATATATATATATATATATATATATATATATATATATATATATATATATATATATATATATTGTGCAGGACCCTCCAATGTACTAATGTAGCAAACAATTGTAGGTGTACCAATCCAACTAAACTTATTTTTTTTTTTTTTTTGAAACATAAAAATTTTGACTTACTTTTTCGAAATAAAAAAGAAATATTTCGGGGAACTCTTTTAGAAAGCCATTAAAATATATATTTTTTCCGTGAAAGTCGATTGATCCGTTCAAGAGAAAAAATTGTTTTTTTAATTTTTCACCATGGGGTACATTTGGCATAAAATTGAAAAACATATATACACGTACTAATGAGGACCCTCCAGTGAAATATAGTAGGGAAAAATTTGAGGTGTACCAAACCATCATTACCCAAAAATATTTTTTTGAAAATTTCAAACATTTTTTTTGATTAACTTTTAAAAAAATTAAAATAATATTTTTGGAAACTGTTTTGTGAAATACATAACATACATTTTTTCGTGAAAATCGGTTAACCTGTTCAGGAGAAAATATTTTTTTTGTTTTTTCTTCCCCTCTCCATAACTTTCCCTCTATTAGGATTAACGAGTTAAAAATTTGCATTAGGTTGTTTCTCATAGGTGTGAATCAACGGTATAAATTTCGTTCTAATATACGCGGGGGCAGATTTCACAAGCTTATTTTGCTAGGCCCTTTAAAGTTGTGTGATGACCATAATTTTTTTTCATTAAATAGGAAGCGATGAGTTGAACAAAGTGATGTAAAAAAATAAATAGTAAGAATATAGTAACTATATTTAATGAAAAAAAAGATAGAGGTAAATATGATTTAATATGATTAATTACTGATTTTTTTTTTTAAATTATATAATTCTGGCATATTACTTTTTTGTAAGAATTTTAATTTCTCCAATATAAGTGATTGAACCTTGCATCACCACCCCTTGTTAAGAATCCTGCTTACCTTTTAGGGATATTAAAAGGAAATAAGTTAGCTGTTAGGATTGAATTGAGTTGGTTGGATCGTCCCAGGATTAATCCCTCACTGTAGGCCGCTCTTCTCAACTCGAAATTCTCTGCTGTTTTTAATATCAAAAGTGGACCTAAGATTTTATGTATTGTTCAATTAATTGAGATAAAATATAATTTTTTTATATTTCTCAAAATAACTTAAAGTGTTCCTATTCACCCCATTTTACGGTAATCATGTAATTTTCACATTTTTGTTTACAATTTTTTTTATTTTAATTTCAGGTCATTCTGCCCATTTGTATCTGGCTTTCCATTTTTTGAATCGGGTACTCCACCCTCCTGGTTGTTCTTAATCATAGAGTCCTTCTCCCCTTCAGTGTTTCTAATTCGTCTCCCTAATCGTCGTTTCCTGCTCAGAGAGAGTATTTGTCGACCAACAGTAATTGGAGGCTTCATTACTCGTGGCTATATTTAGCATCCGCTTTCTTCCTCTCCGTAGTGAATTTAACATCCCTACTCCCTCCAATATTTTTTCTCTCCAATTAATTTTTCAAAATTTCGTTTCTTAAGTCGAAGGCAAGCTCTTTAGAATAATTATTGAACAAATACTAATGACGTTAGTCGTATCTGAACCCAATCTGAGTACGCTAAAGGTATTTTCACTATGAATTGCTGAAATTAAGCAGAATTAGTTTAGCGAATAAACAAATATATTTTTTTATAAATTTATTTATTTAAAGAAACTTACAACTGTATTTATACAATACATCAAGTAAATGGGATTGATATGAGATTAAGACACATGATTGTCCTGTGAAGAAACTACCCATTGGTAGAACTCCAATGTCCAATTTACGGTAAGAGGTCTCTTGGCCATCTTCTTTCAAGTCGTCTCGGTGGATTGTCAGGAATAGATGTTGAGGAAAGGTCACGGATAAGCGGGTTTGAGTGGGCAGGAAGTTTGGAATGGAAGGATGTATATCTGGATCGGGCCAAGTCTTCAACTAATGGGATATTTAGGTCTTTATGGATAATTTTATTTGTAACAAAGTATGGAGCATTAAGGATTTTTCGAAGGATTTTGGATTGCAGGGATTGGATGCGAGAGGAATTTGATGGTTAGTGGACCCCCATAACTCAATGCCGTAGGTCCACATAGGCCTTATAATGGTTATATAAATGAGTCTTTTGTAGTAAATAAGAAGTTTTTAGCGTTTGTCGAGTAAGTGTTGTAGTAATCGGTATCTACGAGCAGTTTCCTGTCGTTTCAGTCTAGTATGAGGGTTCCATGTGAGGCGTTGGTCTAGGTTTAGTCCTAAGTACCGGATCTGTTCAACAGGAGTAAGATATTGTTAAAGGATACGGTGGGGCAGGAAGTCATAGGTTTACGACGTAGAGTGAAGGTTATTTGATAGGATTTATTTTAATTCTCCAGTTCTGACACCATTCTTCGATGGCTGATAGATGGTTCTGCAGGATTAGGGATGCAACAACAGGATCATTATTCACTGATAACACACATGTGTCATCAGCGTAGGTAGTGAGAGTAGTACTAGGTTGGATAGGAATTTCAGCTGTATACACCCACGATACTACCTTGTGGTACACCGGCTGATTAGATGAATACGGATGAGTAGGAGAGATTATGTTGAACTTTAAAGGTTCTATCAGTTAGGTAGGAGCGAATTAATAGAAAATACGTTGGGGTGAGGAACTGGCGAAGTTTGTCAAGCAGTCCTGGATGCCAAAGAAACAAAATTTAATTTCGTTAAAAAATTAATGATGTAAAAATAATCTACAAACCTATCCTTTGGAGGGAACGTAAAATGGTGGGGCCGGCCTGTGTGATGTCAAGTACTCGTTAAAAATCCATATTTAAATTAAACCTGAATATGCGATATTTATGACTCACATTGTAGTAACGTCCGATTTGCCACAACAGTATAAAGTGACGTTAAACGAATAAGCGAACAAACATTTGTTGACTTCTCGGTTACAATACGTATAGCAATTATTTAATGTGGTCATTCAATTGATCATGTTCGTAAAATTACATTGCATGTTGCTGTAGACTACATTTACAGTAATCGTAAGTACTCGTTAAAGATCCCTATCCTACTTAAACCTGTACAGGCAAAATTTAGGATTCCCCACTTCAGCGTCTTCCGATTAGCCGCAGTAGCACAAAGCGACGTTAAATTAATAAATAAAGAAACTAAATCTTTACATCTTTCCTATATTATTATATCCTATTTATGAAATGATTAAGATTTTTGTTATAATTCATGTTTTCAATATAAAATTATATTTCTCCCTTAGATCATTATTTAATTAATGTATAGTTAATCTACTACTAACAATGAGATACAGTTAATTATCTCAATCCTAAACACTTCACACACACAGTACAACTGGGTGCTAACTTTGGAAAATTCAACTTGACCAAGACAAATCCCAACACATTATTTTCTCTCTCCAACGTGAAACCTGCTCTCCAGTATTTTTTTACTACATTCAAATTCCACAGACAGAAACAATCAGATCTCGGCTTGACATAAGACAGAAGAATGACATTGGGCCATTTTGACTTACCCGGCCCAGATATATCGTTCAGCAAACAAGACGCGCTTACGTAAAATTCAAAGTTTATAATCAAAAACCTTCAGAACTATAACAGATTATCCGTGGTACGTTAGCAACATTACTCTACATACTAACCTTCTTATGTCAACATTCAACGAACAGATCAGGACCTCTACAATCCGACATGCCTCACAACATCTGTAGAAGGCTGAAAAGAAGTTGGATGAGGGATCTCTTAACATAGATAGGAAACAGGAATCAAGCCGGGAGGAGATGCCGCTGGAATAAAAAAAAATCTGGTACGGGCAACAAAAGACTTTCACTTACCTCGATTTTTAAATCAATTTAAAAACTATTAAATATACTTTGGTTTGAAAAATATTTGAAGTTGATTTTAATTAAACGTCTATTTATTTTCGTTGGAAACATATGATTTAGATTAAATAGTATAACTAAATTAAATTGTTAATCAGTAATAAGTTTATTTCCCATTCGTCACTTTATATTACCTTTTACAACTCTGCGTATCAGGTAATATTTTTGCTAAAATCTTTCTCTTTCCAACGGTATATTATACGTCTATATTACTAATCTTATTATCAGTAAACCAAAATTTACGTTAAAAAATAGATTTGCTCTTTGATCCTTTAGTCGGTTATCAAATTCGTCCGACTTAATATATTTAGCCGTCCTTCATCAAAGCATTGATGATAATGGTTAATCATCTTGAATGTACAAAATTAAAGGTAGTTTAGAGGAAGAAAAATTAAAATATCCGCATTTAAGCCCTGTCAGAATATTTCAATCAGAATGAAACCTACATGATGTTAAAGCCCATCAAATTTTACATCGACTTAAATCGAGTTTAATCAAAATCGTTAAAACCGTTTTTTGAGAAAATCGTAAAAAGATGCAAAATGTATGGTATAAAGTGGCTCTTCTGGTATGCTGATAAATATGGTGAAAAATATTTTGTAACATCTCGGGACTGTAGTTGTCTTAAATATGAAATTTCCGTTTCATGGGACTTTTAGTTTTTGTCCGGGATTTACCACACACACACACACACATGCCTTTTTGCGGAACTCGGTCATTTAGAATCAGAGGACCCTAAAACGTGTATTTCGTTGAAAACTGGAATTCAAAAATTTTCACGATCGCAATACTTATATTTCATATGTAGGTAACTGATAGTAATATGAGTATTCTGTAAGTATGACAGATGTTTTTATAAAATAAAATAAAAGCAAAAATAAAGAATCAATGTAGGAAGAATTGAGACGTTGATTTCCAAAAGGTACTAAAGGACATTTTTTACGAAATTGATTTTTTTACATATTTGTATTCTCATCATTTAGTTCTATCTAAATATTCTATTTGATGTTATCTAATTAATTCTCAAGTCCTTAAAAAACACGATTTAGAAATGCGGTCATTTTCTAAAAGTACTAATTACGCATTTATTTTCGTTCCAAATCATTCTAAAAAAATTCATTTCATAACTTTAATATGATGTTATTAATATAGTAAAAAAATATATTCTAAATTTTAAGGCAAAAATACCCAAATTAGCTAGTTTAATAATACAGTAACGAGAGATTTTCGCGCTTCCTGTAAAATTTGCTAGAATGGATATAGTACCTTTTGGAAATCAGCGTCTCAATTGTTAATCATTCTACAACCAAGCACTATCATACTAAGGATATGATCTAACTAAGTATAACATACATTTTATAATTATATTTTAAATAACTAAATATATGAAGGATTATTTAATGATATACTTTGATATGATATGATAATATCGTTACGTGCCAATGCCATCCATTCATGGAAAAAAAAAAAAAAAAGTGAAATTGAAGGATTCAAATAATAAAAAAAATTCTAATACTTATGTAAGTATACTTTAAATATATGTTTTAATATTAAGATTATGAGCATCCTAAATTCTTATCATGATGTATTATAATCTTGTTAAATACATCTTGGAAAATATATTAATCTATCACAAGTATTTAATTACGTAAAAATGGTGGTGAGACTATAACTTTCAAAATACTCCTCACCGACCTACTGACTTACCCAGTCCATGACCAAGAGTAGTATCACCTTTAAGTATGACGTGATTATTTTGAATTGTTATTATTAATTATTTTGAAATTTTGAAAAAAAAAAAAAAAAAAAAAGATTCGGATAAAATCAGTGCCTGAGATTGTTGCAAACTTTGTAGCGTATTACACCATCATTGATTTCTCACAGAAGCAAGGCGTATCTAGTACGAAGATAGAATTTCCGAATCACTTACTACGATGCTTTCTTGACATAAGTAATTCTAGAACTAATGCTTAAATTTTATTGTGGACTTTACGCTTTGTCTGGAGTGGTTTATTTTTTCTCAACGTTCCATAGGTAATGTAATTGAATTTAAGTAATACGTGTTTTATTTTAATCCATTTTATACAAATAATTTTGTTTCATTATTTTCTATAAGAAATCTTGTAATCGACCTAGAGAAAAAGGAAAAAAAAAAAAAAAAAAAAAAAAAAAAAAAACCTCCAGTTTTTTCTTCTGGGATGGGTTCGAAGACCTTCTAGGGGCACACCCAGCACACATACATACATCGACGTCGCTACAACTCGTGAAGAGTCAAGTCCTCCCTTAGTCTGAGCTGCCAGTCTTCCCTGTTATGTGCTGCTACTCTCTAATTTCTAACTCCCAGCCAGCATGTTCCGCGCATCTACCGTCACACAATCCTCTCACCGCAAACGAGGTCTACCAACTTGTCTGGTTCCAAAATTCTTTTCCTCGGAGAGCTTTTTGGGGATTTCATTGCTATGCATCCTTGCAACATGCCCGGCCCATCTCAGACGCCCAAACTTTATAAAATATACTATGTCTCGATCCTCATAAAGACGCATAAGCTCTGATTTTTCTTCGGATTCTCCAGGTACCGTTCTCATACACCGGTCCCAGAATCCTTCTTAAGATTTTTCTTTCGAATCTTAATAGGACGATTCTTGTCTTGGGCTTTTATCGTCTAGCACTCCGACGAATATTTAAAAACCGGTATATTAAGTTTCTTATATATTCTCATCTTCGTTGTTCTGGAAAGAGAATCGCTCCTTAGATGTCTTAAAAGTCCGTAGTATCACCTATTAACCGCTAAAATCCGATTGCTTATTATTTCCCGAGTTTAGCTGTGTTCCGAGATAAATGAATTCCTCTACACAGTCAAAGCTGAATTCCCCTGTTTTCACAGCTGCTCCTACATGCTCTCCTGTGTTAGGATTGCAGACCATATACTTGGTTTTCTTTTCATTCACCAGTAGTCCAAGTTCAGCAGTTATTTTTTGCGAAAATTGCGTCCAAAAATATCCAGATCATAGGCGTAGGCTAAGATTTGGCATGATTTGTTGAGTTTCGTCCCTTCTACCTGAGCACTGAGTGGCCAAGTGGGTGCCCAAAATAGGAAAAAACCCTGGCTGAGCGTGATTTAGGCCTAATCACCTTATTTATTGATGGCCGTTGTTATAGAAACAGTATGAATCTCTTCATAGATTGTAGAGGTACATTTTTTTTTCTTTTTAATGTTCCTAGATAGGTCACAAATGAAAAATAATCGTCTGAGAATTTAAATTACCTTCAAAACAAAATAAGAACAATTAAAATCGAGCTGAATTTTCTACATGTTTCACAAACACGAATGTTTTTTTTTTCTTAGGTGGAATACTCTAGAAATTTCTGAAATTTAAAAATTTGGTTAGCTTCTCTGTGGCTCAGTCTAATTTAATTAGAGGTTTTAACATTCCTTTGTTAATTGATTTAGTGTTTTGGAAGTCTCTTTCCCTGAACTTCTTTCTCCCAATATCTTCCGATTCTCATGCTCTTTTTTTTATACTTTGTTTATTTTTATTAAACTTATCCCTTTTTTTTTGTTTATTTATTTTTTTGTTCATACCTAATTGTTTTTTCTTAGTAGAATTATGTTATAAATTGCGGTGTGATACGAAAATTCAGCATCTTTTTGGCTCCTTTTAACTGGGTTAAAGGTTCTGTCATAAAAGAATCAGAGAAAAAAAGAAGTGTTATGGAATCAGGACATTTAATTTGAACTAATTCAAAGATAATTAAAAAGAAAAGAAAAGGAAATAGTAAATAAGCCTAGTATAAAGTTTTTTATTGTCAATTTTTTTGTTCCTGATATTAATTACTTATGGAAATTAAAGAATAACTGTTTGTTTGTTTGGTTCGGTTTTAGGGCGTACATCAGCTTGGTCATCAACGCCTGATGGTTAGTTATTATGGTTTATTCTTCAAAGGTGTCTATTCTTATTTCAAGAGGAATTAAGATGATAAAAAAAACAATAAATAAAAAATAAATATAAATAAACAAATTAAATAATAATAATAGGATAAGAAATTAAACAGATACATAATAAAGATGGTACGTCTTCGATAAATGTGTTGGATAGTCAGAGGCTATTTAACAGTTTGACCCTTGTTAGAAACTTAATTACAGCATTTATTACGGGCTCATCATCCCGCAGAGCCATTGACATGTTGGGCGGTATACCCAGCTGGTATAATACTGTGCGATAATAGGGGCATCTTAGGAGGGGCTTCTCTCGTAATTAAGTAGCCATGGGTAAGTCGGCTATGTCCGATTCTGAGGCGGGTAATGGTGACTTCTCGGTGAGAGCTACGGATTGTAACGGAACCCCAGGTTTTTGAGGGGTTTACGTTTTTCTTAATCAGTTTAAGCTTACTAGATGGGCTTTCATCCCACATTGCCACCTTCTTTTTACCGTTTCTTTTAGGGGTCGGGCCAGTTCCGGTGCGGTGAGGATCGCTGCACCCCTACCAGGCAGAGTCAACGCTTTCTTGGCAGCTTTGTCGTCCATCTCGTTCCCAATTATACCCACATGGCTGGGGCCCAGACGAAGAAAAATGTCTTACCTACTTCTTCTAGCATGAGAGGGTAGGTAGTCTTGAATGCATTAGATGGTCGGATGTAAAGAATAACTGTTATGTAATAATTGGTTACTTACATTGATTATTCTTGAAAAGTATTTGTTGTTTGTTCATTTAACGTCACTTTTATGAAACTGTGGTTAATCGGACGATGCCATAGTGAGAGCCCTGAATTTTTCCTATCCAGGTTTTATTAAGATATGGATCTTTAATGTGTACCCGACATCGCACCTTTCCGAAGGACGGTATAACGATGGCTAATTATATGTTAGTGAAAAATGCTGTTTTATTAAATAAAACATTCGATATGTAACCTTATAAAACCTGAAAAGAAAAAAAAAATGAACCAAAAAGGAGATAAGAAACCACAAGAAGAAGGTCTGAACGACTTGCGCTAAGACATCATTGACTCAATGAGTTGGAAGGAGGGAGATGTTTATAGTATGTTTAGAAATAATTAAAGTATATTCTGTGGATAATCGTATGTTAATTAAAACAGCTGTTGTTATAAATTAAATCGTTGGATATGTGACTTTCGACAAGGAAGGTTAAATGTTTTTTCAACAACTATATTTCACTATATATTAATAATGATAATAAATAATAAATTCTATATTTATTCTGGGGCAAGTCCCTTCAGAATAATATTACAGAAATACAAAATTACAGCTTCAGTGTCTTAGAGTATAAACCAAAAAAAACAAAAAAAAAAACACCACAGAAATAGCAAGAAAATGAATAATAGTAATAAATGAAAAGGTAGCTTCTTATAATAATTTAGAATAACAAGCAAAACAAATTTGACAAGAACAAAAAAAATAATAAAAATATGTTCATAAAAAAAGTGCAAAATAAATTTAAAATGCTTGTGAAAATGTGTGAAATAATATTCATAAATCATTAAGTACAATACAAAGTAAAATATGATAAATTATCGTTTCTCTCTGCTCCATTTACCCATTTTTATTGAAAGTTGCAAGTCAGTTGGGATTATTAGAAAATTGAGTAGACAGGAAGTGTTTGAACAAGCGGGATTTGAAGGTCGGAAGAGTATTGGAATGACGGACATCAGAAGGAATCGAATTCCATACGGACGAGGATCGGATAAGGAACGATCTGTCGAAAGCTGCGGTTGGGTGAGGCGTTATATACAGCTCTGAAGGCCGCGAACTTGTGTTGCGGGAGTGGATGGAGGATTTAAATAAAAATATATCAGAGATATACGATGGCCGTTGAAATCGAAGAACTTAACAACATTATTCTAACTAAAACACCTCAGGTGACCCCAAAGAAGTGTTTTAAATTATTTTAGGTCTAATCAAGCCAATTCGGTATTAAAAAGAACATAATATTGCATGGTAACGTTCTTATTTCAATGTTTTCTTATTTTCACATTTTTATTATTTTATTTTCCTTCTCTTTTCCCTCTCGCTTTGAGCCACATATATTTTTCTTTTGATAGCTTTGAAAGGTGAATTTTCGAGAACGGTTGCCGATCTGGTTGTTAGACTACAAAGTGCCAACCCCTTCTAGACCCTCCGCCGCCTCAAGGTATCACCGGGGAAAATGTCTCCTTTTGGGTGGAATGGGAGTGTGGGTTAGGTTGTCTGCGGCAGGCTTCGCCAATTGTGTTCTCCGATCCTTTTAAGTTCTTCTACTCCGTTTGCTTACTCTCTTGTGTAGTCTGTCGGATACATTTCTCTATGGATTCAGGGAAATGTTTGAGATATCTTCTGTCTCGGAGGAATCGAGGCAAAAGCAGAACTAGGAAAAAAAATCTCGTTCAAAACGTTTAAATTTTTAAGTAAATTATAACACTCTTAAAATTGCACTCATTAACTTCCTTTTATAACACATTTATTTTTCTTCACAATTTATTCCATAGTTTTTCTACGTTTCAGGGTTTTTTCCTCATTATCAAGACTTTTTAACACACAACACATTGTTTTACATTTCTAGCTTACTGCTATTCGTCCACTTTGAACATTATTGGCTAACTTCAAAAACTAGAGTTAAGTTATCAAATAAGATCAAACAACAGATGCAGAATGATCCAATTGTATTCAAATAACATCCAATTTTATTCAACTTCTTCTAAAGTTGATATTAAGTAATATACTCAAATTGGCTGACTGTACGTGAAGTTTTTCAAACATATCCAATTTAACCTGAGCCGTGATGAATATAAAATTTAGGTCGAAATTGGACTTATCTTTTAGGAAGGAGGAAAAGGGGTTGTACAGGCACCGTATAATTTATTTATAGAGAAACGTTTACACTGAATTATTTGAAACGGAAAACCGTTGCTCACCCTAGCAACGACAAATTGCACGCCGGGTTCATTATATATTCAACTCCCCTCCACTATTATCTTAACTACATCAGAATACATATTTAACATAACATAATCAATACAATATATCTCTGTAAATATTTAACATTGGAATGGGATTTTTAAATTCAGAATATACTGTGACAAACGCCTGATTGGTTTAGCATACATTTTTTCATACTTTCTGATATGAAGCATTTTTACTTTCTGTTATAGCTTTTTTCAGTCAAATTCATAATTTTTTCAGTCAAATTCATAATTTTTTCAATCAAATTCATAATTTTTTCAGTCAATTTCATAATTTTTCAGTCAGTTTCATAATTTTTTCAATCAAATTGTATTGAATTTTTTCAACCAAATTCATAATTTTTTCAGTCGATTTCATAATTTCTTGTACCCATTTTATACAGTTAGTTTAATGAGGTTGTACTATCAAGATCTTAACATTTTTATTAAATCTTATTGTTTTTTATCCATTTAACGTCACTTTATGTTACTGTGTTAAATCCGACGGTACAGCGGGAGTCCTAAGTTTTGCTTATCTAGGTTTACTTAAGATAGGGTAGGATCTTTTACGAGTTCCACTTTTTAAATCTTAAGAGCCACCTCTGGTGCAGTGGCTAGCATAACATCCTTCTATCCACTAGATCGCGAGTTCAGACCTGGCAGATGGCAGTTCGTCCTTTAAAAGAGGCTGTTATGCTAGCCACTACTCCACAGTTGACCCTTGATACATTTAACAAGGTGTTTGAATCTAGTAGATAGAAGGATGTTATGCTAGCCACTGCACCAGAGGTGACTCTTAAGAGATTTAAAAAGTGGAACTCGTAAAAGATCCTTCCCCATCTTAAGTAAACCTCGATAGGCAAAACTTAGAACACCCGTTGTACCGTCGGATTAAACACAGTAACATAAAGTGGTGTTAAATGGATAAACAACAACAAGATTGAATAAAAATGTTAAGTTCTTGATAGCAAAACCTCATTAAACTAACTGTATAAAATGGGTACAAGAAATTATGAAATTAACTGAAAATATTATGAATTTGATTGAAAAAATTATGAAATTGACTGAAAAATTATGAAATTGACTGAAAAAATTATGAATTTGACTGAAAAATTTATGAATTTGACTGAAAAAAGCTATATATATATATATATGTGTGTGTGTGTGTGTGTGAAATATATAGTGAAGGAAAGTATTGCGATCGTTAAAATTTTCAAATCCTAGTTTTCAACGGAAATACACGTTTTAGGGTCCCTTGAGTCCAAATAACCTAGTCCCGAAAAAGGTTTGTGTGTCTGTAATTTCGTGTTTGTGTGTGGTAAGTCTAGCACGAAAACGAAAAGCCGTAAGAAACCGAAATTACATATTTAAGACAATTCTACGCTCAATATGTTGCAGCAACTTTTCTACAAAAATGCGCTTACCAGAAGTGCCATTTCATTTTTCAGTTTACTATTTTCTCGAAAACGGCTCTATAACGATTTCGAATAAACTCGCCATCAAAATCTTGATGGGCTTTATTATCATGTAGGTTTTGTTGTGATTAAAATTGTTTGATATGCCTTAAATGCCGATATTTTAAATTTTCTTCTTCTAAAGTAGTTTTAATTTTGTAAATTCTATAAAAAATTACTATATCATCTTTTTACCATTGACAAAAAAAAACAGGTAAATATAATTGGACGATGTAAAATTTGATGGGCGTTAATATCATGTAGGCTTCATTCTGATTGAAATAGTCTGACAGAGCATAAATGTCGATATTTTAAATTTTCTGTCTCTAAAGTACCTTTAAGTTTTTAGATTTAAAAAAAAAAGTTGGTACATTATCTTGTTAGCATTGATAAAAAACGTGTAAATATGCAAGTTGTGCAAAGTTGATATGCAACTAAAGGAGAAAAGTGCAAACATATTCTTTTATGCAAACGTTGAGTTTGTAAACAAAAGAATAGTAATATAGAGGTACAGTATACCTTTGGATAGCTAAAGATTTTTAAAATTTTTTTATCTATTTTAAAGGTTAATGGAGAGTGATGAAAAGCCAATAAAACTAACTGATTGTTTTTGATAAAAATATGATAGTTTATTTAATAAAACACATGTTTCTATTGAAATTTGAAATAATTAATTCTTTAACAATTTATTTGTATCTTTAAACGTATTAAAAAATTCTTAAATTTATTTTAACAAAGGTACGGTTGTAAGTGAAAGTCGTGTATTGCGCGCACCAGATTTTTTAAAATTCGTTTAAATGCAACTCATTAAATATTTCGACTAAAAAAATATATGACTTACCACTTCCATAACTATGGGCACATATAGTCCTTTAATAGATATTAATTTAGATTACTTTAGTTAAAATTAGCATGAACGTTAGACCTTACCTTCAGTCTAAAACTAATCACTCTCTAAACAACAGACGTTTACCTAGCTTAAAACAGAATAGATAATTACGCAGCCAATATATTTTATGTTTAAAATCGTTGTGTCAATATTTTCAAGATCTTAGAGCTACCACCTAACTGCTAAGTAATTTTGTTGGAAGAAATTTAGTGTGTAACTCGAAGTGTAATTCGTATTTTCTGTCAGGTTTCCGTTGAAGCTAGCTTCACATTGGAATATTATACTCGTAAATTCATGGCGATACATTCGTTAAAATAATTTACTCAAGTACCATAAAAAAATGTGGTGCGCGCAACACACGACTTTCACACAGCTCCGTTGTTGTAATCAATTTATGAATTTTTAAATACATTGAGAGATAAAAAATAAATTTATACTTTCACTTACTATATGTAGTAAGGGAAAGTATTGCGATCGTGAAAATTTTGGAATTCCAGTTTTCAACGGAAATACACGTTTTAGGATCCCCTGAGTCCAAATTACCAAGTCCCGCAAAAAGGTCTGTGTGTGTGTGTCTGTGTGTGGTATCTCCCGGGCAGAAACGAAAAGTCCTATGAAGCTGAAATTTCATATTTAAGACAACGCCCGAGATGTTACGAAATCTTTTTCATCAAAATCAGCTTACCAGAAGAGTCGCTTTATACTATACATTTTTCACCTTTTTACGATTTTCTCAAAAACGGTTCCGATTTTGTTGAATCGATCTAAAATTCAATAGGCTTTAATATCATTCTGATTAAAATAGTCTGATAGGACTTAAATACCGATATTTAAATTTTCTTCCTCTAAAGTACCTTTAATTTTTATATTCTATAAAAATAACCATATTATCTTGTTAGTATTGATAAATAAGAGCTAAATATGCATGTTGAGCTAATTTGAAAAACAACTAAAGGAAAAAGCTGAACAAATATTTTTTTAATGGAATTTTTTGTTATTTTTAATATACTTGTATGATATACCGTTAGAAAGCTAAAGATTTTAGAAAAAATATTATATTATACACAAGCTTTTAAAAGTCAATAGAGAGTGATGAAAACCCTATAAAACTAACTGATTATTTTAGATAATAATATAATAGATATTTTAATAAAACACATGTTTCTATAGAAATTCAATTTAATTAATTCTTTAATATTTTCACTAATTTTTATCTCTAACTGTATTTCAAAATTCTTTAATTCAATTTTCAAAACGGAGGTAAGTGAAAGTCGTGTGTTGTCCTTACCAGATTTTTAAACGATACATTCAGTTTCAATTTAAACATATGTTTTTTAAAATAATCTATTATATTATTATCTAAAATAATCAGTAAAATCTAAAGATTTTAATCACTCTTCATTAGCTTTTGCAATTTTGAGTATATGATAATATTTTTTCTAAAATCTTTAGCTTTTTAACGGTGTATTATACGTCTATATTACTCTTTTTTTGTTTAAAAACACAAATATTGCATGGAAAAATATGTTTTCCCTTTTCTCCTTTCGTTGGATATCGAATATATATTAAGCTTATATATTATTTCGATTTTTATTAATGCTGACAAGATGATATAGTAAATTTATTCAAATCTAAAAAATTAAAAGAACTTTAGAGGAAGCAAATTTCAATACGAATGAAACTTATGATATTAAAGCCCATTAGATTGGCTTAGTTTAGTAAAAATCATTAGAGCTGTTTTTGAGAAAATTGTAAAGAAGTGCAAAATATATGGTATAAAGTAGATCTTCCGGTAAGAACATTTTGGTGAAAAGTTGCTGTCCAATCTCGGGCGTATGGTTGTCTCAAATACACACACACAGACCTTTTTTCGTGACTTGGTCATTTGGACTCAAGGGGCCCTAAAACGTGTATTTCCGTTAAAAAATGGAATTCAGAAATTTTCACGATTGCAATAATTTCCCTTACTACATGTTTCGTATGTAGGTAAGTGAAATTGAAAGAAAATCATTACATAATTAAGTGAGAAAAAAAAATTCCCTTTCCTCAGATTGCGCCCTGTTAGAGGCTTCACAAGCTCATGCTGCACCTGCTTGACAAGATATAATTGTGAGGACATTCTATTTTTGGAACTATACCTCCTCTAGAAGTCTTTTTCATTCCGTTCTATTTCCAGCGCCGTTTATCCAGCCTGGAAGGAAAGCAGATTCCTCACATCGTCCGGCCAAAATCCGCCCCTCTTTTGCTTGAATGTACCCAACAGGTGTGAAACTTTAGGCAGTTTAGAACATAAATATTTTTTTGTAAATTTCTCTAGGAATTAGGTATGTTACATTTTTATTTTTAGATACATGACTTAGAGGTCGAATTTCCTATTATTACTCTTCTAGGCAACAGGATTATCAATTAACATTTCTGGGTGAACTACGATACGAATGAATGAGTCCTTTATTTTATATATATATATATATATATATATATATATATATATATATATATATGGATTAATTTTATTTAAAAATTAAGAAAATATTTAATTTTTATCAAAAAATTTTAATAACCAAATTAACATGAGCGAAGAAGGTAGAACTTTGAATTTTAAAACGAGATTTTTCCTTTCCAAGAATGTAGAAGTCTCATAAGTGCTAATTGTTTTTTAAAACATAAAATAAAGCTATTATTATCATTATTATATACTAAGATTCTTATAGAATCTATACTCTTGAGTAGTGCAAAAAATTATGAGGTTTCACTTGAGCAATGGTGCCTGATCGAATCCTAGCCTCTCCGCTTTAAAACGTAGTCCTACAGGATTAATTAATAATATTAGTATAATCAATTTATTAGTATTATAGTATATAACACTGAATGAATATTAGTAATATTCATACTTGGAGGGAGTCACCTGGGGTGTAGTGGCTAGCTAGCCCAAGGTTCAAACCTGGCAGATGACTACGATTTTTTAACAGGTGTGAAAACTTGGGGGAACTTTTATCTCGGCATTTATTCCCCGCCCCCATGCCCTGGCCCGAGAAACCTCCGTATACCCTTCAAAGGCGTGATAGGGGTAAACAAAAAATAAAAAAAATCCTTGGTTGGAGGGTTACGTAAACAACGTCAGTAAGCCATAGGTATTTTTACTAAGAACTGAAATTAATCAGAATTAGTTCAACAGAAATGTTATATGTTTTGAGAAAGAAACAATAATTTTCATTCGTTACAAACTAATTTGTACAGAAAAAACTCTACAAACTTGTCCTTTAAAGGGAATGTTAAATGGTGGTCCCGAGCATCTGGGATGTGAGGTACTCCTATACCCTATCCTAATTAAACCTGGATCGGCAAAATTTGGGCCTCCCACTGTAGCAATCGTCCGGTTAAACAAAACAGTATTAAGTGACGTAAATGGATAACATAATTTAGCTGGAATAGATTTGTAACTTGTAAGATAAGCTTTATTAGAACTATTTTAGGATGCCTGTCTCATGTGATTTTTCTTTTAGCATATTTACTTGTTGTAATATAAATTACAGTTGTAAATTTCAATAAATAAATATTAAAAAAAAAAAATTAGGATGTAGAGTTCCATGACTATGTTCTGCAGGACTGTTGACTGATTAGATTATTAAAACCTTGAAATTTTCATCAATTTTTTTTTTTAAATGTATATTTTATAATTTCCCCAGGTATGGAAAGCGAAGGGTGGAGCGTTGTGACTGCCCTGAGCCGGAGCAGATCCAGCCTCCTCACACCCGCTTCGCCGTTCCTGGATTCCGCCTTCCCCAGCGACTGCGACCAGGGCTACGATCAGCACAGCTCTGAGGAGGAACTGGAAGTCATCAACTGCGCACAGCCCAAGCACCCCACTGGTCAGGAGAAAAGAAAGTGGTCCCAGGCGAGTTATGAGTTTTTATTTCATATAGAATAGAATACAATAGAAAAGAAACTTTATTCTGGGACTATGTCCCTTAAGAATAACATTAATGAACAAAATAAAAATTTATATCTGGCAAAAAACAATATCTAACTACATTTAAATAGCAAAAGAAAGAAGACAAAAAATAAATAAAAGATCATAGTGACATCTTTATGTACATATTCTAGAAATAAATAAATAAGAATTAACGTAAAATATATTTTTTACATCTCATTAATAGCAAATACACAAATCACCTAACAAAATTGGCATAACAAAAATTAGCTTACATCGGACTGGAGAGAATGGAAGTTTTGAAAGAGGAGGAATTTAAACGATGATAAGGAAGGAGCATGTCGGATGTTTGACGGGAGGAGTGGTCCATAAGGCAGTGGAACGGGCTAAAAAAGAGCAATCATATTTTTTGGTTCTGTGGAAAGGAGTTTGGAGGTCGGACAGACGGAAACTTGTTTCCTGGTGATGGGTTGAGGATTTAAATACCAGAAGGCTGTAAACATAAAATAGGTGGTGGGAGTTAATGATTTAAAAGATAAATGATCCAAGGAAATATTGTCTTCGAAAGCTGGTGGATAACCACTTTAACTCGTTGTAGAGGTGGGATACATGCGACCGTCTCGAGGTATCTTACACAAATCTTAAAAAACAATTCTTTATTCTTTTTAATCTGTCCTCGAGCGCCTTTGAGTGGCCGCCATATGCCACACAACCATAGTCAAAGTGGAGAAAAATGAGTGATGAAACTAGGAGTTTACGGGTGGATTGTTGAAGAAGGTGGCGGGTTCAGTGGAATAATTTTAAGGTACTTATTGATCGACGGGAAATTTAGGCAATTTAGGGTTTCCAGGACCGTTTTTTGGTCGATGATGATGCCAAGATTTTTGACAGAGGAACTAAAAACAATAGGGTGATCATTAAGTAAAAGCGGAGGAAGGGTGATGATAGATCGGAGGAGGGATTTGGAACCAATAAGGATGACCTGAGTTTTCGTAGGATTAACCCTTAAGTTATTAAATACTATGATATAGGTACCCATTTACTATCAGTTACCACGCGTAATTCAATGACCCTGTGCAATACCTGAATGATTCTTTTTACAAATATTTTTCATCAAGGTAATTTAATACGATTTCTTAATGACATCCTGCGGACCTCCTTATTATCGTTTGCGGACCCTCAGAGGTTCACGGGCCACTACATGGGTACCAATGATGTAATAAAACGAATAATGTAGAAGAATTAATTAAAATCAATAACAAGATGACAACAGAAATTTTACTCCATTGAAAAAACAGGAATTAACGAACGCCCTTTAAGCCTGATCATAAATATTAAAAGCGTGGAAAAAATAGAACAGAGTTGAGGATCGACACAATACTATCAACACACGTCAATGCAACGAAGGGTATTATTCGTAAAGGTAAATATTCATACAGGCTCCGGTTCGGAAATATACCGTATAGACAGACAATATGGAATGGATTGAATAGGGATTGCCCTGGGTGCAGCTATATCTCCCCTTCCCCCCGATAACTAAACGCGTCGCAATGATGGCTTTTTACAAATAGGATCACATCGGGGATTCATCAAACTGCTACATAATTCAAAGGATAAATTTAGGGTATGCACACAGAGCCTACAACGGTTGGTGGGTTCACTGCACGCCATGTCTAAATTCAAATCCTAGGCATGCCTTTCTTATTGCTAAATAACAATGTCTAGTTCATAGGCACAGCATATCATTTCCTCAAATTCACATTTAGTTTTCAATATTGTTTGTTTGTTGAAAATCTGAAAATATTTATACAAAACATAGAATGTATTAGATGTCTATTTAAATATTTTTATTTAGTTGCATGTAATTTTGCTGTTGCTGCGAGGTTTTTTTTTTTTTTTTTTTTTTTTTGGAACTGAAGTAAGGTTTAACGTATATACATTTCAACTATGTCGGCGAACCAGACGAGTTTTTTTTTTTGTCAAAAACGGCTCAGTCAATTTTGAGTTTTATAAAACTCGGTATACGGGAGCGGCGTTGGTTTAGTGGATAGAGCACTAGTCTACTCCGTGTTCTGTGTTCGAATTCCGGCTGTGATAGAATATTATTTATTCTGTCCTTTCAGTCAGAGGGCGACTCTAGGGTGTAGAGACGCTCCTAGGGCATACCCAGCCTCGATAAAGTGGGTACCCAAATTGTGAAAAACCTGGCGGCTGAGTGTGATCTCGGCCTAATCATCTCATTGCACGGCCGTTGGCCTAGAAACAGTACGAATATCTGTATGTACTGAGCTCAAGACCCTTCATGTGTTGTAGTGGCTCAGTTTATTTATTTATTTTATTTTATTTTTTTTTTATTTTTTTATACTCGGTATATAAATGTAGAATTTAATATGATGTTGGTTTCATTTTTATTGAAATCGTCTGACTGGGCTCTAATGCTGTTATTTAAAATTTTCTTTCTCTGAAATATATTAAATTTTTTAGATTCGAGAAAAAGTTAACTCTATCCTCTTGTTAACATTGATAAATAATAGTTAAACATTCAAGTTGAAAGAATTCGATACTTAAGGAGAAATAATCTGACATTTTTTTGTTCGTGTTTTTGAACATTAGAAGAGTATTATAGCTGGATAATATACTGTTGGAGAGCAAAAATGTTACATAACACTATTATGTTGTACAAAATGTTGTATATGTTAATGAAGAGTGGTTGAAGGCAGATAAAACCAAGTAATTGTTACAGACAGATCATAGATTATTCAAAGAAATTCATGTTACTATTCATACCCATAAATTTCATACCTAAATTTATTTAAAAATTCTTCAATTAGTTTTAATGGCAGCGGCGTGGTCCAGTGAATATAGTCTACTGTTCTCCACGTCACGGGTTTCAATCCCGACTGAGGCAGAATACTTTATTCTGTTATTTCAGCCGTGGAGCGACCGGAGACCTTTCTGGGGCACACCCAGCTTCAATAAATTGGTACCCAAAAATTAGGGGAAAAACCTGGCGGTTGAGTGTGATTACAACCCAACCACCCGCTTACACCATGCTGATAACACGAATCTCTTATGTGTATTGAATCCAAGACCCTAAATAGGTTGTAGAGGTACAGGGTTATTTTTTTCAGTGTATTTATTATTATTTATTTTCTACTTAAAACAATGATATTTCATTTATTTATTTATTTAACGTCACTTAATACTACTATGGTTAATCGGATCATACTACAGTAGGAGTCCTAAATTTTGTCTATCCAGGTTTTATTAGGATAGGTATCTTTAACGAGTACCTTACATAGCACAGGCTCGGGACCTCCTTTTATCGTTACCTCCGGCATAGCTAAGGATTTTTTACTCCCATTAAAAAATCCTAGGACCACCTGCGGGTTTGAACCCGTGACCTTTGGCATAGGAGGCTGTTATGCTAACCACTCAGCTACAAGTGATCCCCCCAAAAAAATATAAATATATAAAATTTAAATGATCTAAAAATAATTTTTTTATTTGTTTAATAGTTGATTTTAAGAACGGAGATAAGTAAAAGTGTGTGTTTCAAACATACTAATTACTTGTAAATGAATATGTCAGCTAAAATTAAAACGTCTAAATCTACTTAACGTAATTTTTACCACAACATCAATTTTTATTTGTATAGAATACATCTGCACAGTTTTAAAAAATCTGGTGCGCGCAACACACGACTTTCACTTACCGTCATTATTTATATCAATTCAAGAGTTTTTAAACAAATTTATTAACGAAAATAACTTGTTAAGGAATTGTTTAAATAGAAACATGTGGTTTATTAAATAATCTATTATATTAATTTCTACGACAATCAGTTTGTTTTATCGTTTTTTTTCAATAGTATGTATTAGATAATATTTTTTCTAAAATCATTAGCATCCCAACCGTATATTATACATGTACTCGTGTATGTTCTTAAGTCCAAAAACAAAAAAATTGCATTACAATTTTTTTTGCAGTTTTCTCGTTTTGTTGGATATCGAATTCGTTCAACTTATATATTTACCTGTTTTTTAGCAATGCATCATAATTAAACGATATGGTTAATTTTTTCGAATCTACAAAATTAAAGGTACTTTAAAGAAATTTTTTTTGAAATATCGGCATTTAAGCCCAGTCAGACTATTTCAAGAAAATCGTAAAAAGGTGCAAAATGCATAGTATAAATTCGCTCCTCTGGTTAGCTGATTTTGATGAAAACAATTTGTAACATCTCGGTCTTATAGTTTTCTTAAATATGAAATTTCAGTTTCATAGGACTTTTCGTTTACGCATGGGAGTTACCACACACACACAGACCTTTTTGCGGGACATGATTATTTAGACTCAAGGGACCCTAAAACGTGTGTTTCCGTTGAAAACTGGAATTCGAAAATTTTCACGATCACAATACTTCCCCTTACTGTATATTTCATATATAGTTAAGTGAAAGTAAAACATTGATTAGAACTCCAACATTGATTTTGTAGTATCATGTATAAATACTTATACATTATTGTAATTTTTTAAATAAATAAGCTCTTGAATACAAATATATATGAACATGATCTAAAATATAATATCCGGATTTTAAACCTTTTCATAGTATATCCAAATATGCCCATATAAATTTAAATAAGCATTTTGTATAAATTATGCATGCCGAAGCTTTTACATTAAACTTCGAAATTAATTTCCTCTCTTTTATTAATAAAATCCGACAGGAATGCACGTTCAATTATTTCGGAAAAATGTTTAGCCTATTAAAATTAATTGAGTAAGTCATAATCATCGAAACACCGCCCTAATTGCTTAAAAGCTTGTGTAAATAGTTCAGAAAAAGTTTACCGCTTTTATTTTATTTTTTCCCACTGAATCCATACTTCATTTTTACCCCTCCCTCTTTTCCGTTTTCTCGAACGAATTGAAGTTGGGAAAAAATTTCCCCCAAGTTTTATTTCCTTAATGGAAGGAAGACGGCAAGAGGTAGGAGCGCACTTAAAAGTTTGATCAAGATCGGTCAAGTATTGTTTGTTGACGTATAATTACGTCGCTTGTTACCTACCTGGAGTTCTCCGGAAAGAAGTCAATTTTTGATTGAGGTGGGAGGGGGCGTTCCTTCAGGGAAAAAGCCATTTAATTAAGTCCCTTGTCAAAACTGCTGCAACAAAGCGCTTGCCATTACAATTCTTTCCTCAACAATGACTCTTTATACTGGAGAAAGCTTGCAATCAACGTTTTGTATTTTTTATAACCGTTAAAAATAAAATTTTAAAATAAATCTGCTGCTCTCGAGACTTTCATGTACCTCCGTAGTTAAAATCAATTCAAAGGTTTTTCTTTTAAACATAAAGATATGAAATATATAAGTTAGTGAAAGTAAAAACGTTAAAGAATTCATTTAATTTAGTAGCATAGTGGCTAGCATAACAGAATTCTATGCCCAAGGCCACAGGTTTAAACCAGCAGCCCTAGGATTTTTTAATTGGAGTAAAAAATCCTTAGTTATGACGTCCTTCGGAAGGGACGTAAAAATGAAAAATTTAATTCTCCCACTGTAGCATCGTCCGATTAGCCACAGTAGCATAAAGTGAAGTTAAATAAATAAGCAAAAAACAAATTTAGTTTCGATAGAAACATGATTTTTATTAAATAATGTATTATATTATTATCTGCATTAATCAATTATTTTTATCGGCTTTCCATCTCTCTCTTTTAATTTTGTGTATAAAATGATATATTTTCTTAAATCTTCTGCTTTCCAACAGTATGATATACATCTAAATCACTCTTATTTTGTTAAAAAATAAATAAAAATTATAAAATTATTCGTTTGGTTTAATTTAATTTAATTAAAATCAGTTAAAAATGAAGGAAGGCATAGCTAAGGAATTTTCACTCCTGTAAAAAAATCCTAGGAGCACCTGCGGGTTTGAACCCGTGACCTTTAGCATAGGAGGCTGTTATGTTAGCCCACGATGAACAAACAGAAGAAAAGAAAAACAAAATCTTATATGGTCAAGCCACAACTTATAAAATATGTGACTCTCTGATAACTTGGTTATAATTGATGATAGATAAAAAAATGTAAGGGGTTCTGGAATCAGAAATTTTTTTTGAATTATTATAATGAAAATCAAAAGAAAATAAAATAGTAGAAAATAGTAACGCAGTCTAGTATAAATGCTTTTGGTTATTATTTTCAACAATGAACCTTTGTAATCAACCGATAAAATAAATAATTATCCCCTTCAAAATTGGAGGGTTTACATTTCAAGATGCGTAGAATCAAACTAAGGAATAAAAAAAATCCGTTTCTCTTAATTTATAAATAAATACCAAAAATAGTGTTATTCGATGGAGAATTTAATTTCCTACAAAATGAAAAAAGAATAATTGAAATTGGTCAAGCACTAGCAGAGATATAGCGTTTTGAAATTAGCAGAGGTGCTATGCCATTTTCCTTTGAATTATTTTTTGGTTTTCATATTACTTAATTGCCTATCTGCAGCTTTAAAAACAGTTGTACTGTTATATTGTTATTTGGAAATAATAAACCGTTACTACAAGTGATCCCAACATAATTTTATTTTGCACGTACAAAATTCCAGTGTAAATGGAGAAGAAAAAAAAAGGTTTCACTTCTATCGGCAGTGCATTTTAATTTTTTTTGACTCGGGGAACGTTGTTTGTTTTACGATTATAGAGTAAAATAACCGTAATACTTTGCCTTTTATAGTCAAATTTTATCCGTTTTCAATCAAATAAGTTCCAAATTTCCACGAATTGATTGTACTTTTTATATGAATAAAGGTTCTGGGTATAATTCTAACCGTTTTTCATAACCTTTTGGTTGAATATTTCAGGTTCGTGATAGTTGAGCTATTATTGCTTTTTTTTATTTCAACTCGCCGCTGCGCGCGCCGATTAAATTTGTAAAATATATCAAAATTGTAGCCTACTTTAGTTTATTGCATTTAATTCCCATTTACTTATTATTTCCCGGCCAGATTTCTTTTCCCTTTATTCGCGGTTATATTAGAAGGTAATGAACAGGAAATTTGTTGAATGAGAATCGTATTTTGTGGATTTTTCGGTGTTTCATTTTGTTATATTTATTAAACTTCGAAAAAAAAAAAAAAAACATATATTCCAATTTTCCTTTACTGATTTTAGAACTTGAATATATAGCACGCTTCGTATTAAATGATCATATCAAGTCCCGTTTCTTGAATAATGTGATATAAAATAAATTAAATATTAAATCTTCGAATTCATCATCTACTCTTGAGTGAGTGCCGACTTGAATGAATTTCCACTGCTTTAGAGATAATTATTTATTTATTTATTTATAACATGCATCTACCCAAAGAGGGTCATTAGCATATGACATACTTTATAGGTGAATATAAATTTTTTTTTTTTTTTTTTTTCTTTAACATTGCTAATAAACTATAAATGATTATACACTCCACAATTTTTTAAAACACAAATAAACACTGCCCTCACTGTCACCAAGAGCGACGTCCAGTCCTTTACTTATCTTGCAGCCCCTTCTTGCTTTGCTAAATGCCTCGCAGTCCATTATGACGTGCTCAACTGTCAGCGGTGTCTTGCAAGTCCTGCAGGTCGGTGTTCTACTATATATTTCTTTCTTAACATTTTCGCTTCTATTAATGACGAGAACTTTTCCCAATTTGCTTTTTTAAACAACCATCTAGAAATACCTGTGGAATTTTATTGTAATTGGGAAGTGATCACTTCCTTACAAGGTATCTTTTATTTGCCAATGAACTTCGGAAAAAAGCAGTTTGAAATCTTCGTAATGCTTGTAGAAATCGTTACAGTTCCACTGCATAATAACAGAGTTCTTACAATTAATTTTCATAAAATAAAAACTTATAAAATTAGTTCATGATGTTCAAGAGTTTCTTTATCGATTAGTCAGTGCTTTCATCAGTGTTTGTCACACTTTCTATTGCGTCCCACTGTTTTTTTAAGAATTTAGTTATTTTTAATTTTGTACGGCGATCGTGTATTAAAGATTTGGTATCCATCAGCATGGCCCTGAGGCCTTCTGTATCACTAGTAAATTCACGAACTAATTCCCTAACGTTTTTAGTGGTAGACGACAGTTGAATAATTGTGGACATCTCATCAAAAGATATAGGATATTTCTTGCTATTTTCTACTATGATCTTTCGGGCGCCTTCAAGGTTACTCGTAGAATTGATCTCAGTCTTTTTTAATTTCTTTGTTTTTTTATTGACACTTTGAGTAGCTACTGCCGGTGAAAATTCATTAAAATCAGTTGTATTTTCGGAATCTGCTAAGGGATCGAACGTTGGGTTTAATTCAGTTGTGGATGCAGTGGAAGGAGTAGTGGTGGAATGACACCGTTTGACGCCAGAGACCATATAAGGTATCGATATTAAGTTATTACTATCGATTCCAGCTGTTGTTTCGATAGGTTGTTTCCCTGTAATGATACCTTCAGTTATAACCTGGCTCACGGGGAGCTTCTTCACCGTGATAGCGTTGTCATGGGGACTGGTTGGCGTTGGCGCTACTCTGATATTGCTATTGGGAATAATATGGTTTGGCGTATCTAATATGGAATTATCTATGTTTTCTTTGTTCCTGACGCCGATCGTTTCATTATCAAAATTGATTAGTTCATTTTCTTGTTGGTTAATTTGAGGCTCATGGATATCACCGTTATTTTCGCACTCAGGGCAATCAGTAGAAATGTGGCCCGGCTGCTTACAAACAAAACAAGTGACAATGTCCTCACTGAAAAATATTCGGTAAGGGACACTGTCATGCTTTATTAGTAATGATGAAGGGAGCTTGCTTAGATCTTCAGGTGGGATATAAACCTGCCTTCTAAAACTATGTACGTGGGCTAATCTTGGGTCTTGGTATCCGGCTCTAAGAAAATGCATAGATGACACTAATTTCAAGCCTAGGCTTTTAAGTTCTTTTTCTATTGTTTCGTGCGGTATGGATGGACATGCATTCGAAATTATTATTCGTTTGGCTGGGTTCACTAAGCGTTTTATATGAATTTCTTTACCATCTATGACTACCGATTTATGTTTTTTTTAAATAGTATCGACTACTTCTTTGTTGTTGAAATGGATACAAAATCGGGAGTTAGAGATCCTAGATGTATAGCAAATGAATTGAGGATCAATCAGAGATGCAATTTTGAAAACGTATTCCTTTTGTTTGATGCCTGGATAGGTGTGTAAAATTATAGCATTTTCACGTTTGGAGAATCGTTCGGTAGCGGTGGCTTTGTCGTAACTTGTTTCGGTAGGGTTAAGGTTATGCGTTGCTTTACTATTGTTTGACATACTTTCCACTAATTTTTCGTTTCGGTTGATTGGTCTCAAAACTTTAGGGGACAATGAAGGCATAATGGGTTTTTCTAACATGGCTACAGAGACAAAAGCTCTGAGCACCTATAAAGACGTATAGTTGCCCAACTTCTAAAAATTGTAGCTACTTCCAATTTATTGATGAAACACGCGCCATCAAATAGTCCATATAGCAAGAACTAATAAATATTTTATGAGAAAAAACTCTTTAAAATAAAAAAACTTTCATACTGACCTAAAGAGTGACTGCTTCATACGGGTCCCAAACAGCTGTTCTGTCTAGAGATAATTAATTACCTGAAATATTAAGATTTTAATTTCACTCGTATAATTGCTCCTGAATAAACAAAATTTAATCATATACATTCCGCATTCTTAAATGAAATAATTTGTTTGATTGTTAATGCTTATTTTAAAGTATTCATTCGTTTTATTGGTTTTAATTATGCTTTGGATTCGGTTGGAGATTAATGGAGAATAAAAAATGCGAATTTTTTTTTACGATTTAAGATAATAATGATATCTGATATCATATTCGGAACAATTCTGCAATGTTATGATAGAAAGTAATTTTAATTAAAATTGATGTTTTTAGGCTATTCCACTTGGTCCCCTGTTATGTTTGTTGAACACCTAAAACCGTTATAAAATATATATATTTTTTTTTATAATTTTATTAAGTAAGAACTAATTATTTAGAAAAAAAATATATGAATGATAGTTTATTAATTCATATAAAAATAATTATTATTTCATAATAGCCTCATGTCGTGGCGTTCATTGCTGTTATCTAAAGTTTTTAATATGTTATAATCATGGATATGATAATAATGTATAGTTATTTCTTGATTTTTTGTTGTTGTTTTATCATGATAGTTAAGAAGTATTGTTTGATGAAAAATATTAAAACTGTTTATATATTTAGTAAAAAAAAAAAAAAATGTAAACTTTCATTATTTCTTTTTTATGATTATCACTTTGTTAATTTTATTACGTATTTTAATGTATTCATTTCTTATCTTTGTGTGTGTTTGAACAATCTAGCTTTACAAATAAATGTTTTGCTGATGGGATATCGTATTTAAAATAGATAGATGGTATAGAAACATTTTAATTTAATGGATTTTACACTTGTTTACAATTTTCCCCATTTTTTTTTTCTTAAATTATGAAAAGAATGGTTTCCAAGATGGATTTGTATTGCATTTATATTGCATCAAATTATGTTTATTCATTAAATTTAATGTCCAAGATTGATGAAAAAAATTGCATAAAACATTCAGATAGAAAAAAAATCTTGATTAAGTCAATAATTATACATATACTAATAAACGGGGAGCCCGTTGCTGAGTGGCTAGCGTGCTAGTCCCTCATGCTACACGTTTTGAGTTCGAATCCCAGTCCCGGCGGGGCTTTTATAAGGATGTAAAAAATTGTGGATTCACTCACAACCTCTTCCTCGGGTATGTGAGACCCGTCAGCCAAAGGTTGGCCACTCACAAAATTAGTCGTAGGGAGTGATGACCCTACACTAAAAATTGCATTGTGAAACGGCCTACACGGCCTGTCGCGCCACTGAAAGAAGAAGAAAAATACTAATAAATAATAATCAACTTTAAATAAAAATATAGCTTACATTTTAAATTATTGACTTCTACACCATCAGTAATTTTAAGCAACATTAGTATTTTCACTTTCGTAAATATGAAATATATAGTAAGAGGAAGTGCTAAGGTTGTAAAAATTTATTTAATTACTACTAAATTACGTTTTAGTATTAATAAAATAATAATAAGAACGTCCTTAATTTTAGTTGAAGAATTACAAATAACTGATACATAAAATATTAAAAAAATAACTGATTAGCAAGAAAGACAGTTATATATTTATCGTTGTATAATTAACCGTTATTAAAAAAATAACTAATTACGTAATTTCCTTAAATATGTTATCTCTTTTTCCCTGACGTGCTCAAAGAGGAAATCAATGGATTTATAGCTTTTCTTTTTTAATTCATTTATGATTATTTTTTAGGATCACATTTAAAATTTTTTTTTTATTCAGTTTTGCTTTTATTTTCTATGCCTAAATTACAGTTTATATTTTATTTTGTGATATTACGTATAAAATACTACATATCTATCACATGCATGCATACTTCTTACATTTACTTCTTATAGGTGATTTGTACATCCGTTTTTTTTTTTAAAATCTTAATTCAACTTTGCTCTTAGGAGTTATATCTATTTTTTAAAATATTTATTTTTATTGAATCTTTTGTAGTTTTAGTTATAAAACCTTAATAAAAACAGTTTTTGAATTAAAAGAAATTTTATTTAGTTAATTGTTTTTTTTTTAGGTTTTCTATTTAGTTTTGGATAAGCAATTTGTTTTTTTAAATATATTTGTAGATATAAGCTTTTATATATTTTAAACTTGTTAATATATAACTTTTTAAACATGTTATAATATCACCTCCCTTTAAATTTTCTCTCAATATAAAATGATATCCCTATTTTGGTTACCGCGACCTCCTAATCCACAGGACGGATTTTCCACCATCATTTAGGACATTTGTTCCTGAAGGTTTTTAAGTAAAATACATCGCAATTTAGCTTTTTTTTAAACGGGAAAAATAAATTTTCTGTAACCAAGTCATTAAAAAATTATTCCTGAATTATAACCAGTAACATAATCGTATAATATACCGTTGGAAAGCGCATGTTTTTAGAAAAGTTAGTACGTAATAAGAGAAATCGTTCAAGTTAATATAAAGTTATTATAAGCTCATAAATGTATGGAAATATATAATTGTTAAAGACGGACGTTACTACCGTCGCACGGTGGAAAATATGACCGATTCAGGAGGACAAAACTCTCAAACTTGTCCATATTTAATCTTTGGGGTCCCAAATCACGGAAAAAAAAAATATAAAAAATTATAATAAAGATTATAAAACTAATTATTTTTTTAACACGATTGACGAACGTACAGTGGTCAAACATCAAATTTATTTGCTAAAATTTAAAACTTAACATTTTACGTTTGAAGTCCCAGAATACGGGAAAAATAATACAAAAAGTCTAATTATAGCTCTGGGTTGCTGAAACCTGCTAATAGATGTATTTTATATCATTTAGGATCTCTTCAAATTACAGGTTGTAAAACTTTTGATTCGGAGTGTTGTGTTAGAAAAAAATTATGTATCACCCAAAACGCAAAAATTCTTTGTAATATTTAAAGACTAGAAGGATTGATGAAACAAATCCTTGGGGTAACTTGGGAGTTATATAGTTTTTCGTTATTGAATAGGTGCTTGCATTTGTAAATTGCTAGATTAATTTACTGAAAGATTGCAATGTATATTCAATAACAAGTTTGGAAATATAATGTCTTACCTGTCTTTTTCAATTTATATTATGAAAACAGATATTTCACTGTAAAGTAAATTGGATTTGTTTGAAAGCTTAATTTAACTTTTAAAATGTAATTTAAGTAGTTCATTTGAAGTAGAAAATAGTCATAAACCGAATAAAATAAGAACAGTTGTTGATTCTGTTGTTTGAAATTAATAAATTGAACCCTGTGCGAAGCTGGAGTGGGTCCACTAGTACCCAAAATTATAAACTATGTTATTGGTAGAGAGGGAGTTTCAATGATGATAGTTCAATGTTGCCACCGTTTGAGCTATTCAGTTGTTCGAATTGTAACTATTTTGTTAAAAGAAATGATAAGTTTTTATTAATTACTTCAACTTTTAAATTATTTTATGAAAACTGATTTTTCACTGTGGAAAAAAGGAACTAAATTAGACCTTTATAATCTGTTTTAAATAGTTTATTAAATATAAATATATATATATATATATATATATATATATATATATATATATATATATATATATATATATATATATATATGAATATAATAGCAATAAACCGAAGAGGATATCAAGTTTTCTTCATCTGGGAAATATAAAATTTTCTGTTATTTATGCTTCAATTTAAAATGACAAACAAAGAAACTGAACCAATTTTGATTAATGTTTTTCATTTCTGCCTATTATTAAATATAATAATTAATAGATGTTATGAAATAAACATATTTTCTTGCTAAAACTCCCAAAACGATAAACTCTAAATCTGCCAGACAGGACTTCTCAAACACAAATGACACCTCAGGCGGGTCCACAATAATTTTTATGAAATTGTTAAGGTTTCTTTCTTGTTACTTTTACTAATGACATATATATTTATTTTATTTTGGTAGTTTAGAAATATAACATAAATTCAGAAGCATTGAATGATTTTATTTAACAAAAAAATAAATATCCTTCCGCTCAAAAAAATCGTTGTTATATTTTATCTTTTGCTATAACTAACCCAGAAAAAAAAAACATTAATATGTTTAGTTTTACCTGTTGCGAATTAAACGCGAAATCATTGAATTAGAAACTAGAAACGTTTTGCCTAGAACACATAGATAAATTTCATGCATTTGTATTTTACGAAATGACACGGTACTGAATCTGTTTGTACAGCTTAAACCCTTATCACAAAACTATTAAATAATTTTGAAAGTCAATTTGTTTTCATTTGTTGATTTAATTACAATTGGAGTGCTACCTATTACAATTTACAATGTTTATTTACAATGGGGTATATAAGTATAATTAAATTATTTTTTATACCCTCACATTCTCTAGATTTATTTATTTTAATGCAGTTGTGAATATCAACATGTATATGTATATATGTCAGTAGTTATGTGTTGTAATACTATTCAATTAGAAATGGGGGGGGGGGGGAGGTGATGAAGTGGATAGCATAGGGGAAGGAAAATAAACAGATCCCATAATTTAGCTAGAAAGAGTTTTGGAAGCAAGGATAAACATGAAATTATTTTATGTACGTTTTTACTAGGGGTGGGCATAATCGAATGATTGTCATAATCGGATGATCGGACTTCCATGATTTAAATAATCGAATGATTTCATAATCGAATGATTAGTATGCTTCTGGGAGCATACTACCAAAATGCCACATTCCCCATCTCTATAATGCCTTAGCTGGCTGACCCCTGGTAGAAATATGCATATAATTTATGCGAAGAGGGAAAAAAAAAAAAAAAAAATGGTCGTTCGATTACCCGAGCTCCTTATAATCCCTCGATTATCGTTAAATAATTCAGTTCGAATGATCATTCGTTTTTCCAAACCGATTAATCCGATTATCGTCATTCGATTATGCCCACCCCTAGTTTTTACTTCTGGTGGTAAAAGTGTTCGAATTCATTTAATAAAAATTAATAAATTAAACGAAAGAACTCATTTTGATATTCTATTAATAATAGGCATATTTATTTGTCTATGTTTATATTGCATCTTAGTATAAGGGTGATTAACTTTCAAGAATAGGAAAAAAAAAAAACAAAGAAAAAAATCAAATAAAACAAAAATACGTAATCTGTAAATATACGACTACGTGATAAGAAATATCTTTTTTGGCTGATATGAATGGAATAATCTTATCAGGTTTAGTGTGCATTCGCGCGATATCTGCATCCGAGTAGTTTATATTTCAAATCATTTATTTTTCAAATTAACATTCTCCTATGAATGATTTAATTTCAATAAAATCACTCCATTCATATTATCATTACATTACACTGGTCAAAGTAAAAAAAAAGAAATTTCTTAAAATAAATATTTATAAATTGGGAATCGTTATGAAGCAATTAAAATAAGTTAATTTGTTTTATTTTATTACATGTATTTTCGTCCCCTTGTTAAGAAAATGGGAATTGGTTTAATATTATTAATTAATAATTATAGCATAGTATGATATTCTTTTAATAATTCATTAGATGAAAATGTTTATCATTTCCTCTCCGTTAATACTCAGAGGTTATTTTATAATTTGATTTTTGAATTCAATTTATAATTGGAATGAATATTTTTAAGGACACGGATTTCTTTAGTTAATAATCCAAGGTAATTACTTTGCTTAATTAATTTATATTTGAATGCTAAAGTTTCATTCGTGCCTTCTTCAGGGTTATAAAAAATAACCGGAGATGAAATTAAGGTACGAATACTAGAATTATACAGAATAATGAAAATGGTAGAAAAAAATACGTTGAATAAAAAATAAAACAATTTTTAATAAATTATAAATTAACGTTCTTACAAGTTAAAAACTTTTTGACTTCCTACGATAGAGAGACTTCTACAATAGGACTATAATAGTCATTAATTTTACTATAGTAAATAAATGCGAAAATGACCCAGCTCAAAAAAAAAAAAAAAAAAAAAAAAAAAAAAAAAATAAACCTTTATTCATTTTTTTCATTTTTCATTCATTTCTGCACATTTTTTTTTTTTTTTTAAGAATATTTTTATAGATATTTATTTTTCTTAACGTATGTTTATCTATAATACTGCTCATAATGACTGGATGTCAGATTTTATCTGGGATGATATTGCTCGACTAGTAAAAATTAATGTTTCATTTTTTAATTTTAACAACGGAGGTAAGTGAAAGTCGTGTGTGGCGCGCACCAGATTTTTTTTCACTGTTCGCGTGTTATCAGGAGTTTTTGGGACATATCCCCAGCACACGTGTTGCTCCAGGCTCTCTGTTGCATTTGCGACAGATAAAACGATCTATAACCTGTCCCCTGACACCTAGGATTCCACGCAGAGATGGTTATCTAACACTGCCATGCCTTTTTAGGCTATACTGGGATCTCCCGGGCCTGGACGTGAAGGCGGGGACTAATGATGATACAATTTCAGTTTAAATAGCGTCTAAAACCTGTGAAAAGTGTCGCTCTCACAAGCGGTATCTAAGGCCTTTTTGGTAACTAGGTGCTCCAAGTGTGCTACTCTGCAAGAGAATATGTAGGTGAAATTTGGTGATAGTAAATTATCATACTCCCTCACTTACTTTCAACGTATAAATGTTTAATTTCTATAACCCTTAATCATTTATATGTTGAAACTTTTATTATAAATAATCTTTAATTTCATTAAATGAAGATTCTACATTAAAAAAACATTGTTTTGAGATAGCATTAGTATTTTGTTATTTTACGTCTATTTTTAAAAATAATATTTCATGATATAATAGAATTTTTTTTAAAAGTAATATTAGATGTTAATATCCGAATTTGTTTTTTAAATACGCCTTTCTCCCCTCCTGCTACTTTCGTGAACTCTTACAATATCTCGCAGTCACCAATTTTACCTACCTTTTCACTGACTGTGTAGCGCTGCCTTAATTTTAAAAACAACAACAACTACTAAATGATGATAACATATAAAACAAACAAGTGTAATATATACATCATAAAAACAATTTTTTTTAAGAAATTAAATATTATTTATGATAGAAGTTTTGAAAAAACAAATGAAGTTTTATAGAAGATGCATCAATTGAATATTTATTATGATACATTTTAAGTTCGCGAGAGTGTATGATAAATCACTTTTACCAAATCTCACGAATTTTCTCTCCTGTTTTCTCACACCATGCTTTTTAGACAATACGGTTATCTTTAGGGCCAGATGAATGTGGGCTGGCGACTAATGATGTGACACCAACTAATAATTATTTGCTCGTCTTTAAGCTTTAGTTTATCTCGTTGTCAACGCGATACGATCACGTGGTATTTCGCTAGGCAGCCCCACCATACTCCAAGCTGAGCTGCATTAGACCATTCAGACCCCTAAAGTTTCTGCTTTTTGTCTCGCAGAACAAATCTGAAGCTTAACATATGTTTTACTACATTGTACGATTAACCATCCTGTTGACCTTTAAAAGAGTAGGGAAATAATTTACTATGACTACTGACCTGTGATAATGAAGGAGGTCTTCAACTAATCCGACTAATTCTTCTTCTTCTTCCTCTGTGATTTAGGTTACTCCAGAGATGGGGGCCGGACAGCGGCGGTCCAGCCGGCTCCCGACGAGGACCGAAGCTTCCTCCAGCTCGGACGACGACGTTCGGGCGACTCCAGTCCAGTTCATCACTTCGCCGCCAAGCGGTGCCCACAGGCCTGCCCAACTTCTTCTGCAAGAGGCCTCTCCGAGGAAGAGGCATAAGAACATCGCGCCTCCCAGGCCATGCCTTGACTTCGAGAAGATGCAGCAGGTACGGGTTAGTGTTTTCTCTTATTATTGTTATTATTAGTTTTAGTTTTACCAATCGAAGTGTCGTTCTTCTAATAATATTTCCTAAGAATATAACTTTTTAATATGTCTGATTCTGTAAATGATTCTGTAATGATCCGATTTTTTCTATTGCGCAACAACATAACTTCTGGTACTGAGATTGCTTCTGTCTCTTCTCTCTCTCACTTTGGAGATAGATGTAGTCACACCACTGACTATCGGGCGTTTTCCTGTTGGTCTGTCATCAAAATATTTTCTTGGGTCTTCACTAATCCGGCAGAGATGTCCCAACCATCTGGGTTGTCTCTTTTCAGTAATATTCTTAAAAGGGATAACTCCAACATCCTCTCTGGTCCTCTCATTCCTCCTAGTTCGTCCTGCCACTTTCCGGAGGGTATCGCATTTCTATCGCAGTAACTCTGCTTAGGTGCTTTTCTAGTGGTACCCAGCTTTCACTTCCGTAAAGGAGGGTAGGTAGATATAAAGTCTAAAAATATTAAAGCAAGCTAGAAAAATATCTTACGTTTCAAATACATGAGCCATTTTGAATTATTTTTATAATAATAAGTTTTGTTTGAAAATTAATACAATGCATTGAAACATGACAGTCTACTGGAAAAAATAGTCATAAATTACACTTTTGTTTTCGTTTGGCGCGACAGGATTTGGTTATCTTTTGCTGCATTTTTTTATCTTTTGTATATTGTTTTTTTTTATGGAGCACTAGACTCAAGTTATGTCTCATATAATTGTATTTTATGTAGTCAATTTTAACAAGACTCGTTCTTTCATAAATTAAAAAAAAACGAAACTGTTTTATGTCTCGGTAATATTTTTTTATTAATAAGGATACTATTAAGTGTAATTTGTATTATTTATAATAGTAACTAATTTTGAATTAAATAAAATCATCGCATATAATAAAAAAAAAAAAACTTTAAATTCAGGGCCTATGAATCGTTTGAAATCCACGTAAGAAGTTTTTAGTGTTTGAAAGGCACTCAGAGAGATTGTAATATGATTTGCGATTATGCAGTCCAGTTGGCAAGGGCTGGGCTTACTGGCCATCACAACTCAGTCCAGAGAATGGACTCAGTCGGTGGATATGGAAAATAGTCGGTAATAAAATAGCTCAGGCATAATCCTCTTACACGCAATATTTTCACCATTGTATGCCATTCCTATATTAAGGAATGGAGGAGAAAGAAAAAATATCCGAGTATAAACAGACTGTAATTTTAATCCTACAGGTCTCATTGTAGTGCAAAATTGTTTTGCCGATTCCCATTATTTAAATTTTCTCCACACCAAGTACGGAATAATGGTCTTTTCATCGCATACTTATTGCACACAAATAAAACTAATCGTAGGTGAGAAGTTTAATCTACTTATCTATACTAATATTATAAAGTTGAAGAGTTTGTTTGTTTGAACGCGCTAATCTCAGAAACTACTTGTTCGATTTGAAAAATTAGTTTTTTGTTATATAGAGAAAGGCTTTAGGCTATATAACATCACGCCACGAGCAATAGGAGTGAAGAATCAGTGGAAATCTGGAAAAAACGGGGAAAATCAACTTCGCATTCCAATAATTCCAAATGATTTACCTTTTAATTTTAAAATAATTATATTTCCCGTTAATTTATCTTTTGCCATAACAATTAATAAATCACAGGGGCAAACATATAAACACGAAGGAATCGATTTACGTCAAGACTACTTTTTACAAGGCCAACTATATGTCGCATCGTCAAGATCGGGTTGCGGAGAAAATCAGTATGTTCTTCTGCTAAAATAAAATAAAACTAAAAATATCATTTACGAAAAATTACTTTAAAATATATTCGTTTGAAAACTTCCTAATTGCGATCATAATTACAGAAATTCAGACAAAGTCGCGCGCAACAGCTAGTATACAATAAAAATGAATCCCATTTTTATTTGGTCATCGCATCACGCGTGAACGGCTTGACCGATTTCTCTAATTCTTTATTTGTAATCTTTATATCAATTAGTAGAAGGTTCTTATGAAAGAAAAAAGATAAAAGTTACTTAAGCGTTTAGGTTTTTTTTATTTTTATTTTTTGTTTATTATCAATTTGCTAAGGTAATCTCTCTATTTACATCTATCTCTGACTCCCCTTTTTCTGATTAAAAATTAATAAATCTGCTTTCAACCGTGAAATCATATTTAGTGTATGCTAGAATGCTAGCATAGTAGCTTTTTATGCCCATGGTCGCATTTATGGGGGAAAGAAAATCTTTGTTATGCCGTCCTTCGGAAATGACGTAAAGTGGTGGTCCAGATTCTGTGCAATGTTAGGAACTCGATGTGAAAAAAATAGGACTCCGATTAGGTTCAGTATGGAAAAAAAAATGGCCGATTTCTTTTTTATGCCCTTTATAATACTCTGAACGAAATTTTTTTTTTTTTTTAATTTTTACAATAACAATATCTACTGAATATTTTTAACATGAGTTACTGAAAGTAAATAAATAAATAAAATTATTGTCCCACGGTTTGATCACTGAGCAAGATTGGCTTTAAATGAAAGAAAAGAAAAACTATTTCCGCTAATTAATTGAAAACTTTAGTTCTCTAATTTTTTTAATCATATCCTAGTTACCAGATACATCCTTTCCATTGTTTTTGCTTTATTAAAAATATTTAATATTTTTTAATTTTGTAGATTCTTTCACAATAACCATATTATCTTGTTAGCATCGATAAATAACAGCTAAATATGCAAGTTGAGCGAATTTGAAAAAAAAGAAAAAAAAAAAAAGAAGAAAACTGAAAAAAAAAGTTTTAATGCAATTTTTTGTTTTTGAACATAAGAACAGTAATATACATGAATGATATACCGTTGGAAAGCTAAATATTTTAGAAGCAATATTAGTTAATAGAGAGTGATAAAAAAACGATAAAACTAAGTGATTATTTTAGATAATAAAACACATGTTTCTATAGAAATTCCATTTAATTAATTCTTTAATGATTTCACTCATTTTTATCAGTAACTTTATTTGAAAATTCTCTAATCGATTTTAAAAACGGAGGTAAGTGAAAGTCGTGTGTTCCCCGCACCAGATTTTTTTTTTGGGTGATTTTATATGGAACAACTAAATAGTCTATTAAGAAATAATTATATTACATGAAATAGAACAGAAGATGCAAACAAAAAAGATCCTAAGTGCTATATTTTATCAAATTAAATCTCAGTTTTATAAAAATAGCACTCCTTTTCCCCCTGACCTTCTCAACTATTTATACTCACGCCTTTGTTGACTTTATTACTTTCTTGAAGAAAGTATACAATTACACCGAAAGTATAGCGACACCTATAGGAGAATGGAGCTACTAATATATTGGTTCCTAAAGGAGACACCGGAGGCGCCACTGTCGCCCTCGACATGAATGGGATCTTACAATCAATACACGCTCAGCTGGTCCTATTCACCATTCAACACACCTTCCTTCTATTCGTTCAGCTGTAGTACCTACTCACATCATCTTTATATTTGTTTATTGATTTGTTTTTATTATCATATTTTTTTAAGAGTTTATGTTTGGTAGATAATTAAGGATTATGAAAATCCTAATGAAAATTACCCGCAATATGCGAATTTTACTTACGTCCATCGCTTATGGAATGTTAAAAATGTTGCATAATAACATTAAGTTTCTTTGGTAACACGTGTTTCAGATTAAATAATTTAACAAAAGCATAGAAAGATACACTTTATTAAACAAACAAGCGATGCTGCCCAACTTAATTGGGTTGCTATTCACACATCCTACTTTTTTTTCCTTGTTAAACAATTTTGAGTGATAATATAATATAAAGCTTAACATACAATGAACAAAAAAATAAAAAGATTTATATATATTTTATTCTTTTAATTTTTTCTTCTCTTTAACATTTTTTTTTTTTAATTTTTATATCCTTTTATTATTTTTTTTGGCTTTTTTTGCTGTTTTTTTCTTTTTTCTGTTTATTATTTATTATATAACATGTATGTATGTATGTATATGTATATATAAAAAAAAAAAAAAATGAAATATATATATTAATAAGATTCATCAATTATCAGCAACCAGATTACATTCCGCTTCAATATCGAATCTCTAACTTCTTCTTTCTTGCTGCATAGTACCTTTCAGCGTGGAGCACCAGCCTCAGTCCATCGCTTCCACTCATCCCTTTGAATGGCCATATTTTTCATTTGGGTAACTGATTTGCCTCTCTTTCTTCCGAGTCCCTCCAGGTACTACATATACGTAGTTCTGGGTCTGCCAACCATTCTCTTTCCTATTGGTTTGGCTTCCATGAACCATTTCACTCTCCTGTCTTCTGGGAGTCTGCACACGTGCCCAAACCAGCGCAGTTGGCGTTCTTCTATTATCTCCTTCAGTGCCACCACTTTCAATTCTTCCCAGATGACTTCGTTTCTAACGCAGTCCCTTCTTGTTTTTCCAACTATCCTTCGCAGGAATCTCATTTCTGGGGCCGTCATCATTTTAACTGCTTGCTGTCCCTGCTCTGCTCCATACAGCAGGATAAGAAGGAAAATTGTTTTATAAAGGACTAATTTGGTGGCATTAGTTATTTCTTTTGTTTAAATTATGTGACTGATTTGATAGTATGCGAGGTCGGCCTTTCTAATCCGGCTATTTACTTCATGTTCTATCCTTCCACCATTGCTTATGGATGTGCCCAAATACTCGTATGTGTTTACAGTTTCGAGCAATTCACCATTGCAGGTCACATTCACGTTTGTTTCGCCCTACTTTCATGATTTTGCCTTTATAGCCATTCCCTTTCTATATAGTTCTCTCTCTCCATAATTAACTGCTTGTTGTAGGTTCTCCTATGAATTTGCTACTAGAGAACTATATCATCAGCGAAAATCATGGCTTGGGCTGATACAGGCATCTCTAACATATATAATAAAAATAACAAAGTAAGATATAGTAATAATACTAACAAAATAAACATTAAAAGATTGAAAGTTTAAAATATAAATAAATTGATTCTATCTTTTTACACTTTATTATTATAATTACAACTTTGTATGAAAGATATACATTTTTCTTAAAATAATCTGATATGGAACTCACGACTTTCACTCACCACGCCTTATAATAAATTTAGGAACTATTAAATAAAGATAAATTAAAAAAAAATAATAATAATTTGAATCTACAAAATTAAAGGTACTTTAGAAGAACAAAATTTAAAATATCGGCATTTAAGCCCTGTCAGGCTATTTCATTCAGATTGAAGTCCATTAAAGTTTACATAAAATGCTAATCAAAATCTTTGAGTCATTTTGAGGAAATAGTAAAAAGGTGCTAAATGCGTGGTGAAAGTTTTCATAATATGGGATAGTTTAGTTTTCTATTATCATTTTACAATAACTAACAAAAAAACTGGGATCACTTGTAGCTAGTTTATATGATCCTTAGTCTGATTTTCGACGGTTAGGAGATTTTCCTATTCCTGGATGATATTGATGTATAACAGCAAGAATCAGTCAGTGCTGTCGCTAGCATAAACGCCTTATGTGCCCAAGGACACGGGTTCAAATCCAGAGGTGGTCCTAGGACTTTTTAATGGGAGCAAAAAATCCTTATTCCTTCGGAGGGGCCGTTAAAAGGTGGTCCCGAGCCTGTGCGATGTAGTACTCGTTAAAGATCCCTATCCTAATAAACCTGGATATGAAAAATTCAGGACTCCCACTGTAGCATCGTCCAATTAGCCACAGTAGCATAAAGTGACGTTAAATAAACAATAAAAGAAACTTAACTAAATTCTGATTTATGTTTTACATTTATGCCGATGATTAAATATAATAATGAATAGACGTTATAGAATAAACATCTTTTCCTGTTAATTTTACTTTTCGTTACGATAAACTAAAACTCCCAAAGCGATAAAC
Organism: Piezodorus guildinii; assembly: GCA_023052935.1. Lineage (NCBI taxonomy): Eukaryota > Metazoa > Arthropoda > Insecta > Hemiptera > Pentatomidae > Piezodorus > Piezodorus guildinii. The sequence continues at coordinate 91,242,700 of CM041298.1, forward strand.
TCTAAATTGGTCAGAGAGAGATTTTGTAAACATAAATGACACCTCATTTAAATTGCGCCCGTGCGAAGCAGAGGCGGGTCTACTAGTTCAATTATATTGCTCTTTTCGATCTTAACAATTATTCTATAAGACGCCTTTAGGTAGTTGGAAATGAATGTTGCTGACGTGCAAGGAACAATCCTGACAAATCAGACTGGAGCTATTTTGGGACAATGGTTCCGTTTCAGAGCGTTCTCAGCCGCAATTTTAATTTAAGGGTCCGATAATGATAGGTTTTGATCTCTGATAGGAATGTTCTGAGGGACCTCCCACCTTCAGATCCTACTATAGCAGCTCCCTTAGAGCAGTCTTCTTGGGTCTTCAAGCGGTTTGTAGGTTAAGTCTAATTTTAATCTCATTTGTTTGTTCATTGTTTATCTACATTAAGTAGTTTGTAGTTTATGCTTGGACATGGCTCAGTAATGCCTGATGATGGCTCACAAGCTTGAGCCGAAACGTCGGCAAAATTAAAAATATTTAGAAAAAGACAGACTCCTGATTATTCCACCTATAATAGTTTCTACAGTCGACGATACATCCTTAATACATTAAATAGTTATAGTCCTAGGTAGAATGGCACTCTTTACATTCTAGATCTCCGCAAGTTGTGTCGAATACATTGACAAGGTGGACAGTAATCCAGATATTCTTCGCTTGATGTAAGATGAAATCTTATGAAAAAACGGATTTATACAAGAGAAGTTTTTGCAGTAAGATGAGTTTAACGTCGTCCAATAAAATATCAATAACTATATTATTTATTTTTTTTAAACACATAAGTTTTATTATTGTTATTATTTAATAATAATCCATGTATCTTATTTTTACTTTCACTTACTATATATAGTAAGGGAAAGTATTGCGATCGTGAAAATTTTCGAATTTCAGTTTTCAACGGAAATAAACATTTTAGGGTCCCCTCAGTCCAAATAACCAAGTCCCGCAAAAAGGTCTGTGTGTGTGTGGCAACTCCTGGGCGGAAACGTTAAGTCCTATGAAACTGAAATATCATATTTAAGACAAATATACGCATGTATATTACTGCTCTTATGTTCAAAAACAAAAAAATGCATTAAAAAAATATTTTTTCAGATTTTTTTCCTTTAGTTGGGAATCGAATTCATTCAATATTTACCATGTTTTTCATCAGCGGTAACAAGATAATATAGTTATTTTTATAGAATCAACAAAATTAAAGGTGCTTTAGGGGAAGACAATTTCAAATGTTTGCATTTAAGCCATGTCAAACCATTTTTATCCGATTGAAACCTAGATGATATTAAAGCATATTAAATTTTACATCGATATAGCGAATTTAATGAAAATCGTCGGAACCGTTTACGAGAAAATAAAAAAAAAAGTGCAAATTGCATGGTATAAAGTCGCTCTTCTGGTAAGGGCATATTGATTAAAAAGGTTTTGTGACGTCTCGGGCGTATAGTTGTCTTAAATATGATATTTCAGTTTTATAGGACTTAACGTTTCCGCCCAGGAGTTACCACACACACACAGATCTTTTTGCGGGGCTTAGTTATTTGGACTGAGGGGACCCTAAAATGTGTATTTCCGTTAAAACTGAAATTCGAAAATTTTCACGATCGCAATACTTTCCCTTATTATATATAGTAAGTGAAAGTAAAAATCATACAGTCATTGGGACTGCCGATATATGTGTTAATTTTTTTCATATTCTCTACTTTGCACTGGAATTTTGTTAAGAAGAAGAGTACGTTTGTCAAATTAGTTTATGTTGAGGATTCATGCTGTGTTACTATTGTTTCATTTAATTGTAAAACATCATCACCTTATAGAGATTTATCATCTTGAATTGAGAAGTTGATTTCCAAAAGGTACTATATCCACTTTAGATAATTTTAAAGGAAACGCAAAAATCTATCATTTATATATTATTGGACCAATTTAGATGATTATTTTTTTAAAATTAAAATCTAATGTTGTTTTTAAAGTGTGTTACCAACTTGTTCTTTTAAATGATTGCATTTTTCCCATGACTTTTAATTAATATAATATGGATATATTACTCTTTGGAATGAACTTGGATATAGTACTTTTTGGAAAGAATTAAAATGGATATTGTACTTTTTAGAAGAATATAACGCGCGATGAGTTGGTAACAGTGTCTATAACTTTCCGGATAACTAACGTCTTTATATTGTTAAATACTCAGTTATATTTCCTTATTCTTCCTCTGAGAAATATCTTCCTTTGTTGGTTAATAAATTTGATTATCCATTCTTCATAAATAAACTGAATATTAAAAGGACCATTTATCTATTTATGGCTCAATAATAAGAAAGTATGTGATTATGAAGTTTGTTTGAACTTGTATTTACTATTTGTAAGAATTTATTTACATTATTAACTACTTTTAAACAATTTTTAACTATATAGACTAAAATATGGTTGGTTTTTTTGGAATCAATAAAATTAAACGTGCTTCACAGGAAGAAAGTTTAAAATATCGGCACTTAAGCCCTGATAGACTATTTCGATCATAATGAAACCTACATCGTATTAAAGCCCTTTAAATTTTGTATCGATACGGCGAGTTTAATCAAAGTCATTAGAGCCGTTTTTTGAGAAAAATATGTAAAATGCTTGGTATTAATTCGCTCTTCTGGTTTGCTGATTTTGATGAAAAAGTTACTTTAACATCTCAGATTTATATTTGTCTTAAATATAAATTGTCATTTTCATAGGTCATTTTGTTTTCACACTAGAATTACTACACACGGACGTACACACACACACTAACAGACCTTCTGCGGGACTTGGTTATTTGGACTCAGGGAACCCTAAAGCGTGTATTTCTGGTGAAAAGTAGAATTGGTTAATTTACACGATAGCAATACTTTCTCTTACTGCATACTTCATAAAATAAAAAAAATAAAAAATCCTGGACTGGGTCCCTAAAGAATAACATTTACGTACAAGTGCTATTATACTACATGTCTGGCCAAAAGAGAAAAATGCATGTTTAACTAAGTAAAAGTAAAAATATGTTTGCTGTTTTTTATCAATGGTAATAAAATGATAATTAATTTTTTTTTAATCTGCATAATTTAAGAACATTTAAACTATTGGTATTTAAGCCCTGTCAAACTATTTCAATCAAAATGAATCCTAAATGGGTATTAAAGCTCATTAAAGTTTAAATGGATATACCGAGTATAATCGAAATCGTTGGAACCGATTTGAAGGAAATCTTGAAAATCTGTAAAATACATGGTGTAAACTGGCTCTTCTGGTTCGCCGATTTTTATGAAAAAAGTTGGTGTAACATCCTAGGTGTACGAGTATATAGTTGGCTCAAATATGAAATTTCAGTTTCTTGCAGCTTTTAGTTTTTGTGCTAGACTTACCATACACACAGGGACACTCACACACATACTTTTTTTGCTGGACTTGGTTATTTGGAGTCAGGGACCCTAAAACATGTGTTTCCGTTGAAAACTGGAATTCGAATATTTTCAAGAACTCAATACTTTCCCTTATTATATAAACTCACTCAAAAAAGTTTCCTTACAGCATGCTTTTATTTTGTAAAGCTATTTATTTTCAACTTAACAATTTCCTAATGTGAAAATTATTAATAATAATATTATATATATATATATATATATATATATATATATATATATAATATTATATTATATATATATATATATATATATATATAATATACTTAACATTAACAGAAATAATAGTGATTCTGCCATTACGTACAAAAATATAAATACTTTATCAAAATTATTTACAAAAACTAAAGATTCCGACAAATTAGACCTTCAATCAAATGTAGTATACGAAATACCTTGTGAAGACAAATGCGGAAAGTCTTATTTTGGAACATCGGAACAATATTTAAAAAGGAGAGTATACCAACACAAATATAGCTGCACTTCAATTAAAAAAGACCCAAATAAACCTGACCAAACTGCCCTCACTACACATTTCAGAAAAACGGGACATTCATTTAAATTTCACTCACCGAAAATTATTCATTATGAAAAAAACAGCTTCAAACGAAATTTTAAAGAAATGATTACCATAGAGAAATATAAAAATCGCGCCATAAATAAAAAAATCGGATGTCCAAAACCTAAATGCATGTTACTCCAATTTGATAAACACATATTAAAATTTAAAAAAAATAAAATAAACGTCTTAATAATAATACGAAATAAAACAAAAACAACTCAACAATAGGAGGGAGAATACCCCAGACACCTGACGTCATCATAAATTCCTGGAAAATCTTCCATACTTGAACGATTCCTTTTTTATTTTTTCAGTGTTCTTTCAAAGCTTGTAGGCTTAACATGCCTAATTAAGACACTATTTTGTCCAAAATTGTAAGTAATTTTATAATAATATCTTTAATGTAAATCCTAATTTAAAATATCTATGTACCTACTGTATTAATATTCATTGTTCAATGTACCCTTTTTTATATCTCTAACAATAACATCATATATTAATTATTGTACAATAATATTAATGTTCTGTTTTTTTCCACTGTTAAGGCATGATTATGAGAACAATAAATTCTCGAAACGTCGCATAGATAGAATTGTTTATTCATTGACTGCAACCTAAGAACAACACAAACTTATATATATATATATATATATATATATATATATATATATATATATATATATATATATATATATATATATTTATTTTATCATTAATATCAAACGAGGCAGAATGTCATTTGTTAATAGTAGGTCAAAAAAGTTTCCCTATTTTCAATATTAATCCTATTTGTTGTACTATGACCGTCTTTGCAGTGTTATCTGAATAATTCTCTTTAGTTTCTCGATAATCAAATCTTCATTATTAACTTTACATGAGCCTGGGGAACTGGTTTCTTTTCAACATGCGTGTTCGCGTTATTTAGGAGAGCTTATGGTTCGCAAAGCTTATCTCTAAGAAAAATTGCATATCTGTTGAATAAGTCACATGCTGCTGTACAGTATGTACTAAAAAGGCATAGAGAGTTAAAATCTTTGGAGGATAGAACACGTGCTGCAAGACAGGAGACTGGAGAATCAGCAGAAACGAGCCATCCTTCAGTTCATGCTAATCCTCACACTACCAACACCTCAATGGCCATCATAATAAATAGGTACTATGGGATTCAAGTCCACCCAGAAACAGTCAAAAATATTTTAAGAAGGGAAGGATGCAGTGGTCGAGTCGCAAGAAGAAAGCCCTTCTACAGTAAGTAAATCCAGAAGAAGCGGCTGTAATTTGCTAGCGAGTTTTTAAATAAACCCAAAGATTTCTGGGAACGGGTCATATTATCATAGGAATCCAAATTTAATATTTTTGGGTCAGATGGAAAGTCAAAAGTGTAGAGAAAAATAAACCTCTACTTCAAAACTACGAATTTATATATGGATGTATGGAAACTTTTTTGAGTAAGTGTATTTCATATATAGGGAAGTGAAAGTAAAATAATTATAGTAACAACTCATAGTTTTTTTCATAAAATCGATAGTTACTTTGTCGTGTTTATTATTATTACTATTCATATTGTTGGTTGACTTTAGGGACTATGGTTGCCAAGCCGAATCCTAGGTGCACGAAATCGATTGTTGAGGTAGCAACCGAAGCGGACTGTTGTCGAGGCTGGTCGCCCTGCATAACTGATGATCGATCTCCCTTCAATGTTTCACTATCATTCGATTATTAGACCTCGTTCTCCTCCCACTCGTAGACCTCATCCCTGTTCTCACTGCCATGAGCTCTCTATCCTATGAAATTACTTAATGTAAGTGTCTGCATCTTCATGTAGGTGTCAAATGTGTTCATCATAAAAATGGAAAGAGGCGTTCTTGTTTATAAATGAGTGTTTAAATTAGTAAGATTATGTTATGAACAATACACCGGACATTACTCTCAGTAAACCATGAACTATGATTGTACAATTTCGGGGCCCGTTATGTGTTTTGCAACCGGGAGTTCTTTATTTTGTTTGAATAAAAAAAAAATCGTGAGTTCATCAAACTTTTTTTTGTCGATTTAATCAAGGTTTAATCATATGAACAAAAGAAGGTCAGGCCACTAGAATCATATTCTGTTTTCTGATTTTCTTCGCTCTGGCTCCGTCACTCGTCTACGCCTTGGGTCCTGGGTCCTCGACAGGTGCCAGGTTACAGGTGGACAGGTTCCAGCAGGCGGTGGAGTATACGGGTGCTGTGGAGATCCGTGAAGGAAAGAGAGTTCTTCTCTTCTATCCCAGGTCGATTTCTATTGGACGAGGAGTTAATTCCGTCTGGAGTGAACTTGCTTATTTTACATATGGTAAAAGATAACCTGACCCAGGTAAAATTATAGAGTGGAAACAATATTTGTCCTAAAATAAATCCTCGAGGAGGTTTAAATCCGACAATGCTAACATAAATTGTATGTGAACAATCCTTAATCCATCTAATTGTGAAATGGAATACCCCATAAACAACAAGAGAATCTATTACTTCACCTGTTCACCGTTACTTGTTTATCCTAGATCCCCAGAAGGGATGCCAACTCATTAGTATATTATGTAGTACACTTATAATCCAGAGTTACTTTCATTATTCAATATTTTATTAAAGAAATAGAGAAAAAGAGAATTAACATCTTCTCAGCTGTTTAACTGCTTAATTGTATTTTTTTATTATTTTATATAATGAATCGACCAGTTCATGATAAGATAACTGTCCGCTGTATTAACACCACTAAAATGTACAGTGTTATGATTAGGACCGCGATGAAAAGAAAAAGAATAAAAAAATGATATTTTACCTTATTCGATAATTTGTTATTTGGGCACAGAGGACCTGAAAATGAATTTGAAAAAATTCTCAATCGCAATACATTCCCTTACTATATCTTTTATATATATGCATATTAATGTAAGAATAAAACTCCAGAACGTGAATGTTTTTTTACTTTACCACAACGCTACCATAGAATTAAAATGTTGGTGTATTTTCTTCAACGAAAAATATAAAAATAGTAATCGACCAAGAAACCTCACTTCAAACTTGTAGGCCTTATCTTTCAAGATACTTAGAACGCGAATGACGAATAAATAATAATATGTTCGTTCGTTTATCGTTATGATACCTTGATATTCATATAATTTTGTTATTCTAATGGGCAAATAATTAAATTCCCTAAGAAAAAGAAAGAATTATTGTAATCAATTTAGAAATAGCGGATATATAGTGTTTTAGGGGAGCCCGTGGCTGAGTAGCTAGCGCGCTAGCCTCTAACGCTTAAGGTTGTAAATTTGAATCCTAGTCCGGAAGGGACTTTTTCAAGCATTAAATAAATAGGGATTCACTTACATCCTCTTCCTCGGGTATGTGAGACTCGTCAGCCAACTGGTGGCGACTCACAAAATTAGGCGTAGGGAATGATAACCCTACCCTATAAAATACATCGAAAAAACGTTAGTGTAATTTCCCAAGAGATTACACCGCGAAGCCTAAGGCCTACACGGCATGTCGCACCACTGGAATAAGAAGGATATATAGTGTTTTGAACTTGGCATGCTGTTTGGTCATTTTCCTGAAGATAAATTACTCGTTCCTTTTTTTTTAAGCTCTTTGATTAATTTAATGCTATTCATATAAATTAATTGCCTACAAACTATATGATTTTTTATACCCTAAATTTTTTTTAAATAGTAGATGTCCAGCGTCTCTCTTTGGATTGAATTAGCTGAATTTTAGGTTGAACGATTTATAAAATAAGGGGTTATAAAAAGTTCACTCACACTTTAGGTTCCCAAGATTTTTTTTTTTTTATAAGGTAATGCAGTTCTAACATCACAAGAAATAAAGGCAATAGAACGGACCATTTAACTGAAAGGGTATTGTTTTATAAAAAATTTGAAATAACAAAAAAAAACCGTTTCCCTTTCCCCACTTGAAATTTGAGAGCTTGCGTTTCAAGACCGGCGGAACCCGAATATCCATTTAAAAAAAATCCGTTTTCCCTAATTAATGAATAAATACAAAACATGAATTTTCCTACAAAATGAAAAAAAAATCATTAAAATTTGTTCAGAACTAGCAGGTATATCGTTTTGAAATTAACAGTTGTGATATACAATTTTCTTTTGAATTATTTTTGGTTTTCATATTAGTTAATTGCCTAATATCAGCAATATAGACAGTTAAATCCTAATATAGTTATTTGGAAATAATAAACCCTTGTGTAATAATTTGCAGCCTTTTTTACGTTTTCCTCATTTTTTCCTGAGAATATTAGATTATTGGAGCAGTGATTATGCCAACAGAAAGGGTTGTGTAAGTGAAATGACATTTGGATACGTCCTGTGGAAATATTTATTATATTTGTGGATATAATTAGTTGACCGTTGAGAATTACTGAAGGAATTAGTCCGGGTGGCGGTCATTAAATGAAACAACTGAATAGTTTCAACTATTTTATTGTTTGCCAACGTTTCGACCCCCATTGTGGGTCATCATCAGGGCTAAAAAGATACAAAAAGGATACATTTAAAATAAGATTACAAATACTATTTTAAAAAAAAAATTAACAATTTCACTAGAGAATGTCAATATTATAACATAAAAGAAAATAGATGTGTAAAGAAATCAATTAATTAAATTACAATGATAAAGGTATACTAATGAGAGCTATACAGACCAGATAATGACTAAAGATAATGTACAAATATATAAGAAAAAATTACATGAAATAAAAACCATTAACAAAATGGAGTACAGTGGAGATACGTACCGTCTGGTAGGTGAGTGGAAACTAGGTTCAATTTGGTTATAAGGAATATAGGCAGGTAGATAGGAAAGTACGTACAAAAGGTTGGGTAAAATGGAAAATACGTACCATATTTCTAGACGGGATCTGACAACAATGAGTAAAATTGTAATATTAACATAAAAGGAAGTGTTCAGATTAAACCAACAATATTAATAACATCATAACGGTATTAGAAGATGTTTTAACAAGATTGTTGAAGTAAAAACAATATAATACAATAGTAAGAATAATAATGTATAAACTATATATAGTAAAACTGACTACCTCCCAACCAACGTTTTAATAATTATTGTACATATATTAAGACATTAAAATTAACCAAGTGAAAATATTATGACAAAAAATAATAATAAGTAACAATCATTGACAGATCATATAGTTGATACAAAAAAGTAAAATAATTACAAATAGGAATAAATTGAATTGTAAAACCATTAAGAATTTATTAAGTGCAGAAACAAATGAAATAGATACATATATAAAATAAATGTATACATAAATAAGTAAAAAATAAACCAATAAATAAACAAAAGGTATACAGTGGGATGGACATGGGAAGCTGTATTACTTAAGAGAGTTTAATATATGGCTATAGGTGGAGGAGATGCACTGTTTATCAGTTTTATGATTGACAGGATTAGATTGGAGATGGATGTGGACGGATTCAGCGATGAGTCTTTTTTTATGGTTGGGAACAGAATCTAAAATGGAACAATCTTGAAAGTTGAATGAATGATTAAAAGTTATGGAGTGTTCGGAGAGTTTTGAGGCTAGAAGGTTTCGAGAGGATATGGAGGATTTATGTTGAGATATGCGGGTTTTTAAGTAGTTTTTTGTTTCACCCACATAGGACACGTCGCAATCTAAACAAGGTATTTTATACACAATATTTGAGCGGTAGAGAGGATTTATCGGGTCTTTAGTATTAGTGAAAAGGTGGGAAAGTTTGTTCTGGGTCTTTAATCCTAGCTTTAGGGAGGGTAAGGAAGATTTAAAGGATTTTTTAATATTTTCAGACAGGTGTGGAATATACGGTAGGGATCTATATTGAAATATTGTGGGTGAATTTTGGTCTTGTATTGTAGGGGGAGTAATGGTCGTTTTTACGTTGTTGTATGAGTTTATGAGTTTTTTAATGATATTAAGTGGGAAGCTGTTTAGGGTAAGGATCTTTTTAATGCGCTGGATATTGGTAGGATGGTACTGTGGATCAGACAAGGAGAGGCAACGGTGGACGAGATTTTGGGCAACATTAATTTTTTGATGGTATGGGTGCTGGGAGAAGAAATTGAGGAGTCTACCGGAATAGGTGGATTTTGTGTACCAATCAGTGGAAATAGAACCGTCCGTATTTCTTATTATCAGTAAGTCTAGAAAGGGAATTGTTGAGTTGTTTTCTTTTTCTACTGTAAAACGGAGGCGTGGATCGTAGGAATTAAAGGATTTAAGGATATCTGGGATTTTTTCAGGGTTTATTATTAGGAGGAGGTCGTCAACATATTTCTTAATGAAAAAGATATCGTTTTTATAAATTTTGGTTATGAAATCCAGGAGGTCATTGAGAACAATATTAGAGAGATCCGGAGCTAGGCAGTTTCCCATTGCTAGTACAGAGACCTGATTGTAAAATTTTCCCTTAAAAGTGAGGTATCCTGTTTTGCAGCAAAGTTCCAGTGATTGTAAGTAAGTAGAAAGATTTAGCGTGGTGTGAGGTTCGATAATGGTCCAGTGTTTTTTAACTAAATGGAGAACTTTGTCAATGGGAATATTAGTGAATAAGCTTTCGGCGTCAAAAGATGTTAAAATGTAGTTAGGGGGGATTTGAAGTGATAATAATTGTTGTCGGAGGTAAAGAGAGTTTGTAATGTCGTAGGAGTTTGTACGGCTGAGTATTTTTAGTGACGGTAGAAGAAATTTACTGAGTTTGGAGGAAGGTGCATTGATGTTTGAAATAATGGGACGGAGTGGATTACCTGGTTTGTGAATTTTCGGAAGGCCATACAGACGTGGGGGTAAGGAATTATAAGAGATTAGGTTTCTGTATGTAGATAGATTAATGAATTTATTATCGAAGAGATTTTTGATGGGTGCTGGGAGAAGAAATTGAGGAGTCTACCGGAATAGGTGGATTTTGTGTACCAATCAGTGGAAATAGAACCGTCCGTATTTCTTATTATCAGTAAGTCTAGAAAGGGAATTGTTGAGTTGTTTTCTTTTTCTACTGTAAAACGGAGGCGTGGATCGTAGGAATTAAAGGATTTAAGGATTTAAGGAAATCCTAATAATGACCAACATCATATTTTCTCTTCACTAAAATCGCGATTCCCCCAAAACAGACAAACTTTTAACAATCTCTGCAACCTTCACAAACGACTGGCCAAAAAAACTGAACAAAGAATTTTTTTATTAAAATGTCGAACCCATTCTGTTTTTTCCAAAATTTATTGAGAACTGCATTAGTCAAGTCCCTTTGTCAAACTCCCTTACTTCTAAATTGACTCACTCATTGGAGAAATACAAGAGAACGTTACTTAACTTAAAAATTAGGGAAACCATACAACAAATAGACCTCATCAACGACAATATCCGCTCCTTAAATTCCTCTTTACATCCTATTATAGGCGACCACAACATGGACAAACTGACTACAAGTATTCAAACAATTTTTGCATTCACTAAAAAACAGACAAAATTTTCCCTCGTTAAAAAATTTAAAACTATTTATGAAAAGAGCATCAATAAAAAACCGTATCCCAAAGGCTCGGATGATTGGATCAAAAATATTTCCTCTACCTCCGTTCCCACTAATGTTAATAATATTTTAAGCTTAGGTCCCAATTTTTCTACCCCTTCTTCTAACCCTTCTAAAATGATTCCCCAACTTATAACAGATCTAGAATATATTTATAAATACGACATTTTCAAAATAACTGACGAAGACAAAGAAATTTCCCGGTTGCGGATTAGCAACATGATTTCCAACCACCTCCAACACCCCAAACCTCTTTCGTCACTTTCCCCTCTCTTCTTCAAAGATCTTTCCTTAACCCGCTCATTCCTCAAATCAAACGACCTAATTATAGTAACCAAAGCCGACAAAGGTAACGTAACAGTTATTATGGACAGAACTGAGTACGATGACAAAATAAATTCACTTCTATCAGACCTATCAACATATACACCCTCTACCCGTGACCCAACCCGTCCTCTCATGATAAAATTTAACCAACATATCAAAAATCTCTTCGATAATAAATTCATTAATCTATCTACATACAGAAACCTAATCTCTTATAATTCCTTACCCCCACGTCTGTATGGCCTTCCGAAAATTCACAAACCAGGTAATCCACTCCGTCCCATTATTTCAAACATCAATGCACCTTCCTCCAAACTCAGTAAATTTCTTCTACCGTCACTAAAAATACTCAGCCGTACAAACTCCTACGACATTACAAACTCTCTTTACCTCCGACAACAATTATTATCACTTCAAATCCCCCCTAACTACATTTTAACATCTTTTGACGCCGAAAGCTTATTCACTAATATTCCCATTGACAAAGTTCTCCATTTAGTTAAAAAACACTGGACCATTATCGAACCTCACACCACGCTAAATCTTTCTACTTACTTACAATCACTGGAACTTTGCTGCAAAACAGGATACCTCACTTTTAAGGGAAAATTTTACAATCAGGTCTCTGTACTAGCAATGGGAAACTGCCTAGCTCCGGATCTCTCTAATATTGTTCTCAATGACCTCCTGGATTTCATAACCAAAATTTATAAAAACGATATCTTTTTCATTAAGAAATATGTTGACGACCTCCTCCTAATAATAAACCCTGAAAAAATCCCAGATATCCTTAAATCCTTTAATTCCTACGATCCACGCCTCCGTTTTACAGTAGAAAAAGAAAACAACTCAACAATTCCCTTTCTAGACTTACTGATAATAAGAAATACGGACGGTTCTATTTCCACTGATTGGTACACAAAATCCACCTATTCCGGTAGACTCCTCAATTTCTTCTCCCAGCACCCATACCATCAAAAAATTAATGTTGCCCAAAATCTCGTCCACCGTTGCCTCTCCTTGTCTGATCCACAGTACCATCCTACCAATATCCAGCGCATTAAAAAGATCCTTACCCTAAACAGCTTCCCACTTAATATCATTAAAAAACTCATAAACTCATACAACAACGTAAAAACGACCATTACTCCCCCTACAATACAAGACCAAAATTCACCCACAATATTTCAATATAGATCCCTACCGTATATTCCACACCTGTCTGAAAATATTAAAAAATCCTTTAAATCTTCCTTACCCTCCCTAAAGCTAGGATTAAAGACCCAGAACAAACTTTCCCACCTTTTCACTAATACTAAAGACCCGATAAATCCTCTCTACCGCTCAAATATTGTGTATAAAATACCTTGTTTAGATTGCGACGTGTCCTATGTGGGTGAAACAAAAAACTACTTAAAAACCCGCATATCTCAACATAAATCCTCCATATCCTCTCGAAACCTTCTAGCCTCAAAACTCTCCGAACACTCCATAACTTTTAATCATTCATTCAACTTTCAAGATTGTTCCATTTTAGATTCTGTTCCCAACCATAAAAAAAGACTCATCGCTGAATCCGTCCACATCCATCTCCAATCTAATCCTGTCAATCATAAAACTGATAAACAGTGCATCTCCTCCACCTATAGCCATATATTAAACTCTCTTAAGTAATACAGCTTCCCATGTCCATCCCACTGTATACCTTTTGTTTATTTATTGGTTTATTTTTTACTTATTTATGTATACATTTATTTTATATATGTATCTATTTCATTTGTTTCTGCACTTAATAAATTCTTAATGGTTTTACAATTCAATTTATTCCTATTTGTAATTATTTTACTTTTTTGTATCAACTATATGATCTGTCAATGATTGTTACTTATTATTATTTTTTGTCATAATATTTTCACTTGGTTAATTTTAATGTCTTAATATATGTACAATAATTATTAAAACGTTGGTTGGGAGGTAGTCAGTTTTACTATATATAGTTTATACATTTTTATTCTTACTATTGTATTATATTGTTTTTACTTCAACAATCTTGTTAAAACATCTTCTAATACCGTTATGATGTTATTAATATTGTTGGTTTAATCTGAACACTTCCTTTTATGTTAATATTACAATTTTACTCATTGTTGTCAGATCCCGTCTAGAAATATGGTACGTATTTTCCATTTTACCCAACCTTTTGTACGTACTTTCCTATCTACCTGCCTATATTCCTTATAACCAAATTGAACCTAGTTTCCACTCACCTACCAGACGGTACGTATCTCCACTGTACTCCATTTTGTTAATGGTTTTTATTTCATGTAATTTTTTCTTATATATTTGTACATTATCTTTAGTCATTATCTGGTCTGTATAGCTCTCATTAGTATACCTTTATCATTGTAATTTAATTAATTGATTTCTTTACACATCTATTTTCTTTTATGTTATAATATTGACATTCTCTAGTGAAATTGTTAATTTTTTTTTTTAAAATAGTATTTGTAATCTTATTTTAAATGTATCCTTTTTGTATCTTTTTAGCCCTGATGATGACCCACAATGGGGGTCGAAACGTTGGCAAACAATAAAATAGTTGAAACTATTCAGTTGTTTCATTTAATGACCGCCACCCGGACTAATTCCTTCAGTGATTTATTATATTTCATTGTAGTTTTTGTAATCGGTCTCGAGAAAGACTGTCTTGATTAGAGAAGTTGCTTTTGGTGTAGTTTTTTTTAGTCTGAGGCATAATGAAATCCTTGGGTAAATTATTTTTCCTAATAATATGATGACTTGAAATTACTTCTCTTCTAGCTTTGAACATCTTTCAATTCAACCTAATTTTTATCTCTTTAAGATATCTATCATAATATAGTTAAAATATACAATACATAAAGAATACTATCTATGTAAATGTTTAAAAGAATACTTTAATATAGTGTGGTTCACGCAAAATAATGAAATAAAAAAAAAAAAAAAAAAACAATTTCACAATCTCTTTTGAGAGCGAATTTAACGATAAAATAAATTATACAAAATGTAAATAGAAAGGAGATTAAAGCGGGAGATAATTGTCATATTTAACGGCAATCTCGCAGCTTAATTACTGGACCATAATTGATATTGGGAGCGTTTAATTAGAAAATTACTGATGATATCTCTTTGGAATTTTTATAATGACTGCTTCTTTGAGTATTTTAGGACCCTAAAACTTTTTTTACGTGTTGCCAGCATATAAAAAATTAAATATTCTATGTTAGGCATAGTGGTTTTGAAATTATTTGATATGATAACTATATATTTATTTTTATTTTTTATAACTATGTATTTTATCGCTGTTTGCATTAATAAATTAATAGTGGAGGAATAAAATGACCATTTTATCAAATTCAAGATTTAAAAGGACTGTAAATATTTTAATCTTGTTTAATGCTTACCTAATAATTTCTTTTGAACATTCTCTAAGCTCGTTTAAGCCCGCCCAAGCTCTTATGAAAAAGCCTCAAGTTATTTGGCTTAAAGAAGAAACGTGGTATTTTCCTACGACATTTTTATAATTTATAGGAATTTTTGAAAAGAAAAAAAAAAATTCACTGCCTCCGAAGAAAACTGTGACATCATTATATATGAAGAGGTATTCTCGACCAGCAGCAGAGGCATCCTCGCACTGCGCGGCTTTGGTTATTATATATACAAATTTAGCAGTGGAGATACGACGTCAAAAGTAAGAAGGGCTCCGTGCGACCATTGGTGGATTTTGATTAAATTCTGCTGGAAACATGGATCTAATCTGATCACAAGTAGTCGTGAACTTGCTAGGGAATGCGGTGTGTCGAATGATACTGTATTCGCCAAATGCACTCAATGGGGAAGGAGGAAAATAGCAGTAGACTGGTTCTATACCAACTTACTCTTCAGCAATAAGCAAAACAAAATATGAAAATTTACTAAAAAAGCTTTCTGATATGCGATTTGATTGTAATATTGTCACTTGTGATGAACAGTGGGCTACCTTGTCAAAATCTGACTTCCCTTGAGTCATTGCTTTTCCGGTTGCTGCAAGGGAGCAAATTGGAAAATAATAATACATGCTTCCGTTTTGTTTCATTTTTATTTTGAAAGTGTTAATCATAACGAATTTGTTTCCGATGGATGCCCTATGAATTCCGAACTCAGGGAAGATTGGACGCGTAGTTGTCAGAGCTTTATTCTGTTTTGATCAAGCAAAATTGAGTTTTCATTTTTTTTCCAATAGGATAATGCTCGTCCTCACACTCACCGTCAAACAAAAGGAAAATTTAAAGAACTTTATGGTTTGAACTCCTGCCTCACCACTACTACTTTCGATCTTCGATTCTTCTAGAAAAAAATGTTAATTTTGCGGAATTTGTAGTTGTCATATAAACTTATTTGACAGCCGTTCTCCAAGAATAGTATCCGCGTAAAATGGAGGAATTGGCCAGCAGTTGACATATGGCGGTTGATAACAATAGTTTATTCTTCGAGTATTAATTATATCTTATAAGAAATAAATATCAATGCAAATAATTAGTTGAAAAAAGATCATTTCTTTTTTAAAACACCCAAATATCATCTACACACCCTTCATATAAGAATCTTAGAGCTAATATAGTTTTAGAAAAAAAAAATATTCTGGAACAGGGGCCT
Organism: Piezodorus guildinii; assembly: GCA_023052935.1. Lineage (NCBI taxonomy): Eukaryota > Metazoa > Arthropoda > Insecta > Hemiptera > Pentatomidae > Piezodorus > Piezodorus guildinii. The sequence goes on from CM041298.1 coordinate 91,259,321, forward strand.
TTAAGAACAATTGATATATACAATTAAGATATACAATGTATCTGGCCAAAAGACCTAATGAATATAATCAATTTTTAATTACAATGCTATAAAAACAAAAATAAAACGAATAAAGTGTACAATAAAGCAAAAGAGTAAAATAAATAAATTACTTCTGATACATAAATTTGTCGGACAAAACTAAAAAAAATAAATAATTTATTAACTAAGTTAAATATGAACAATATATGATAAATTTTCATTCATTGGAAGTCTGATTTTTGATTTGAAATATCTGGCTTGTTGAGCATTTGAAGACCGTATGTATTGAAACAGTTGGGACTTGAATTATAATTAAGAAGAATCATGGCGGATATTAGCAGATAGGAAAGTCCAGGAAGTAGAGGGGCAGACTAGAAACGTATGATCAAAAGTTTTTGTTCTATTTGTTGGAGTTTAAAGGGAAGAATGGCACGACTTTCTTTTAAGACTGTAGAATAACAATTTAAATAGGAGAAGAACGTGGATGTAGTGAGAGAGCTGGGAGTTAATGGTTTAGTAAAGGTACGATACCAGGAAATATCGTCTGAGGGTGAATGGAAGGACCTACTTACACTCGTCGCATAAATGGTTCACATGAGTCCTCTTCGGTGTATCGAGGAAAAATCTTAAAAATGTGTTTATAATTCGCTTTATCCTTTCCTCGAGCACAGTAGAGAGACCACTGTATACCACGCAGTAATAATCAAAGTGGAGGAAAATGAGTGAGTGAAAAATGGAAGAAGATAGTGGGAGCGATGGAAAGTTTTTTAGGTACTTATTGTTCTTCGGAAAATTTGGGCAATATGGAGTTTTCGGGAAAGGGTTAAGAAGTTAAGAAGTTTTTGGTCATTGGTAATACCCTTGTTTTTGTCAGAGGAAGTGTAGGTGGTTGGGCGATTATTAAGGATTAGAATCGGAAATGTAGTATTGGATCCGAGGAGGGAATGAGTTAACAACATAACGAAAAAAAAATATTCATCAGAATTTTTTCGTAGTAGTGTATGCTAATGGAATGCATGCATAATCAATTATAACATCGTTGCTCCATAAGACTTTAATACAAAATTGTATGTGTCATTATGACTAAGAACTTATTAAAGTGTCTTAATCTTGTAGGTTTGAATAAATTAATCATTTTAACTTTTAAGTATTGATAAAAAAATGAGTAAAAATTATAAATCATATTTAAAACTGTACATAACAAGGTATGTAACTGTGGAATGAGATTTTCGCTTAGAGTGATAGATTTGTAGGGATGAGCAGTGACCCTTAGAATCGATAAAGCAACAATTACTATCCCTTAGTGGTGTTGGTGTACGGTCCCCTGCACGACACCCAGTTACACACGCAACACCGATAACCTCTTTAACTCTCTTTCATTTTAAACATTGCCCGTGTCAAGCACAAAACTGAATGCGAATCAGCTTGAAATTTACCTTCCTCGAGCAAACGTAAAACTTAAAAATTCTTTGCCGCGTAACACACGACTTTCACTTATCTTTGTTTTTAAAATCAATTTAATTACTTTTAAATAAAGTTACAGTTAAAAAAGAAAAAGCTAACGAGTTTCCATGAAAATACGCGTTTCTGATTCAATAATATAACAATCGAAATTATTATATGTAATAATCATTTATGAGATATATATTTGACCGTTTCCAAAAGAACTTTATATATATATATATAATATATATATATTTTATATATATTTTACTTTCACGCCTTGCAATGTTTCAGCCTCTAGGTCCATATTCAAGTATCTGTAACAATTAAATTTGTATGGCATTTCTATACTTTTTACATCTTATTTCAACTTTTAAATTAATTATTTTATTAATCGTGTCTTTTCCTAAAAATGCTTACCCAACGTGCATATTACACATCTTACAACGCTTCATCAGGAGTGTACTCCTAATAAGCTGTGTCGAAAACTACAATCATAAAAACACATGTTTTAAAAGAGTCATATTGCTTTCACTTAACTATATATGAAATATATAGTAAGAGAAAGTATTGTGATCGTGAAAATTTTCGAATTCCAGTTTTCAACGGAAATACACGTTTTAGGTCCCCTTGAGTCCAAATAACCAAGTCGCGCTAAAAGGTCAGTGGGTGTGTGTGTGTGTGTGTGTGTGTGTGTGTGTGTGTGTGTGTGTGTGTGTGTGTGTGTGCGTGCGCGCGCGCGTGTGGTAAGTCCAGCGCATTAACGAAAGGTCCAAAGAAACTGAAATTCAATATCGAAGACAACTGTACGCCCGAGATGTTACTTTTTTACCAAAATCAGCTTCCCAGAAAAGCCACTTTATACCATGCATTTTGCATCTATTTACGAATTTCTCAAAAACGGTTTTAACGATTTTGATTAAACTCGCTATATCGATGTTAAAATTGGACGTGCTTTAACATAATTTAGGTTTTATTCTGATCGAAATAGTCTGAAGGGGCTTCAATGCTGATAATTTAAATGTTCTTCCTCTAAACTACCTTTAATTTTGTAGATTCTCTAAAGAAGTAGATTCTATAAAAATAACCATATCATCTTGTTACCATTGACAAAAACAGGGAAATATATAAGTTGAACGAATTCGATCTCTAACTAAAGGAGAAAACTGCAAAAATATTTTTTTAATGCAATTTTTCGTTTTTGAACCTATCAACAGTAATATAGATGTGTAATATGCCGTTGGAAAGCTAAAGATTTTAGAAAAAATATTATCTTATACACAATCTTGTAAAAGTTAATAAGGAATGATGAAAAGATATTATTATTTCAGATAATAATATAATAGATTTTTTTTAATAAAATAAATTTTTCTATAGAAATTCAATTTAATTTATTCTGTATTAGTTTCACTCATTTTTATCTCTAACTGTATTTGAAAATTCTTTAGTCGATTTTAACTACGGCGGTAAGTGAAAGTCGTGTGTTGCCCTCACCAAAGTTTTTTATTTAATTTTGATAGGGAAATTAAAATTAAGGAATAGACGGGTGGATCGGTGAAGGTAAGAGAAGAAATAAATTATCCAGTTACAAAATCTATTTTTAATCATATTTAAACATTGGTACATTGGTAACTTTTTTTTTTTTTTTATTTAAATCAAAATAGCTTCCAAATGGTAAGTTGAAGCAACGCATGTTATGTAACAAATTACGTAACAACTTTGTAATCGTGAAACTATTTTTAAATTTTCGATCCGAGCGTCACAATAAAAATTAGAGGGAGTCAAGGATATTTTTTTACTACAATAAAAAAAAATATTTAGAACCCCGTCTAAAAGACATATACATGAAAAAAACTATTATTTGTATGTGATGATCTGTTTCATTTAATGAATGGGACTGCGAATAGAAAAGATATACTATATCAAAAGCTTTGCTTATTTATTGTTCTAAAAAATCTATATTTATGGTATTGATAATATCCCTAAAATATATTAATATGTGACTTATAATACCACAATTGTTAAAAAAAAAAACAGTTGTGAAATAACAAATTCATATAAAGAATGAATTAGGTTTTTATGAATTCTTAAATACGTTTCACACTCATGCGATGCAGGTTGCCTAACCTTTCTATAGCAGGCGTTTTATATTTCCTTTTACTGGACTTTGGGTCATGTGAATTTTATTGTCTCACTTAAGGTCTAATATTTGCCCTCGCAATGTGTCAAGACATTTATAAGACACCTTGTTTACAGACTTTTTGTATTTATTTGTTTTGACTCGAAACGTCCTTATAGACCATAAAATCATTTGCTTACAACTTTGTTGACACACTCCCCTCTCATTTTTAATACATTATTTATTAAAACTGTAAATTTTCATAATTATATATTACATATTTTCTCATAATAATAATATATATATGGATAAGATTATATTACAAAACATTCATACTTTTAGTGAATTAACCCGGTTGCATTAAGATTTTTTCTGAGCTTGGTTCATAGGAAATATGAAAAGAATTTCTAACAAAAAAAAATCTGGTGCGCACACATTACACACTACTTTCACTTACCTCTGTTATTAATATTAATTTAAGAATTTTTAAACAAATTTAGAAAATAAAATAAATTGTTAAAGAATTATTTACATCGGATTTTTACAGAAAGATATGTTTTATTAAATAATATGTTATAATATTATCTACGAAAATCGCTCCGTTTTAAAACTACTTGGAGCGTCCGGCGATGACAGCGCCATACAGTGACCAAGCAGGGAAATAAATGCAAAAAAAAAAAATATTTTTTCAGTTTTCTCCTTTAGTTGGATATCGAATTCGTCCAAATTATACATTTACCTTTTTTTTTGTCGATTGTAATTAGATGATATGGTTATTTTTATAGAATATACAAAATCAAAGGTACTTTAGAGGAAAAATTTTTGAAATATCGGCATTTCAGCCCTGTCACACTATTTCAATCTGAATTAAACCTACATGATATAATGCCCACCCAATTTTACATCGATATAGCGAGTTTAATTAAAATCGTTGGAGCCGTTTTTGGGAAAATCGTAAAAAAGTGATAAATGCATTGGATAAGGTAGGACTTCCGGTCAGCTGATTTTGGAAAAAAAAGTAGCTGTAACATCTCGGGTGTATAGTTGTCTTAAATATGAAATATAGTAGAGTTACCACACACACGGACACACAGACATTTTTGTGGGACTTGGCTATTTGAAAGTTTTCACGATCGCAATACTTTCCCTTACTATATATTTCATAAATAGGTAAGCGACAGTAAAAACGGAAACAATTTTTTGGCATCAGAAACATTTTCTTTCTTTTTTTACATCCAAACGATTTATCAGATTTACTGAGCAATATGTCTGGCAGTGAAGGTCGACTATCGTATTAGCTATGTATATTATTATTATACTGTATAGACTGCTTATTATTATTATTATAATGATAAAATCTAGGTCAACATATGAATGGAACGTCGCTCCAAGGAATTTATCGTTCAAAGAATGTAGGAGTCGATAATTAGATAGGGAGGCACTTAAAAGCACGCCCTCTCTCCGCATATTATGGCACCAACTCACCCCTTTTTCTCTATTAGCAGGGAAATTCAATCTTTTCCTCTAACGCCTGTTTTTTTTTTTTTTCATTATATTTCAAATATTTATTTTATGTGTGTATATACATATTATATGCAGAACTAGCACTTCTTTGGAAATTTATAATAAAAAGAACGACAGTATTTACAGGTCAATATTACAGATCGAAATTTCTATTAGTAGTGCAACAATAAGACTATAAAAAACAAAACAAATTATAGTCTGCTGTAATTTTCAGTTGATTAAAATTTTTTTAAACCATTTTCTTGTCTATTCAGGTAATATGCTGTAAGAATCAAAACTGTATGCAGTACTCACATAAACACTCTAGTTATTGTTTCGCTCTGAGATATGCAAAATTACAAAAGTTGATAATTTTTTAAGAAAACGTTTTTTTAACAGCGAAGAGAATTATATAACTTGGGAACCAGATCAGTCTCGGTCACCAAATTTATGTCACTTACAAACATTGTATAGATGTGTTACTTGCGTTCGTGGTGGTGGATTATACCTAGGTAGTCCAGTATTAAATTTTCCCTCATATTTCTATTATTATATCTAGAGTTATTGATTTTATTGCACATTTTTTCCTTATTTATTTATTGGAATTTCAACTTTATAATGGAATACAACAAGTAAATTGGAATGAAATATAAAAAGGCACGAAACACATGTAGAGAAGCTTCCCAATATTAGCATTTAAGCCCTGTCACACCATTTCAATTAGAAGGAAAACCTTTATGATATTAAATCTCACAAACGTTACATTGGAAAAATGAGTTTATCACAATGCTTAATGCCGTTTTTGAGGGACATTGTAAAAAGGTGCAAAATGCATCTCGGGCTTATAGCATGAAATGCATGTAGAGTAGCTTCTCATTGGAAGTATTCTAAAAATATTCTAAACTAGAAGGTCTCAGGGCCATCTCCTTTTCAGACGGCTCAGAGGATTGTCAGGAATTGAAGAGGAAGAAAGGATTGAAACTAGAGTTAGAAATTAGAGTGGGAATTGAGTTTGTCATGAAAGGAATGGTATCTAGATTGGGTCCAATCAGCAACATACGGAACATTAAGGTCTGTATGGATTAGTTTATTTCGGACATGGTAAGGTGCATTGAGGATTTTACGAAGGATTTTGGATTGTAGCGATTGGATACGGGAAGAATTCGATAGTTTAGTAGAGTCCTAAAGCTCCACTCCGGAAGTCAACATCGGCCTTATGATAGTCATGTAGGTAAGTCTTTTGTTGTTAAGTGGAAGATTAGAACGTTTGTCTAATAAGTGTTGAAGTAGTCGAAAACGTCGTTTCAGTCCAAGTGAGACTTGTCAAGGTGCAATCCTAGATATCGGATCTGTTCAACCGGGACAAGAGGAGTATTATTGAAGGACTCTGTAGGGCAGGATGTCATAGATTTACGACGAAGGGTAAAGGTAATTTGGTTGGATTTGTTGGCATTTATTTTAATTATTCAGTTCTGACACCATACTTCAAGGTTTCTGATGTGGGATTGGAGAGTTTAAGAAGCAATAGTTGGATCAGTATTGACTGATAACACACATGTGTCACCAGCATAGGTAGAAACTAAAGTTTTAGGATTGGATGGGATGTCAGCTGTATAGACTGTGAAAATAATAGGTACTAGGATATTGCCTTAAAGAACACCAACAAACTGACAAAAAATGGATGAATAGGAATTATTATGATTTACTTTAAAGAATCTGTCAGTGAGGTAGGACTTGATGATAAGGAAGTATGTAGGGGAAGGAAATTGTGGAGGTGGTAAAGCAATCCTGATTGCACATTTAAATTTTTAATTTGAATTACATTTATGAACGAGTTATTAATTAAATCTCGGTAATAATCTCTCTCCGCTAAGTGAGCTATAGAAGGTGCGAATCGAAAAAAAAAAAAAAATATAAAAAAAATGGAAAAGAAGTCATCATTTTAAAAGAAGTGCTTCTATTCAGGGGCCTACTACTCGCCGAAAAACCCGGCTGCGGGTCGAGAGTAATTTTTAAGCCGTATTTTTTAAAAGCCTCCCGAAAAGGAAACGAACAAAAAAGTATGAAAAAAGAAGAAAACTCCACTGGAAGGCAAAAGAGCCGAGTGAAACAGTGGAGAGCTACTCCATCAGAGGACGGGAAAAAATAAGCCAGCTGTTTATAATTTAAAGGTTGACCCCGGCAGAAGTAGAGAAAATGGCGTGGCCTGATGAAGGAGGCGAAAGAAAGGAAAGGAAAAAAGAAAAAGAAAAAAGAATTGCCCTGGGACGCTTCGGGATTGAAACGGAGTAATGAAGCGACCTCTCTGGGTTAGTGGTGTTAGCTGGTCTTCGCTAATTGGAACTGCCAGGGTGGGGGGAGGGCTCTGCCATTTTCAAAACATCTCTTAGTGCTTTATTTTGATAGGCCGAATCTCGGCCCTTCCCCCTCCCGGGAAAATAGTTGGAAAGGCACGACCCCTTATTATTTAGGTTCTTTACCCTCTAAAAAGTTACACCCCTTCAATTCTACTTTCTAATCGGGCGTAGTTAGCTCTAATTCTTTACAGATTAAGTAAAAAAACAGTTAATTGATAAACGGTTAAATGGATGGTTTCAAAATTCTTCCTAACTAAAAGTAAAATTTTACAAAACCAAAATGTGGTGTGCGTAACACACGACTTTTACTTACTTATCAAAATTTTAAAGTTAATTTAAGTAAAATATTTATTCAGTTTCTTTGGAAAGATTTAATATAAAATTGTTAGGTATTATCAGTTATAAGTTTATGCCCAATTTGTCACTTTACATTACATTTGACAACTTCGTGTATAAGATAATATTTTTTCTTAAATCTTTAGCTTTCCAAAGGTATTTCTATGCTCCTCTTGTTCGAAAAACCCAAAATTACCAAATTACCTTAAAAAAAAATATTTTTGTTTTTTTTCTCCTTATGTTGGTTATCTAATTCGTTCAATTTTTATATCCAGTCACTTTTTATCAATACTAATAAGATGATATGGCTAATTCTTCTAAATTTATGAAATTCAAGATACTTTAGACGAAGAAAATTCAAAATATTAGCATTTAAGCCCTCTCACACTATTTCAATCAGAAGGAAAACCTTTATGATATTAAATCCCATAAACGTTATATTGAAAAAATGAGTTAAATCACAATTCTTGAAGCCGTTTTTGAGTAAAATCGTAATAAGGTGCAAAATGCATCGTATAAGGTTTCAATTCCGGTTCGTCGATTTTGATGGAAAAGTTGCTGTGAAATCTCGGGCTTATAGCATAAAATAAATGTAGAGAAGCTTCCATTGGAAGTACTCTGAAAATATTTTAAACTAGAAGGTCTCGGGGCCATCTCCTTTTCAGACGTCTCGGAGAATTATTAGGAATTGAAGAGGAAGAAAGGATTTAAACTGGTGGGTTATAGTGAGGATAAAGGTTGTCATGAAAAAATTGATACCTGATCCGGGCCAAATCAGTAATATAGGGAACATTAAGGTCTTTATGGATGAGTTTATTCGAGACAAAGTAAGGAGCGTTGAGGATTTTACGAAGAGTTTTGGATTGGATAGGAATTTGAGGGTTTGATAGAGCCCAGTAGCTCAATTCCTAAAGTCAAGATTGGTCTTATAATTTCCATGTAGATGAGCCTTTTGTAGTTAAGAGGAAGGTTTGACCGTTTGTCTAGAATGTCTTAAATTTGAAATTTCATTTAGACCGACTATTCGTTTTCGATGTTGATAGACTTTTGTTTTTTGAGATAAGGTCATTGTTGTGGAGAATGGTTGGTCTGTCTGGGGACCACGAGAGAGAGGTCCCATCGTGAGTAAAAGAAAAACATTTTGCAACGAAAGATTTTTGGAGTTGTACTGTAAATATGTGTCTGGCGAATGACACTCGACGGACGAATTCTGGCGGATTTGGAAGAGGGAAAAAGGAAAGGAGGTTGTTCTCGAGGAAGAAGGAACAAGGTGATTTATTTTGTTTAATAAACTTATAACCTGAGTGGTTTCGGTCCTGGAAGATAAAGGACAAATATGTGTTTTCTTTAGACCAAAACAAAAACAAAACAAATTAGGATATAATTAGTAATAAGTTTTCTTTTCTTTTTTTTTTTTTTAAGAATTGTTTATTTTATGTAACCGTTAGAAATAAAGCTTTGTATTTTTTTTGTATTCAAGTAATTTGTTCTTAAATATTTTCTATTTAATATTAACCTTAACAAGGTAATATTGTACAAACCTCGTCGAGTCAGCAGTAATAAGCTAAAAAGTTATAATGGTGACGTCATATGATTCCATAGCTCATGGGATAGGTAGGTGATTGTAGACTGTAAGATAACGAGTTCGTATCCACCTATTATCAATAACTTTTTTTTTTTTGGAAATTAAATTTTCATTAAAGATATTATTAATTTGAAGGGTTTCGCTATTTACCTTCTTATTTTTATTTTTTTTTATTGTTAACAAATAGCATGGCGCTCGAGATAAATTTATTGTGGAACCCGCCCGTCTCCACTGCGAATCTGGAGCATAGTTACAGTTAGAGAATTCTTTTTTTTTTTTTAATTTAAATTAATTCTTTTTGCAAATTATAACCGTAACAAGGTAATTGAAAGTAAAAGTATTATCTTATTGATATGTGTTATTGATAGTTTTGTTGAAAAAAAAACTGTTTCAAAACACTTTCTGCAAGCGCAGAAATCTAATCACGGTTCGGTCGGAGAAATATGTTCGATCGGACGTTGGAACAAACCTATTGTTATTACAGTTGGGGCTATAATAGTCATCTTTTTAAGGATGATATTAATTAAAAGAATTTAGCTTGATCATGGTTGGAATTAAATACGTTTAATCTTAGAATGTCTAATATGTATTAAGATGGAGCAGAAAAAGAGGGAGTAAGATTTGATAAAATATAGATAACAGAATTATATTTGTATCAGTCATATCTTAAAAAACATCTGGTGCGGGCAACACACGACTTTCACTTACCTCCGTTTTTAAAATCGATTAAAGAATTTTCAAATACAGTAAGAGATCAAAATGAGTGAAACCATTAAAGAATTAATTAAATGGAATTTCTCTAAACAACATGTGTTTTATTAAAAAATCGATTACCTTATTATCTAAAATAATCACTTGTATCAATTGATTGTGTATAAGTTAATATTTTTTCTAAAATCTCAAGCTTTCCAACGGTATATCATACATGTATATTACTGTTCTTATGTCCAAAAACAAAAAAATGCATACAAAATATATTTTTTCTGTTTTCTCCTTTAGTTGGGTATCGAATTTATTCAATTTATATATTTACCTGTTTTTCATCAGCGTTAACAAGATAATCTAGTTACTATTATTGAATCTACAAAATTAAAGGTACTTTAGGGGAAGACAATTTAAAATATCGGCATTTAAGCCCTTTGAGACCATTTTTATCCAAATAAAACCTACATGATATTAAAGCCCATTAAATTTTACATCGATATAGCGAGTTTAATCAAAATCGTCGGAACCGTTTTCGAGAAAATCGAAAAAAGGTGCAAAATGCATGGTATAAAGTGCCTCTGCTGATAAGCTCATTTTGATGAAAAAAGTTTTGTCACGTCTCGGGCGTATAGTTGTCTTAAATATGAAATTTCAGTTTCATAGGACTTACCGTTTCCGCCCGAGAGTTACCACACACACACACACACACACACACACACAACACACACACACACCACACACACACACACACGCGCGCACACACATAGAACTTTTTGCGGGACTTGGTTATTTGGACTCAGGGGACCCTAAAACGTGTATTTCCGTTGAAAACTGGAATTCGAAAATTTCCACGATCGCAATACTTCCCTTTACTATATATAGTAAGTGAAAGTAATAAAACTGCCAAATAAAAAAAAAAAAGATGAAGTCATGCTTTAACTGCCTCTCATTAAATTTTCAATCAGATCAAATGCTAGAATTAAAATTCTGTTTCGTTCTAAAAGGGGATTCGAGGAATTTAATTAGCCCGTTTTATAATTATTAATTTTATACTTTATTAAGAGGAGATGGTTCATCGCCCAAATTTATTTCTAATTAAAATTTAGTGCTTTATTGGTTCAATTATAATTAAAAAGTTTTTATCTTTAGTTTAATTATAATCAGGCCTAAAATATGTATTTTATTTTATTGTTTGGTTATTGACATTGCTCAAACGTGTAATATTAAAATTCATAAATTTATTAGCTTTATCGTAGAATTTTTTTGTTATTGTAACGTTATTTATTTAAATTTACTTCTGTATTTCCCGTATGAAACCCGGAAGCTCCTCGTTGCATCATTCCTTTACCAAGTTATCCAATCCCTCCGTCCATCATACATTTTCGACATTTTACAATTCAAATTCTCTGTCCATTCCCGCTGTACCTTCAGATTTATACACAACGGCCCACCAATCTGCACATTTCGACAGATCGTTCCTTATCCGATCCTCAATCCTATGGAATTCTATTCCTCTTTTTATCCGTCACTCCAACTCTCTTCCTACATTCAAGTCTGCTTATTCATTCATCTCATGACCATCCAGTCAGAACAAAATTGTAAATAAGACTCTATTTTATTTTATTTTCTACATATTTGCGTATTCCTGTTTTTGATTAGTTTTAGTTAACTTGTTTATAAATAATTAATTACCTTAAGACTCTGAAGCCCGGTTTATATATTATGTCAATGTTATTCTTAAGCGACTTGTCCCAAAATAATCAAGAATTTATTTATTTATTTACTTCATAATACAACAAGTAAATATGATAAAAGAAAAATTACTTGTAAGTGTCTGATGAAAGAGGCTTGTAGAAGAAATACCCAATGGTAGCACTCCTGCTACTAATCTAAACCAGAAGGTCTCGAGGCCATTTTCAGACGCTTCGGAGGATTGTCAGAAATGGTAGATGAAGCAAGGATTGAAACTAGCGGGTTAGAGTGGTAGAGGAGTTTGTTATGGAAGGAGTGATATCTTGTTCGGGCCAGATAAGCAAAAAATGGAACGTTTAGGTCTTTATGGATAAGGTTATTTGTGACAAAGTAAGATGCGTTAAGGTTTTTATAAAGGTCGTAGAAAACTAAATTCGTTATTAAGTTTGATGCGAGTTAACTTTGGAATTAATGGAGTCGATCAATGTTAACCTTCCAAAATAATTCTTATGGACGTATATATTTATAGGTAAAATATCTATTTTTTTTTTTATTTTATAATTAATCGCGGTGTCCAGATTCTAAAAATCTATACTTTCTTTCTCTATCTCCAGAAACAACTGTGTTACTGATTGAAAATATTTTTAATCGCCTGCACTTTTTTTCAGGTACCCTGTTATTTTTGGGCTGCATTTAAAATAAATCAATCTACTAGTTCCGGAGAAAAACTGTAGACGGTAGACAGGTTTTTATTCAGTAAATTACAGTCTTGAAAATGTAAGACCTTAAATTTTTCGGTGAGGGCCATTTAATTTCAGTTCTTGGTCGATTACTAACTCAAAATATTAAACCAAAGACTGACATAATACTTGATTCTGCCAAACGTTGCCTCATTCTACATTTATATGTTTTTGAGATTTAATAGTTTGTTTTGATATTATCAAAATAACTTAGTCAATAATTAATAAATGTAGAAAGATCCTTTATCAATGCAATTTCTTTAACTTAGGGAAACTCTCTCCTTTACCCCTTCTTTATTGAAATCTTCCAAACCCAAACTATTTTCCGGCTTCCTGAAGGCTCTTGGCAATCAGATCCTCAGTGGTCCTTCCAGTACTGTTTTGGTAAACAGAGCGGTTATCCACCGTCTGTTGTAAATCGGCGAGGCGGCCGTTCCGCCCGGATAAGGGCCCGTTAATGTCGGTCGTACTTTAGCCCTCAACTGCTTTCCCTTCTCCGATCCCATCTCCTTTTCCCCCCTCCACAATTACCCGAGGCCCTTAGGAGGATCGCAAAGCTTTCAGTCCGCGGCGATTGAACGGCATCTTTTGTGTCTGCGACTCCGGGATTAGAAGTAGCAATGCCCACGTTGGTGGGCTTTTAGCCTCTTCAATATTTGAAGTTGTATTCTATGTTTATGCATGAAAGTTACTATTCATTTACTTCTGTCGTTTATTTATTTAACATCACTTTATGAAACTATGCAACTAATCGAACGATGCTACCTACAGTGGGAATCCTAAATTTTGCCTTTCTAGTTTTAATTAGGATAGTCATCTTTAACTAGTATCTGACATCGCACAGGCTCGGGGTCACCATTTAACGTTCCATCCGAAGGAAGGAATAACAAGGATTTTTTACTCCCTTAAAAAAATCTTTGTATTATTATTCATTTGCGAAATTACTTAGCTCACGGCTTCTGTCTAGAAACTTGAAGGTTAAAATTTATAACTATAATTCTTCCGACGCACAGTGGAAAATATAACCAATTTATTTTATATCATTTAGGAAACTCCCAAATTATAGATTGTCAAATTTTTGATTCGGAGTGTTGTGCCTGAAAAAAATTATCTATCACCTAAAACGCAAACAATTGTAAAAATTATTTGTAATATCTTAAGACTAGAAGGATTGATGAAACAAATCCTACAAACAAATCCTTGGAATAACTTGGAGGTTATATAGTTTTTCGTTATTGAATAGGGTCATACATTTACAAATCGCTAAATTAACTCTATAATTGAGAATGCCAAGTATATTCAGTAACGAGTTTGGAAATATAATGTCTTACCTGTCTCAGCAATGTCTATTGTTAAATAAAAGCAAAAAGACTTTGCTCTAAAAACACCTTGAACACAATAAATGACCATCGAATAAAGATAATCCCTCTACAAGTATTTGGCACTTGTGTGAACAGGAATGATTCACTTATTTAATATTCATTTGTAAACACGATATAGCGGGAAATATTAGTATTAAGTGTTTTACCAACTAATAATAAAAAGGTGAAGCACTGGAAAATTCCAAACTTTTGTCCACCTAAATTGGCAATTTTACCCACTGGGCGACGGTTCTTTGCGGATATGGAAGAGGAGCAACGCCTTTAGATTTACGAAAATAATATTTTCTCCGAAGAGAGATGAGACTACTTTGAGTCTAATTGAAGTAATAGCATCTCGAAGACTCAAATGGGCGTTTATGTAAACTTACCAGGCTCAAATAAGATGGAATTCTGAAACCTTAATTTTCCTAATCCTGATCTTTTTTGTTCTCTAACTTAAAATAACCTATTTCTGGACGTTTCATATTTAAGAAGCGCATAGGCAATATTTAGGCATGATGCCGTTTTGAAAATATTTAAAATTTCACAAAAACTGCTACAATTATTTCGATTAAACTCACGATATCGGTGTAATATTTATTTATTATTTAAAATTTCTAATCATTCTAATTGAGATAGTCTGACATTGACATGGGATTAAATTCCGATATTTTAATTTTTTTTTCTTTAAATCAGTTATAATATTGTAGAATTGAAAAAAAATCTTTTTAGCTTTGATATAAAACGCGTTAATGTAACGAATTCTAATCTAACGAATTAAGTTCAACGAATTCTACATCCAAATAAAGTAGAAAAGAGTTAATATACATTATATAAATAAATATATATATATATATATATATATATATATATATATATATATATAATTAACTTTGGAATAATAATAATAATAATATAGAAATATTTTAGAAAAAAATGTTATGTTCTATACTAGTTCTATATAAGGAAATGGAGATTGATTAAAAACAGATAAAGTTTTAAATAATAATTTGTATTGTCACGTTATTTTATCAAAAAGTTCATAAATTGATTTAACTATGGTTTTTTTTTTTTTCATTTAGATCTAAGCATGCTTTTAGCGCTAGAAACAAAATATTATAAATAATTAATTGTAATTTGGTTAAATTATTTTGAATAATAATACTAATTAACATTTAAGACACAGTGAATATTGTCAACAATAACACTACATGTTATTATAGGGGTTCCCTGGAATCAATAGTTGCTAGCTAATTGTATTGCATACATACGTGATATTACCGCCACATTTACTAAAATGCCATGAACTGAAGGATTCATTATGCTCTAAGGGATTTATAAAATTCCCCTTTCAAATATATTTTTGTTGACATGTTCACCTGCAATTGAGATGTTGATTTCCAAAAGGTTTTACTACTACTTTAGAAATGTTTTTCAGGAAACGCAACAATCTGTAATGTTCTTATTATTCGACTATTCACTTGATTCATTTTTTTTTTATTAGGATCCAAAGTTGATTTCTTAATACGTTATAAAATTATTTTCCAAATTATTGCATTTTTCCTATGACTTTTTTAACAATATGATATGGATTTAGTACGCTTTGGAACACAACGTGGAAACAGTACTCTTTGAAAAGAATTAAAAGTGATATAGTACTTAATGGAAGAATAAAAACCGTGATATTCAGAAAAACCGTTGTGGTGATAACAGTCACCGTAACCTTCCTCAGTACAACCTATAGCTATCGTTTATATTATATTAATTAATAATAATATATATTTCCTTATTCATCTTCAGAAAAATTTCTTTTGTTTTTGATTAATTACATTTTACATTCGATTTTCTATTCTTCTTAAATAAATCGAATATTCAATAGACATTTCATTTATTAGTAGCAGAATAAGAAGGTATGTATCATAAAGTTTGTTTTTAACCTTTTATTTACTAAGTTTTTTCAATTAAGAAAATGTATTTATATTATAAAATACGACTAAAACATATTAAACTAGAATGACTTATAAAAATATATATATATATATATTATATATATATATTTTTTTTTTTTTTTTTTTGTTTAGCATTTATTTAATCTTTTTAGTTTTCATTTTCATTTTCTAGATCAAATACCCTTACTCTATTAAAATATAGATTTTTGAAAAATTTTAAACCAAGTTATATTTTAATGCAAGAAGAAATATTGGGTTGTAAATTCGTATCTTTTTTCAATATTTAAATTTAATCCTCTCTGTGTTCCTGAAATCATGTTTAATTGGTCAATAATGTTTACATATTTAAAAGAAAGGATTAGTTGAGGTGCTTTTATGTATCAGTTTCAACGGAGATTCCTTATCTTAAAGTGGTATTTTGCTTGCTCAAATTAGAAGGGAAAAAAATCATTTTCGTCATTTTCTATTTTTCTATTTCCAAAAAGGAAAGTCTGCTGCTCAGATAAGTATCAAAATTTGCAGTGTGGTGATGATATGATGCCTTAGCAGAGTGCACCGTCAGTAGTGGTTTGCTCTGTTCCGGAAATTTTGACTTGGAAGTCGCAAGTCGGGTCGTCCTCCTGCTAATGTAGACGATGACCAAATTCAAAAAAATATTTCAAAGATGGCAGTATGCAATTGATCGATATGAGTCATATATAATTGATTGAAATAATTTACAAAAGCTCAAGTTTTTATTGAAATCACCAGTAAATAACGCTACGAACATACAACCCAATACTATGAAAAACGTAATTTGAGTGAAAATTTACGGGAACCACAGCGAAGTAAGAAAGTTGTTCAAAAAGCCTAAAAAAAATATTAGATTGAAACCATCGATAAAAATAATAGTGGTGATTTTAGACCTGCTAAATGAACAAATGAAAAAGCACAAAATACAGTAAACAATGAATTAATATATTACAGAAGTTCGGTGTTTCATCTTTATAATAAGAAATTTAGTATCTTTTAGAAGAAAATTAAAGCAAAGATTATGTGTTTACAAAGGATATAGCTTCAGGAGAAAATGGGTTTTAGTACCTTTTGGAAATTAATATAATTTCTAATCCGTTTTTAAAGAATCTATGTGTTTTATAAAAATAAAAACGGATGACGGATTTCGATATAAACTAATCTTAGAATACAAATAGAATAAACAAAAAAAACGGCATTCTAAATACGGAAAATAATAACCAATCTCCTCACTCTGAATATCAGAACGCTGAACCATGGATAGACGCACCGAGTAAAGTGAAAGTCGAAATGGCGATTGGAAAATTAATACGTTATAAAGCTGCAGGAAAAATATAATATCACGAATGAATTAATCAAGGTGTGTGGAGAAGCGGGCGTTTCCAAATTACATGTTTTAGTTAAAAAGATCTGGGAAAATGAAAAAAATGTCCGGAGAATGGAAAGAATCAATACTTATTCTGATATACAAAAAAGGACCGAGGACGGATTGTAACAACTATCGTGGGATCTCTCTTCTCCCAGTATGCTATAAAATATTCTCGTCAATACTAACTAGCCGAATCACGGAATACGCTGAGGAAATTATCGGAGACTACCAATGTGTTTTAGGCGGAACCGCTCGAGTATTGACCAAATATTTTCCTTACGTCAAATATTAGAGAAAAAATTGGAATACAACGGTGTAGTCCATCAACTTTATATCGATTTTAAAAAGGCTTATGATTCAATAGACCGTCAGAAGCTATATAACATCATGATTGAACAGGGAATACCTAGGAAGTTAGTAAACCTAGTAGAGATGTGTGTTTGTCGAAAACATTCCATTAAGTTAGAATCGGTCTTAATTACCCCGAAGATTTGAGGTGCGATCGGGTTTGAAACAGAGGGACTCCCTTTCACCTGTTTTATTTAATATAGCTTTAGAATATGTCATAGAAAAGGTGTTGTGCACCGAGAAAGGCTTAAATATAGATGACAAGATTCCGGTTTTGGGGTATGCCGATGTTTTGGTACTGCTAGATGGACACGGAAACCATACAACTAAATAAAAGTGTTTTAATAAAAACCGGTATAGAAATAGGACTCGAATTAAATACCGATAAGACAAAATATATGATTAGTAGCAGAAACGGTGGCGATCTTGGTGATATTGATATATCAGGGTATACTTTTGAACACGTACAGAAATTCAAGTATCTAGGTTCAATGATAACAAGAAAAAATGAAATCCAGGAAGAAATAAAGTCCCGGTTAAAGGTAGGAAATGCGTGTTATTATTCAGTTGCTAAGTTACTTAGCTTGCGACTCCTATCTAAAGGTTAGAATTTATAAAACTATTATTCTTCCGACGGTTCTTAACGGGTGTGAAACGTGGCCGCTTACTTTGAAGGATTAACAAAGGCTTAAGGTTTTCGAAAATAAGGTAGTGCGTAGAATATTTGGTTTAAAGAAAGATGAGGCCACTGGGGAATTTAGAAGGTTGCATAACGCGGAATTGCGGAACTTGTATCCTGTGAATATAATTGAGTTTATATCATCGCTGAGACTCAAATGGGCGCGTAAAGTGGTTGGGCTCGGTGAGGAACAGGTTCCAAGAAAGTTGGTACTCGCTGAACCGACTAGTAGGCATCCGAAAGGCAGGCCGAAGCGTCGACCGGAGGATTGCATTAAGGCTGATCTCGGGGGCTTGGGCTTGAACGGCGAACATAGGACGAGTCTGTGTAGGCAGACTTTGGTGGTATCGGCATCGAACCTTCGGGTTCGGTACGCCTATTATTATTATTATTAGAATACAAATATGTCAATTATGGAACCAAGCAAGCCAAGCTTCAATATAATCTAATTATATTTAGTTGAGGAATGTGTAAACAAATGAGGAATGAGTAAATTTGTGAAGGTGAGAAACGAATTATAGAAAATACTTACGAAAACATTAGTGCTAATATTTATCGGGTGTTCCTCAAGGCAGCGTCTTAGGACCCGTCCTCATCATCCTCTACACCTCCGATATCCCTACCGATCCCAATACCTTTCTGGCAACATTTTCTGATTACACGGCCATTTTATCATCCGACTCCGATCCTGAAGTCGCATCGCTAAATCTCCAAAGGCACCTTTCCCTTGTCGAAGACTGGTGTAAGGCTTGGCGAATTAAGGTGAACGAAAGCAAATGCACACACGTCACTTTCACCCTTCGACGTAAATCCTGACCAACAGTTAAATTCAATTCCATACCACTTCCTTCCTCAGACACAGTCCGGTACCTTGGCTTTTTACTAGACAAACGACTGACGTGGAACCCACATACAAGACTTAAAAGGATAGAACTCAACCGCAGATTCGGCCGGTTATACAAACTACTAAACTGAAAATCTCATCTTACAGTCGACAACAAATAACTAATATATAAGACAGTACTGAAACCTATATGGACCTACGGACTTGAACTATGGGGGACAACTAAACATTCT
The DNA here is from genome assembly GCA_023052935.1 of Piezodorus guildinii. Taxonomy (NCBI): domain Eukaryota; kingdom Metazoa; phylum Arthropoda; class Insecta; order Hemiptera; family Pentatomidae; genus Piezodorus; species Piezodorus guildinii. The sequence goes on from CM041298.1 coordinate 91,278,617, forward strand.
AACATCAAACGTATCCAATCCTTCCAATCCAAAGTCCTCCGAACAATAGTTAATGCTCCTTATTACGTTACCAACTGTACCCTACACCATGACCTTAATATTCCATTTATTTTAGACCTGGTACCATCCAAATTCTCCAAATTCCATCAGAACCTTCTTCATCATTCTAATCCTTTTGCTCAACCGCTCTCCAGCTCCACCCATCCCTACAATCCTCCTCGAAGATTGAAACGGCAGTGGCCCCGCGACGTTTTGTAAACATTTATTCTGGAGTTCTGACACTGGTCAGATCCTCCACTCATGTACTGTATGTTTGTGGCTATTCCCCCCTAGCTCGGCCTCCACTGGCTTACACCAGTGAAGCGCTGAGTGAGAGGCGCTGGGATCTCTTGGATTCGGCTTCTCCCCCCACTTGTTGAGGGAGCAGCCGAGTCTAGGATCCCTTTAGCAGATTGTATATAATGTATATAGTTAAGTTTGCTTGTATGATTTTTATTTATTTCCCAACTTGTATTTATCTCTCCTACAGGTTGTTGTTTTCATTTGTTTGTTGTTGTTTTTATTAATTGTTATTTTCTTGTATATATTTGAATTTATTTATTTCCGATTTTATGTAATTTGACTTCATCATTATTTTCTGTATATATTGTATGAATGTGTAATACATCACTATTACTACTGTTCATTATGTAACAAATTGTAATATTTCTCAATAAATAATAAAATAAAAAAAAATTTATCCGGCCCGGAGGACCATATAGTGAAGTTTTTCAGCTTCGTTGTATTAAAATATTATGCAACATAATTGAATGTAAGCATGTAATGATTTAGCACAACTTTAGAAATTCAGCTATTTCGCTAGTTACATCAAAATAATATTTTAAAACAATGTAATGCGTTGAAATTGGATGACGGATTTTGATAGAACTAAACCTATCATGCTAAAAATATGTCAAAATATAACTTTTGTCAAAAATGTCCCATAGTATCTTTTGGAAATCGACGTCTCAATTCCAGGGGTACATTGTTCTACAGACGCCCGGCAGAAATCCCATTAAAATATTAACCGAAGCTTAGAGTTTTTGTGGGAGGCCCCCTTCACAAGGGACCCCTCACTTGGATAAATATGCCCTCATCTCCCGAGAGACATCCTCACTGTTTGTATTAGCTGCCCTAGTCTCAGGGCTCGGCCTTCTCAATTATAATTTGTCTTAAGATTTATTTTTAGCTGGATTTAAAGAATTTTTTCATGTTCCAGTTATACTTACAAGGATAATTATAGTGCGTGCAACTTTCACTTACTTCCTCTGCTAAAATCAATTTAAGAAATCTATACTAATATTATATAGCTGAAGAGTTTGTTTGAACGCGCTTATCACAGAAACTACTGGTTCAAATTGAAAAATTATTTCTGTGTTGGATAGCTTTTTAGGCGATATAACATCAAGCTGCGACCAATAGGAGTGAGGAATCAGTGGAAAATTGTTTGAAAAACGGGCAAAATTAACTTCGCAATGATTCCTAAAACCTTTTAATTTTAAAATAATTCAATTCACCGTTGTTATCTTTTCCCGCAACAATTAATAAATCATTTAATAAGGAACAATCATTTAAACTCGTAGAATCGATTTACGTCAAGACTGCTTTTCACGCGACCAACTATATGTCGCATTGTCAAGATCGGATTGAGAAGATAATCAGTAAGTTCTTCTGCCACAAGAAAATAAAACAAAAAATATCATTTACGCAGTATTACTTTAAAATATATTCTTTTAAAAACTGCTTAAATCATAATAACAGAAATTGACGCTGACGAAGTCGCGTGCAAAAGCTAGTTTTAAATAAAGTTAGAGCTGAAAAAGTTTAAAGAATTACATTCAGTTTCGTTAGAAACATATGTTTAGATGAAATAATATAACATTATAAAATGTACAACAGTCACTTAAGTTTATGTCCTATTCGTCCCTTAACATTACCTCTCACAACTTTTTATATAACCTGCCATTTTTTCTAAAATCTTTAGCTTTCGGTCTTTCGGTGTATTATACATCTAAGTGACTATTTCTGTATTCGAGAGAGGAGGGGGAGGGAATCACCTGAAGAATCGTAAAAGAAATTTTAATCAAAATCTTTTCTACAAAACCGTGTTGCAAAATGCAAGACATTAAGTGTCAAATCCGGTCAGCCGCTTTGGGTAAAAAAGTTCCGGACGTACATAGAACAACCAACAATGGACCATCATATACGAACACTCTATAACAACAGAACCCTACATACGGACATACAACAAACAACAGTTGACCAACATATACGAACACCCTATTCTCGTTTTCACAGTAAACTTAACGGACACTGATTAACGACATGTCAATAGATGAAATGCACGTCTGAAGAAGGCTAAAGAGAAGCTGGATGAAAGACCTCCTCTGCTAAATTTAAGCCTAGGAAGGGGTGCTGCTGGGCACTTTCCTTCCCCATGCCTACCATGTCTGATCTCACATTTGTTCAACACACTTGCTAATTGTCAAATACCTTCTGACAGGTGTAAATAAAGATATATGAAGAGAAGAAAAAAATTTCCACTAAAGTTGAAAAAAAAAAATGTGTAAAAGATACTAGTGACCAACATTTTTCTTTTAATCTGTTTCATTTGAAATAAAGAAATCTGGTGCGTGCAACACACTACATTCACTCACCTCCATTTTATAAATTAATTAAGGAACTTTTAAATAAATTTAGAAATTTAAAATAAAGGTAATCACAATGAATTTCAATAGAAACATGTGTTTTATTAAATAATCTATTATATTTTTATCTACGACAATCAGTTTTATCGGCCTTTCGTCTACATTACCTTTTATAACTCGGTGTATATGATAATATTATTTTTTTAATTTTTAGCTATCTAACGGTATATTATATATGTATATAGTAATATATACGTAAACAGTAGTCCTTCTTATTAAAAAAAATCTTTAAAAAACAATGTTTTTGCTCATTTCTCGTTGAGTTGCTTTTCAAATTCGTTCAACTAGTATATTTAGCTGTAATTTATTAATGTTCATTACAATATACGGTTCAAATATTCAAACCTAGAAAATTAAAGGTACATTGGAGGAACATAATTTTAAATATCGGCAATTATGCCCTGCCAGACTATTTCAATCAAAATGAAATATACATGATATATACAACATCCCGGACGTATAGCATATTTGGAGCTTAAATATGAAGTTTCAGTTTCGTAGTAATTTCCTTTTTATTTTGTTTAAACATTGCGTCGAATTACCCTTGGGGAAACTATCCTTAATTTTATTGAGATGCTTTAAATGCTTTATTTCGTGGCAATAATGTACCAATTCTTCACGGGTTTATAATTATACTAATTATTATTCGAATACGTCGTTAGTATTTTTATTTATGCTAGTTTTCATATTTTACATAACTTATGTCCGTGGTCATATATATATATATATATATATATATATATATATATATATATATATATTATAATATGTCAATTATGATGTTATTCGCATGGGACATAGCCTTAGAATAAAGTTATTTTCTGTTTGTTTTTTTTCTAATACTTGAATATTGTCAATAATACTACAACATGTTATTATAGGAATTCCCCAGAATCAATCCTTTTGCTGTCGCTTTATATATTGTTTGAACCCATCTATATATTTGTTGATCTTTCTTTGTTATCATCGGGATCCCCACAAGGGATGCCATTACTAGTAAATAGATATATATGGACCATGGCCCCCTAATAACATAATGCTGTAGCACTTAATTTTACAATATCTGCATATGTTCAGACCATCCGTATCAATAAAAAAACTTGTTGTAAATATTAGTTTTTTTTTCTCTTTAGAATTTCCGCTATCTACTTTTTGATGTGGTTGTGTCAGCGTTTAAAGAGATGCATGTTATTAGGATATATACCTAACAGATATGCAAGGGTGTCTGACACTACCCAAAAAAAAATGGTGTACATGATTTTATTTATGAATTAATAATTACTGATGGATTTTTCTGACGATTTAGGCTAGAAATTTTGATATAAAATCAACCTGGTTCAGGAAACCTGTTGTAGTTAAGATTTGTTAATAACTGTTTTTCTTTTCTTTTTTTTTCAAGCATGAATCCATTTACTCTTGCAGAAACTGTCCTTTATTTGTTAGAGAGAAACGTTTTGTTTTTTTGGCAAATATGTACATATACATTGGGTTTTATAATAATACTAATTATTATCTAAATACATCATGAAAATTATCAGTAATATTACAACATGTTATTATAGAGATTCCCCATAATTAGTCCTTCCAACCGCATTGTATATTAGGCACGAACCTATCACTATATCTGTTGATGTTCTCCGATAATAACTGGATCCCCACAAGGGATGCCATTACTAATGCATGCATACCTATTGGCGATCGCTCCCTAATAATATAATCGCCGGAACGCGGAACCCTGTAAAAGCGGCTAGAGCAGCCCGGGTAGAGAAGGCTGTGGTATCGATCCTTCTCCGCGCGCAGCCCCCTCAGCCACTATCCCATTGAGGCCTTCCTCTAATGACCTGCCCCTATTTAGCTCTCTCTCCCTCTCTCTTTCTCTCTCTCCCTCACTCTCACTCTCTCTCCCTCTCTCTTTCTCTCTCTCCCTCACTCTCACTCTCTCTCCCTCTCTCTTTCTCTCTCTCCCTCACTCTCACTCTCTCTCCCTCTCTCTCACACCCTCTCCTCTCCTTCCCTCTCTCACACACTATCCATTCTTCTATCCCATAAAGGATCAGTTACGGTTGGGAATACCGCATCACAAGTAATGCACAGGAAAATCATTCAGAACATTCAAAACACCTGAATGGTTCCAGAATAAAAGAATCTGAAGCGCGCAACTCTACTATTTTACTTTCCTCTGTTGTTCAAATCATTTTAAGATCCTTTAGGTAAAGTAAAGCTAATTTAGTTTTTTAATAGTTTTATTTTATCACTCTCAACTCCGCATTTAATCACTCCCCTTTATCTTATACAAGTTTTTGTATAATATAAATTTTTACTTTCACTTACCTATATATGAAATACTTACTAAGTAAGGGCAGCTATTGCTTCTAAAAAATTTCTAATTTTTACCGGATATACACGTTTTAGGGTCCCCTGAGCCGAAATGACTAAGTCCCGTTAAAAGATCTGAATGTGTGGTAAGTCTAAGAAACTGAAATTACAGATTTAAGGCAACTATACGCACGGGATGTTACAGCAACTTTTTCACCTAAATGCGCTGACCGGAAGTGCTACTTTATACCATGCATTTTGCATTAATTTACGATTTTTTCAAAAAACGGCTCTAATGATTTTGATTTAACTCACTATATCGATGTAAAATTTAATGGGCTTATGTATGATGTACGTTTCATGCTGATTGAAATAGTATGACATTGATTAAATATCAAAGTTTTGAATTTTCTTCCTCTAAAGTACCTTTAATTTTGTAGATTCTATAAAAATTACTATATTACGTTTTTAGCACAGATGAAGAACGGATAAATATATAATTTGAACGAATACAATATCCAACTAAAGGAGAAAATAGTAAAAATATTTTTTTTAATGTGATTATTGTGTTTTGAACATAAATACAGTAATATAGGCGTAAACATACCATTGAAAAGCTAAAGATATTTAAATTAAAACTTTTTTTAACTTTGACTTATTTACTTAGTTACCTAAGAAATTATTTTGCTCTTTTCTTCTTGAGTTGTTTATCAAATTCTTTAATCTTGTATGTTTACCTTTTTTTTTTTTCATAAATACTGATAACATGATGTTCTATTTTTTCGAATTTACAAAATTATAGGTTTTTTTTTTTTTTTATATATATATAAGTCAGTTTAAACAACAGGGCATTTAAGCCCTGCCAGACTGTCAATCAAATTGAAACCTACACGATATTTGAGCTCATTGAAATTTACATCGGTGTAGAGAGTTCAATCAAAATAGTTGAGGCTGTTTAGAGAAAAGTCTAAAAACGTGCAAAATGTGATTCCTAGTCTGTAAATTTTGATGGGAATGTTGTAGTCACATCCCAATTGTATACTTTCCTTGAAAATAAAATTATGGTTGCGTCTAAATTCTTCTATTTTAGCTTGACTGACCATACGAACACACATATACCTACCATTTTCCCCGTTCTTGGCCTTTTCACTACGAGGACCCTAAAACTGTTTGTTTTCGCTTATTTTATATTTTAGATCATTTTATGAAATAATAATAATAATATGCTTACCGAATCCGAAGGTTCGATGCCGTTACCACCAAATCCCGCCTACACAGACTCGCCCAATATACACCGTTCAAGCCCAAGCCCCCGAGATCAGCCTTAACGCAATCCTCCCATCGACGCTTCGGTCTACCTTTTGGACGCCTACCAGTCGGTTCAGCGACTACCAACTTTCTCGGAATCCGTTCCTAACCGAGCCCAACAACTTTACTCGCCTATTTCAGTCACGCAATGCTATAAATTCAATATATTGACAGAGTACAAGCTCCGCAATTCCGTGTTGTGCAACCTTCTAAACTCTCTATTCGTCTCATCTCTCTTCGAACCAAATATTTTATGTAGTACCTTATTTTCGAAAACCTTAAGCCGTTGTTCATCATTCAAAGTATGCGGCCTCATTTCACATTCGTAAAGAACCGTCGGAAGAATAATAGTTTTATAAATTCTAACCTTTAAGTTTTTAGACAGAAGCCGCGAGCTAAGTAATTTAGCAACTTAATAATAACACGCATTTCCCATCTTTATGAAACCTTATTTTATAAAAACAGATGCTAATTTGGATTCGTCATGGAATGTAGAAAGATGAGTCAAAGTGTGTGATCTCATCAGATTTTTGGTAATGTACCGGATCTAAGACCTCTGCTGAGTACGAAAGAAAGGAATTCAGAATGGAGCTTAGCACTAAGTTCGTTTATATACTTAAAGAGAAAGAAGAAACTGAAATGTAGTCAAGTCCATGTCTCGGATGAATCCAAAAAGCTCTCGTTGCTGTGGAGGTTGAATACAGCCCTAAGTGCTCTGAGGGTAAAAGGATGACAAACCTGCGGATTATGCATCAGCGGCTTCTTGAAATATTGAACTCAAGGGGAGAGGATCTAGACGATGAGTGCTTTCGCGACACTAGCGCGCTCTAATTGAGCACCTTAGAATTGGCACATTTCCTCCGCTAATGGCTCCTTCCACGACTAGAATCATCTAGCTCCTCTGCATTCCCAGCCTCTCCTTCCGTTTCATATTCTGCCTTCATTCTCACTTAGCCATTTCCGCCCCTCGAGTCCTTTCGGTTCCTCCATGCCTCAGTACCCTGAAGTGGGTTTGTGCCCACGCTAATGCCCTCCATAGACCTTCACATCTCGCTCTTCATGTTATATCTTGCATTTCTATAGACCTCCTCTTTCAAATTACGCCCCTTAGCGCAGTCTTACAGGCGCTCTTAGTAACTATAGAACATTTGATATCCAGTTTCAAAGTCCAATATCTATTCTTCAATATTCTGTTTTCAAAAGAGCTCGTTACTTTCTATAAGTGTGCAGTTTACTATAATTTGTTTTATAATTTTAAAATTCTAATAATAAGATTATTTGATCAACATGTTCACGGCTCGGCTAATTTTTTTTTTTTCTTCAGCGATTACATTCAAATCTATCGATCTATCGAGTGGGAAGATTATGAACACTTATCCACACGAATGAATGAAATGAAATGTTTATAAAAAAAAATATACATACGAAAACAGAGTATTGTACAATACATACAAGTAAGGTTTCAAGCCGGCCTGGGATTTTTCACACTTTACATAGGAACAGATAATCATGATTTAAATTAATCTACCGTAGTACAGTCCCAGAGGGAAAACAATGAAAAAAAATCTGGTGAGCTCAACACACGACTTTCACTTCCTCTGTTGTTAGAATCAATTGAAGAATTTTTAAATACATGTAGAGCTATAAATAAATTGTTAAAGAATTAATTAAATTGAATTTCAATAGAAACATGCGTTTTATTACATAGTCTATTATATTTTTATCTACAAAAATTATCGGCTTTTCATCTTTTTACTAAAATCTTTAGCTATCCAACGATATATTATACATCTATATTACCAATCTAGTGTTCGAAAAAAACAAAAATTGCATAAAAAAATATGTTTGCTCTTTTCTTCATTAGTTGTTTATCAAATTTGCCTAGCTTTCATATTTAGCCGTTATTTATCTATGCTAATAAGATGATAGAAATGCTAATTCTTAATTTTTAGGAATATACGAATTATATTTCTTTAGAGGAAGAAAATTTAAAATACCTGAATTTTAAGCCCTGTCAGACTATTTCAATTAGAATGAAACATGATGTTAAAGCCTATTTAATTTTACATCAATATATATAGTTTAATCAAAATCGTTAGAGCCGTGAATTTTTTGGTTAGCTGATTTCGATGAAAAAGTTGCTGTAACATCTCGTGCGTATAGTTGTCTTAAATATGAAATTTCAGTTTCATAGGACTTTTCGTTTCCCCCGGGAGTTACTACACACACACACCACACATACAACACACCTTTTTTTCGGGACTTGGTTATTTGGACTCAGTTGACCCTGAAACGTGTACTTCCGTTGAAAACTGGAATTCGAAAATTTTCACGATCGCAATACTTTCCCCTACTACATATTTCATAAAATATACAAAAAAAAAAAAAAAATAAAATAAAATAAGGAAAAATAATAAGAAATCAAACATAGTTAATTTAAAAAACAATATGTTGTTATGCCTTTTATGTTTTGTTTTTTTAACATCATTTATTGAAATTCACAACTGTACTTCAAAGTACAACAAGTAAATGGGACAAAAGATAAATGGCGTGAAACGGACTTGAAGAAGAACTACCCAATGGCAACACTCCAGTAACCTTTCTAAACTAGAAGGTCTCGAGGTCATCTTCTTTTGAGACGCCTCGGGGGATTGTCAGGAATGGAAGAGGAAGCAAGGATTGAAACTAGTGGATTAGGGTGGGAGTGGAGTTTGTCATGGAAGGATTGATACCTGGTTCGGGCCAAATCAGCAACATATGGGATGTTAAGGTTTTTATGGATGAGTTTATTTGTGACAAAGTAAGTAGCGGTGAGGATTTTGGATTGTAAGGATTGGGTCCGGGAAGAATTTGAAGGTTTAGTAGATAGTCATTATAGGCCTAATGATAGTCATGTAGAGAAGTCTTTTGTAGTTAAGTTGAAGTTTAGAGCGTTTGTCAAGTAAGTGTTGAAGTAATCGAAAGCGGCGAGCAGTTTCTTGTCGTTACAGTCTAGTGTGCGAATTCCATGTAAGACGTTTGTCGAGCAGGAGACCTAGATAGCGGATCTATTCGACCAGGACAGGTGGAATATTATTAAAGGATACTGTAGGACAGGAGGTCATTGGTTTACGACGGAGGGTAAATGTTATTTGGTGGGATTTTTCTGAATTTATTTTGATTCTCCAATTCTGATACCATACCTGTAGGTCTCTGATGTGGGATTGTAGGGTTTGAGAGGCAATGGTAGGATAGTTATTGACTGATAACACACAAGTCTCATCAGCATACGTAGAAGGGAAAGTGTTAGGATTGGTTGGGATGTCAGCTGTATAGACTGTGAAGAGAATGGGTCCGAGAATACTGCCTTGTGGGACGCCAGCGGACTAAACAAAAAAGGATGAATAGGAGCACTCCTTTTATGTTAAATTGGCTTTACAATGATTAATAATTTCCCCCATGTTGTCAAGCTTAATGTTTGTACATGAATAAAAAAATAATCTACGGTCAATTTATAAGTAAAATTTGAAATGCTGGACACATTTTAACAATAATGTAATAAGTCAATTGATGTCCATCTAGGATAACCGCCAACTAGTCTCAAGTATTTATTTTGCAAATTTTGTAATTTTTTATAATTTGTCGCGCATATGTTAGACCATACAGGGCAAGCGTAACATATTGTATGCCTAATATAATAACTATAATAATTAATTATACTTTATATGGATAACAGGCGGAATAATTTTTGCATGACTCCAATGGCTTTATTAGTTGGAGTATCAATATGGTTAGTGTATGTCAGTCTAGAAATCCACAAAAAAGTAGATATTATGCTAGGTCAATGAACAAAAAGAGAAACGACGTATTGCAATCGTTTTGCGCGTCAGTCAGCGCTTTGTGGTACGCGCAGATTCTTGGACAGTCATGTATGAGCGACCGGTGGTAACAAGCAGGCCTAAAGGTGTTAATCCTTTTGATACAAAGGAAGCTTCTGTACTATTTCTAGGTTAACCATTATGGAAGGAAGTCATTTAACCACGATCAAGCTCAAATTATCTAAGGTTTCCCATGTGTTTAGAGTATTTATGTACACTTCATGTACACTGGTGGACCGCTGGTTTTTTGGAGATATTTTTTTTTCTTTTACTGACACCTTGTAGGATAAGAATTACGTGTGATCCGTGATCTTTCGGCCAGGCACATTGTTAATCCTAATTATATACATGTATTATCATTAAGGGACTCTTGGCCAGAATAAAAATTGTTTTATATTCTATACTTCTCTGTCGTCATTGTAATAATTAATATGTAAGTAGGATTTTATATTTTGAAAAAATCTGTAAAAACCCGGACATATATCTTTGTATTTATTCAAATAGCTAAATCTTCCTTAAATATGTTCTTCCACTATCGTAAAATTAATTTTTCCTAATATTATGAATTGGACTCAGTAATTCTAAAATTTCGAACGTATGTATTGGGTTGATGCAAAATTAATGCAGGTTTCCTCTATTGCAATATCTTAATTCCAATTGTGTAAACAAAGCTAATCCTAACATTGATCATTATTATACCAAAACAAACCTTATCTAATACCCTCTCTTTCACCATGAATTTGTTTAGTAAAATCGTTTTGTTCAGTGTGTTCAAAGGTCTTGAATCGAAAATGTCAAAGTGCGATTTTCGTCAAATTTATTTTTACGAATTTAAATTAGGGCGCAGCGCTGCGCAAACGGCTCGTAATATTAATGAAGTGTGGGGTCAGGGGGCTATTAATGAGTGCACGGTGCAGCGTTGGTTCCAGAAGTTTCGCAGAGGAGATTTCGACCTCGAAGACAAGGAAGGTCGGGGCCGTCATCTTGCTCTGGACAACGACCAGCTGAGGTCAAAAGTGGAAGAAGACCCAACCAAAACCACACGAGAAATGGCGGCGGAAATTGCAACGTCTTTGCCCAGCATTGATGAATCGGAAGGGGCCGATCCTGCTCCACGATAACGCCAGACCACACGTTGCACAACCAACGCTTCGACGACTGCACGAGTTGGGCTACGAAGTTCTCCAACATCCGCCTTATTCACCTGACCTCTCTCCTACAGACTTCCACTTTTTCAGGCATCTGGACAACTTTTTGAGGGAGAAAAATTTTCAAAACCAGGACGACATTGAAAATTCTTTTCGTGATTTCATTGAGTCCAGGGATTCGGATTTTTTTTCTGGTGGAATAAGAAAGCTTGTTGAACGTTGGCAAAAGTGCATTGATTCAGATGGAAATTATTTTGATTAAATATATATGGTTAAAGTAAAGATATGGCGTATTTACAATACCTACTAAAAACCTGCATTAATTTTGCATCAACCCAATAATAAGCGTGGTTCGAAATTTCCATTACTTCGGCTCGTCTTTGTATTTTATAAAATATATATATACACACTCACTCCAAAAAGTTTCCATACACCATGCTTTTATTTTGCCTAGCTATTTATTTTCAGCTTAACAATTTCCTAATGTACAAATTATTAATACTAATACTAGATAAAAAAATATATATTTATTTATTTTCATTTCATCATTGATATAAAAGGAGGCAGAATGTCATTTGTTTCTGGTAGGTCAAAAAAGTTTCCATAACACTTTCAATATTAATCCTATTTGTTGTACTAAAAGCAACCTCAGCTTTCAAAACTAAGAATTTATTTATGAGGGTATGGAAACTTTTTTGAGTAAGTGTATATATATATAATCTAAAAATAAATATAACATCTCATCTTATAATATTGCTGGGTATTTTTTAAATGAGCTCTTATCCCAAAAATTCAGTTGTTTTCATAGTTACGGTCGGTTATAACTTCATTGAACTTGATCCCCACAAGGGATCCCAATTCATGTATATTATACTGTTACTGTTGTATTAGGTGCAAAAAAAAAAAATCCTTCTGGGACATTGATCTACTTGAAGAAGTTCTAAACGATTCTAATTCAAAGCAGGTGGCAGATATTTTCAAGAGATTCTTTTTGGTCTTACGAGTAAATTGATAATTATTGTCGGCTAATAATTTATAGTAGATTTAACATATTGTAGATTTAACATATAGTAGATGATTGGTGCACCTACTGCCCAATCCCAAGTGCACTAGACGCGACATCGATCGTCCGAAGCGGGTTCATTACGTAACAGCTATCATAAATTTCAATGTAACTGACGCCTACCAGTCCGTCCAATATGCTACAAGAGCTAATATTGTTAGATTAATCCCATTATCCGGTCACAGTTATTAATACCTGTTACATTTATAGAAAATTGATTAATATCTCATTACTTATCCTTCTTAAAGGCATCAAGTGATATTTATACCAATATATCCACTTATATATATATATATATATATATATATATATATATATATATATATATATATATATATATATACATATATTTATATTTTTAAAAGTTATTCAACACCGTATAATCTATTATATATCTTTATAATTAATTCAAGACAGTTTAGTGTGGAATAGTAATGAAATGTCAATATTAGGAAAGGTTTATGTTGCGAGTGTATCAGATGTTTTAGTTTCGTTTATATTAAATATTCTTTTTTTTAAATACTATAGTAAGAAAATAAAATCTGTCAATTTAATCTAAAACTTTAAATCACATTTTTCCTTTTGTTTGTTACATCTTCGTTACAATTCTTATTTACGAAGAAAAAAAATTTTATCTGGACAAATATTTTTCTCTTTCCTCCTTCTGTTGGTCATATTGTCTAATACTTTTATATTTATCTTCCTTTTTTTTAGTAAATATTAACAATAAAAGTACTAGTTATAATGTTTCTAGAAAGTGAATAAACTATCTGTTGTTAGGTTCGTATGAAAGTTGTTGATAGAAGGCACAATCGACGTTTAGTTTCCATGAGAACGTCCTGGTTGCTGTTTATTCATTAAACATCAGTTTGTGCTATAGCCAATTAGACGATGCTTCAGTGGTGGTCCTAAACAAAATTTGTCTATCTATGTTTAATTAGGATAGGAGTCTCTAACTAGTAGGGACCACCATTTTACGTCCCGTCCGATAAACGGCATTACCAAGAATTTTCGTATTAGCTTTGAAAACTCCTAGAACCATTTCCCAGCTTTGGCTTTGGAAATAGAAGGCTGTTATTGTAGCCTCTGCACTATTAAACCATTCATTAGTTAATGATTAAACAAGTTAATGAAACACGTACTCTGAAATTATGTAATTTAATAAGTAGAACCGCTTTACATATTATTAAATTCTTAATTAAAAATCTATATGACTTTCAACTTTTTTAACATAATAATAATATAGTTTAGATTAACTAGTAGAGTGCTGCCAATGGGCATGTTCTCTTCATGTATATTTATATATATATATATACATATTATCAGCTAATTTACTTCATGTATTTACTAATGCAGTTGTAAATTTCAGTAAATAAAAATATTTTTACTTTGACTTACTATAGTATTGCGATCGTGAAAATTTACGAATTCCAGATATTTTGTCGCAGAAAGCTATTATATTCCTTACCTATATATACAACTGCATCCTACGTACCACCTATTTTCCTCTCTTCTGGAAACATTCCACAATCATTCTCTTCCTAAGACCAGGTAAACCTTCCAGCAACACTTCATCCTACAGACCTATTAGTCTACTCCCCATCCTCTCAAAAATCTTTGAAAAACTCCTTCTAAAACGAATCCTGCCTATATTAGAATCTCAAAATCTTCCTTCCCGTCAGTTTGGTTTCCGTCCTCATCATTCCACTGTTCAACAAGGACTCCGAGTTGTAGACCATATTTCTTCAGCCCTTGAATGCAAAGAGTATTGTTCTGGTGCGTTTCTGGACATAGCGCAAGCTTTTGATCGGGTATGGCACACCGGATTACTCTTTAAGCTTAAAACGCATTTACCCCAGTCTCTATACCTCATTCTACGATCCTATCTCTCAAACCGCTCCTTCCGAGTTCGCTGTGGTGTAGAATTTTCTAAATTTTATGCCATTGAGGCCGGTGTTCCTCAAGGCAGCGTCTTGGGACCCGTCCTCTACATCCTTTACACTGTTGATATTCCTAATCATCCTGACACCTTTCTGGCAACATTTGCAGATGACACCGCCATCCTATCATCCAATTCCGGTCCTGAAATAGCATCCTTAATCCTACAAAGACACCTTTGTCTTATCGAGGACTGGTGTAATGCTTGGCGTATTAAGGTTAATTAAAGCAAATGCACACACGTCACCTTCACCCTTCGACGCAAATCCAGTCTAATGGTTCATTTCAATTCCATACCGCTTCCTACCTCAGACACAGTCCGGTATCTTGGCTTACTACTAGACAAAAGATTGACGTGGAACCCACATACAAGACTTAAACGAAAAGAACTCAACAGACGATTCGGACAGTTATACAGACTACTAAACAGAAAATCTAAGCTTACAGTTGACAACAAATTATTACTTTACAAGACAATACTGAAGCCAATCTGGACCTACGGACTTGAACTGTGGGGGACAGCTAAACGTTCTAACATCAAACGCATTCAATCCTTTCAATCCAAAGTCCTCCGAACAATATTAAATGCTCCTTATTATGTCTCCAACTATACCTTACACCACGACCTTAATGTTCCATTTATTTCAGACCTGATTCCATCCAAATTTTCCAAATTCCATCAGAACCTCATTCATCATCCTAATCTTCTAGCACAATCCCTATCCAGCTCCACTCATCCATACAATCCTCCTAGAAGATTGAAACGGCAGTGGCCCCGAGACATATTGTAAACATCTATTCTGGAGTTCTGACACTGGTCAGATTCTCCTCTCATTTGCGGTGTGATTGGGGCTGTGGCGCCCTCACTTAGCTTCCGCTGGCTCTCACCAGTGATGCGTCTGAGAGGGAGGCGCTGGGATCCTTTGGACTCTCCCCCCACTTGTGGAAGGACAAGCCCCGTCCGGGGTTCTAGAGCTGATTGTAAATATTGTACATAGGTATGAATATGACATGTTGTGTTTATTTATTTGTTAACTTCATTTATTTGTATTTATTTTGTCTACAAATTTTGTTATTGTATACGTTTATTGTGATTTTATGTATGTAATTTGACTTTGCTTTTGTTTATATTGTATGAATGAGATCCTGTAGCACTATTATTATTGTCTATTACAAATTGTAATATATACGAAAAAAAAAAGATATTTTGTCGAAAAATCGATTCCTAAGAAGCTCGTGGCTGAAAAACATTTCGATTTTAAAATTGGATTTTCCCACCAAATCACCTTTACTGTTCGTCGCAAACTGATGACTTCCTGCCCCCCAGTATTCTTTAATAACATTACGCTTTCTCCTGTTGAACAAATCCGATACCTAGGTCTCCATCTTGACAAGCCGCCTTACCTGGAATCCTCACATATGACTGAAACGACAAGAAACTGTACGACGATATCGATTACTACAACACTTACTAGACAAACGTTCAAAACTTCCAGTATATTACAAAAGACTCATTTACATCACTAATATCAGACCTATTTGGACATATGGAATCGAGCTTTGGGGCTCTACGAAACCATCTAATTCCTCCCGCATTCAGTCCATACAATCCAAAATCCTGAATGCCCATTATTTTGTCATAAATCAACTCCTCCATAGTGACCTAACCTCTCATTTGTTGCAGACTTAGCCCGTGATAGATACCCCTCTTTTCATTCTAAACTCCCTGCCCATACAAACCCACTTGTATTCAATTTTCTTTCTCTTAAGTACCTTTAATTTTGTATATTTTAAAAATATTGAAACATCATCTTATTAGCATTGATAAATAACGTTTAAATATGCAATTTGAATACTCAAAATAATCAATTATTTATCAATTTATTTGTATCTTTACATGAATTTTAAAATTCTTAAATTGATTTCATCAACGGAGGTAAGTGAGAATTGTGTGTTGCGCGAACCAGATTTTTTTTAGTAGGCGTACTATAGTTTTGAAAAATGCGGATTTAAGTCCTGTAGTAAATTTACAATGAGGGTGATTCTACCTGATATTGAATAGGCATTTTTTTTTCCTTTAAACAATATTTTTTTTTTTAAATATTCTATATATGTAATAAAAAATTTAAAATAGGTCAGAGCTTGGGGTAGAAGGAGAAGGTAATATAGCAATATTGAGGTAGCTGTCACCGGGGATAACGATATCAGCTCACGGGAGGAAACTGGTCCGGGTTCGATATCGGCAAGTGCTCAGAGATAGATGTTCCAAAATGGCCATTCCATATTAATGGCAGTTATTGAATATTTAGTTGTTGTTTTATCTAGAAAATTCGTCCAAGTTTCGCGATTACTAATTCAAGATCTGAACCGCATTCGGTGTTTGATTAATATAAATTAGAGCGTGTGTTAATAAGTTTTAGTTTAAAAACGCTGAAAATTATTACACAATGTTCATTATTTTCAAATAACTATATCAGGGTATAACTGTTTATATAGTTTTATATATATATATATATATATATATATATATATATATATATATATATGTACCAATATTTTGATTTTTCTCTATCTTCAATAATAATCGAGTTTTGGTGGAATTACGTCTATTACAATTTGTGACTTGAATATTGATTTGAATCGACTTTGTTACTTTCACTTTCCTATATATGGAATATATAGTAAGGGAAAGAATTGCGATCGGGAGAATTTTCGAATTCCAGTTTTCAACTGAAATACACGTTGTAGGGTATCCAAATGACCAAGGCCAAATGTCCGAAAAAAAGGTTTGTGTGTGTGTGTGTGTGTATGGTGAGTCCAGCGCGAAAACGAAAATTCCTATGAAACTGAAATTTCGTATATAAGACAACTATACGCCCGAGATGTTACAGCAAGAGCCAATTTATACCATTTTACATCTTTTTACGATTTTCTCAAACACGGCTCTAACGATTTTGATTAAACTCGCTGTATCGATGTAAAATTATACGGGCTTTATATCATGTAGGTTTCATTCTGATTAAAATATTACAATTCTTCGAATAATCCTGAATGCCCCTTATTTTGTCATAAATCAACTCCTCCATAATGACCTAAACATCCCATTTGTTGCAGACATAGCCCGTGATAGATACTCCTCTTTTCATTCTAAACTCCCTGACCATACAAACCCACTTGTCCGTAATTTATTTGCCTTAGATATCCCTGATAACCCTCCAAGGCGACTGAAAAGAAGGTGGCCTCGGGACCTACTGCCTTAAAATAATTAGTGAAGTGTTACCACTGGGTAGTTCTTTCTCATGACATTTTCATGACTTTTTTTTTTTCAATCTACATATTTACTTTTTTTGTTCTTGTATACAGTTGTAAATTACTATAAACAAATTTTTTAAAAATTGGATTTTCGACTCTAGCTCCTTAACTCTGAGCGTTTCCGGATTCATCTACAGAAGACATTTTTTCTTGTTTTGAGGTCCTTAATTCAGTGTTGAATTCTGGCTACGTAACCCTTAAACACCCTGTATATACGAATTTTTGTTTTTTGTTTTTTAATACTTAATTGATATGTTTACTCATTTAAACCCAAAACACTTTATATATTTATGAAGACAAATGGATCTATTGTTAGTGTTGTTATGATTTTAAAAATTCTGTTCGCTTAATCCACCTGGCAGGCTAAGTGAGCTTTAAATATTTAGGAGTAGAATGGGAAGGAGCTATCGACAACCGTGTTAAGTTTTATTTATAGCATGCTAATTGTTTCGGGTCGCAGTATTTCCGCTTACAACATAGCTAATAGTATTTCAGCACTGAAACCGCCCACGTACATCCGTCTTCAATGCCTCATTAATCATTCAACCGTCGGTCGTAGCAGTTCCGCAAAGGCTATTTCTAGGCATGGATCGAACCTAGACGTTTAAAGCGTGCAGTTTTAATGCGGGCGCGATCCGACACGGTGGGATTCGATTTCGTTTTGTGACGCAAAGGCTATTAAAGACTGAGAGAAGTGGGATCAATATCCGCTCCGACCTACCCTTACTACCTTACTCTACTCCTCTCACCTCCCTCCCAACGCCCACTACCTCGCCACCACCCAACTCTATTACAAATACACATATAGATCCACCTATACATAGTTCATGATTAGGGCAAAGTTCGATGTAGATGGAGCTTTCTATTAAGAATGGTACGTACCATTTCTTTCTTTTGATTAATCTTAACTCGAACAGATCCGATATCTAGGAGTCCATCTGGACAAACGTCTTACTTGGAATCCTCACACTAGACTGAAACGACAAGAAACTCCCCGAAGT
The DNA here is from genome assembly GCA_023052935.1 of Piezodorus guildinii. Taxonomy (NCBI): domain Eukaryota; kingdom Metazoa; phylum Arthropoda; class Insecta; order Hemiptera; family Pentatomidae; genus Piezodorus; species Piezodorus guildinii. The sequence goes on from CM041298.1 coordinate 91,297,307, forward strand.
TTTCGACTACTGCAACACTTACTGGACAAACCTACATACGCTCAAAACTTCCGCTGAACTACAAAAGACTCATCTACATTACTATCATATCGGACTTACGGAGTAGAGCTTTGGGGCTCTACTAAACTATCAAATTCTTCCTGTTTCCAATCCTTACAATCAAAAATCCCCAATGCTCCTTATTTTGTAACGAATCAACCCATTCATAAAGACCTAAGTGTTCCCTATGTTGCTAACTTGGAACTTCAAACCTTGCCACCTCAACATTCCCTGATAATTCTCCGAGGCGTCTGAAAAGAAGATGGCTTCGAGACCTTGTGGTTTAGCATAGTTTTTGGAGATCTGCCAATGCGCAGTATCTCTACATGTGAATCATAACAGTATAAGCTTGTATCACATTAACTGAATGTATTTTGAAATACAGTTGTAAATATCAATAGATATATATAAAAAAAATTGATTAATCTCATAAATACGAATTTTCCAGAACAGTGAATCTATTTGCACACCGTAACGTTTTCTTAAAAAAACGGAGTTTATTATAACATAATTCCCTATGTTTGAGTATCAGGTCAAATTATTTTAAATGTGGATTTTTTTATTTAATCAAACTTACTTCACCACTAGTATTCTTATAACTCCCATGGAAACGTCTAGTTATCGTAAAATTACAAAATTAAAATTACTACTATCACTTAATTTTTTAATTTGTAGGGGTTATGTGATTGTTTGTTGTGTATTTTATTCATTTAACGTCACTTTATGCTACTTTGGCAAATCGGATGATGCTACAGAAGGTCCTAAATTTTGCCTATCCAGGTTTAATTAGAATAGGGATCTTTAACGAGTGAGTGCCTGATAACGCACAGGCTCGGAACTAACATATACGTCTCCTAGAAAGGAAGCTATAACAAATGATCTTTTACTCCATTTAAATAAATTGAGTTAAAAAAATTAGCCGGGTTCGAACACCGAGCTTGGGAATAAAACGCTGATATGCTTACTACCCCACAGGTAGGTTTTAAGTATTTTTGACTAATATTAAGTTTTTTTAGTATTACTCAATACAGGTGAACACGCATACGACAGTCTATGGTTGGTGCGGTGAGAAAAAAAATGCACTAATAAGAAACACTTATTGTGTTTATGTGCCGACGTTTCGGCCTATACTGCGGGCCTTAATCAGGGCGACTCGGAGAAGGTATCCAAACTAGTCAAGAAGACTTCATTCAAAATATTTATATTCTGCAAGTTTGCATTTCATGCGATTTTAATTTAATATTAGAAACAACTGTTTAACAGAAATTGTGTAACAGTGGTGTGAGCGATTCTTAATTAATTAATTAAACTTTTATTTAAAGTCGCTTTAGGTTGCCAGTGGGAATCCTGAATTTTGCCAATCCTAAGTTTAATTAGGATAGGAATCTTTGTACCTGACATCACTAGGTCTGGACCACCTTTTTACGGAGAACGGCATAACTAAGAAGTTTTTACCCCCATTAAAAACTCCTAGGTCATCTGCCAGGATTGAACCCGCGAACTTGGTCATAGAAGGCAGTTAGTTATGCTGGTAACTACTCCACAGGTGACTTTATTCTTAATTCTGATTTTTTTTTTTATATTGGATGTAGCGGATTTCTTTCTTTTTTCCGATACTAACATTCCTTTTTATTTCTTTCTTTCTTGCCCGTTCTACTGCATACTGGAGTTCCATTTCTTCCAATATACGTCGTGCTTCTTCCGTATCCACATTTAAATATAATCTTTTCCAGCATCTATTATCCCTCACAGACGCTTAAATCTGATATTTAATGATAGAAAATTTATTCATTATAATGACTAAATGTTTACTTTATTTATTTTTTTTAAACACAATTATTTGTTTTTATTTTCTCATTCTATTGTACTTATTATCATTATTATTATGATTATTACTTTGTGATTTGTGTATGTGTGTGTGGGTGTGTATTTTTTTTTTGTTAATCTATTTTACCTATGTAAATAATTAAGTTTGTAAATAATTCAATCTATTTAAGGTATTCTGGCCAGAAGTGCTATCATTATCTGTAACCTCAATGTTATTCTTAAGGGACTATGTCCCAGAATAAAATTCATTTTCTATTCTATTCTATTCTAACATAAATTTTGGACATCCTTACTGCTTGAGTATTAGAAAGTTAATATTGTCACAATATTTTATCTTCAATAAAGGAACGTATTTCTGTTTCGCTGGTTTCTCAGCTTCATATTTTCGATTTTTTCGGTAGGTTTTTCTCGAATATTTCAACAGATTTGATGCATTTTAAGGGACTTGAGGGTTTGAGGGGTGCTTGTACAGAGAGGGAAAAGTTGGGTATATTTATTCCATGTTTTATTTACACCCTGATCGATATGGCATGATGACAATCGATTCTAGAGTAAATAAATTTTGAATGGGGGCTGACAAGGAGAGCCCCTGATAGGGCCAAACTGCCGTGAAAGCTTTGAACCTGCTTTCAATTCTGAAAAACGTTTCATGGTCTTCTAACAGTCTGTCAGTTGAGCCAATTACTGCCATAATGAATTTTAAAAATGTCTTTATAAACCTTTTAATAGAGGTTTCCTACCTTCATATCTGTCAGAAAATGTCATTTTTTCCCCTAACAATCTCTTCATGACATTAACCTTCACTTTCAATGTCATATTCTTTGTGATCACATTTGAATTTTAGTTTAAAAAAATCAATCATCGAGAAATTGGTCGAAGAAGGTGCCAGTCGATAAACAGGCACTTGCAGCTTTTTCGAACGGTACTGGCTTGAGGGCAGTGGGGGCACTCATACCTGGTTAATCCCACACAATTCAATAGTACTACGTACGTAAACCAACAATAAAAAATATTTTGCTCGTTTTGATAAAAATATTTTTAATTTAAAATTACAAACAAAAATATTAAGGGAAAAAATGTTCATGATGAAACACACCGAACACCAAAATTGATCATTTCCAATTTTCAAAGTCCACTTAATTTAATTCGTTATTCGGATTCTACGCATCTTGAAACGTAAGCCCTCAAATTTTATAGGGAGGAGGGAGGCTAAATTTTTGTTCGATTACGAAGGTATATTTATAAAACTAAATGATTATTGCACATTGGTGGTCTCCCTGTGGTGCTTGAGAACAAGGTAAAGCGTCTCATGAATTGTTTTTTAATATTTGTTTTTGGTACCTCGAGTCGGTGTCCCGTGACCCCCCGCTATGCCGAGTTGAAGTGGCTCCTTCCCTCCATACGCAGACAGTACTTCCTTGGGTCATTTTTCTACCAAACTATTAAATCCCAGCATCCTCCTTATCTACAGCTCTTCAATTTAAATCCTCAGTCCACTTGCTTGAAACAAGATCGCGCCATTCCGACCTCTATATGCCATCCCACAGAACTAAAGCCTTCGATCGATCCTTTCTTGCCCGTTCCATTACATTCTGAAATTCCATTCCTTCCAATACACGCCATGCTTCTTCCTTATCCACATTTAAATATCGCCTTTCCAACACCTATTATTCCATACTGACGCTTGTTAATCTTCAATTTTAAATTCGATTTTTCATTATAATCATTATAAGGAATGAATATCCTATGTTTATCTTTTTATTTCTTTCTTTCTTCTTTCTAACAATTTTAAATTGTTATATTATTTTATCTAAAACACATGTTTCCTATGAAACTGAATATAATTGTTTAAACCTAAATCAACCGAGGTAATTAAAAGTCGTATGTTGGGTACACCATATATTTTTATTTCACACTTTATAAATATTAATAAAATTCCTTATAATTGTACTTTTTTCCGTTAATTAATACTTATATATTATAATCCTGATTAAAACTTTCTTCTACTGTTTTTTTTTGTTTATTTTTCTTTTTATTCCTCTTCTCTACTTGATTTTTCATTTTCCATCTGGATTCACCCTTATCACTCCGTGATCTCACCTCAGTTCACTCCTTGTTTGCCTTCCTTCCACTCCTCTCTGTCATTTCCTGAGGTAGGGGCCTCAGTTATCCTGGATCTGTCGTTTAACTTGAAAAGGGATCTTCATTGGTCACTAGACCGTTGGAAGGTGTTATTCCCAGAGCTTTGATCTATAGAAGTGGATTTCCAGAAAACTTCTTAATTTATTTAGTTTGGCAGACTACAACTTCATTTAATTTGCAGATTCTTTTCCCAGAGGGTTGAGCAACTCGATTGTTAGCTAAAAGCGTCACTAAACCTTCTGTGAAAGGTTTTTATTTTTCTGTAGGATTCAATTTCCCTCTGTCATCTGACTTTTTTTTTTTTTTTCTATCTTAAGTCAGGAACCGACCCAAGTAATGCAGTTGGACTATCCTGCAACTAAAATAATTTTATTGTCATTATTTCATAAACATAACTATTTATAACTTGTTTTGAGATCAGATAATTAACATCATGTGGAACATAAAAAAGATCCGCTTTTATCCGTGATTTTCATCAAAATGTCTCAAATATATCAATAGATTTGCTCGCAAAAATAAACAAGTGGTACCAAATAAAAGAAAGGAAAATTTTCTTGAATGTTTAGAAGTCGAACCGTCAAAATATGAAAGTAAGTGTTGCATAAAGTCATGCAGAAAATTACATTTTAATATTTATAATATTATTCAGACATTTCAAGGAGCTATTACTCCTCTATGATTAGGTTTTCCGAATTTCAGAAAAACATCTTCGTTTAATTAGCTTTAAAACAGTGCAAGAAAAACATATCTTTTATTGCCAATCGAGGATGCGAGGAGGCAATAATTTAGATGAAAAGGACCAAAATAAAAATGTGTGTTTAATATGTGTCTTATTAATGTCTAGTCATATTGCGGGAGTCAATACTAGGCCTTATGAGAAAGAGAAAAATTCATATGACCCATAGTGTAAATGTCAAGATAAAACAGAAGCATGAAATGTTTTTATGTCATTATCAGCTTCTAGCTTCTCAAGAGTCGATTTTTATGCAAAATCTCTGGAATAAATTTAATTTAGATCATTAAATTGTTCGAGAATTGGTCCCGAGCAATTGAACCTAGCATCCTTATAGTCTAAGATCCGAACTTGAAACATCTGCACCGAGCTGATAATAGAATGAAACATATTTTATAACAAATTTAGTATATTAGAAAATATGTTAAAAATGGTTTGCCTAAAAAAATACTGGACAGACTATTTTTAATTAAATGTTGCAACATCATGATAGTAAGAAAAATTTTACCCTGACTTAAAGTATCAAAGGTATAGAATGTGCAGCCGTTGGGTTGCCTAATTATTTCCTGGACAAACTATCGGTTGTCAGGTAAAAGCGGGTATGTCGATATCAGTTATCTGCACCGGCTTGATAATAGAATAAAAATTATATAATTATAAACATTGTTTTATTGCAAACACATTGATATAGGGTTGCTGCAAAAAACTTGGTCCTAATCTGGGTTGTCGAATTTTAAAGATTAAATTTTAACGCGAGTGGCAATGCGTGACAGAGAGATCCGAGTTGAGTATAGCGTGTAATAATAAAGGAACCAACATTGCAGCCGCACTTAATCGAACATTGAATACAAGTAAGTTTGATATCCCATATAAAATAACAGGACCATTTTTTACACAAATACAAAATACCAAATTATAGGGTAATAGTTTACTTATTCTCATGATGTTGCAACGTTTAATTAAAAATAGTCTTTCCAGGATAATTTTAGGCAACCCATTCTTAACATATTTTCTAATATACTAAATTTGTTATAAAATATGTTTCATTCTATTATCAGCTCGGTACAGATCGTTCAAGTTCGGATCTTCTACTATTAGACCCGGAAATAAACTAAGTTGAGTTTCTAAATATCGGGTTCTTTCCTTTGATCCAACTTCAAAGTGATCGTTAGGGATTGATTTATTAAATTTGACAATATTAAGAACATGTTCAATTTTTAAGAATTATTCTTATTAATAATGTTTGTGCTTCCACCTAAATCAATGAACGAATGAATGAAAAATAATTTTGATTCAGGGACATTTCGCCCCCTAATAATAATACATAGTGAACAGAAGAAGGCCAATTCTTGTGGATTCATTTGATACTTGATAATTTAGTTAAGTAATTTTAAAAAGTTAATAAAAAAAAAACCGGTGCGCGCATTACACGACTTTCACTTACCTCCATTATTTATATCAAATCAAGAATTTTTAAACTAATTGTTAAACGAGAAAAAAAGGTTAAAGAAATTTTCAAATTGGATTTAAATAAAAACATGTGTTTTATTAAATAATCTATTATATTATTATCTACGGCAATCAGTTTTTTTAATCGGCTTTTCATCACTCTCCGTTAGTATGTGTAAGATCATTTTTTTTCTAAAATCTTTAGCATTCCAACGGTGTATTGTACATGTATATTACTGTTCTTAAGTTCTAAAACGAAAAATTGCATTAAAAAAAAATGTTTTTGCAGCTTTCTCCTTTAGTTGGATATCGAATTCGTTCAACTTATATATTTACCTGTGGCAACAAGATAATATGGTTCTTTTTGTAAAATGTACATAATTAAAGGTACTTTAGGGGAAAATATAAAATATCGGCATTTAAGCCCTCCAGACTATTTCGATCAGAATAAAACGTACATCATATTAAAGCCAATTAAATTTTACACCCATATAGCGAGTTTAATCAAAATCGTCAGATCCGTTTTGAGATAAATTCTGGTACCCACTATATAGTAGAGGATAGGTGTGCCCAAGGAGGGTCTCCATACCCCAGGGTTGCTTCACGGCTGAAATAACAGAACAAATGAGGGTTGTGATAAATGGTTTGAACCTGAGTCCCAGAGAAAAGTAGTAGTGCAGTATTCACTAGACTCCGCCGAGATCACTTGTAGCTGGGTGGTTAGCATAACAGCCTCCTATGCCAAAGGTCACGGTTTCAAACCCGCAGATGGTCCTAGGATTGTTTAATGGGAGTAAAAAAATCCTTAGTTATGCCGTCCTTCGGGGGGGACGTTAAAAGGTGGTCCCGAGCCTGTGCGTAGCATAAAGTGACGTTAAATAAATAAACAAACAAACTAGACTCCGCCGGTTCCTACTTTAAATTAAATATTCGTTATTATTTCAATAATCAACCCTTGCTTGCCATCTGATACGATAGAGGATCGGTAAACATGTTATGATAACTTTGAAAAAGTACCCAATTACATTATATATATTCACATAAGTATATGTATGTATCAGTCTTGGTTTAGTATGTAAAGTGTGCTTGAAAAGCTTTTTTAGCTGAATTCCCTTTTCGGATAAATAGGATCGAACGGAATTTAATCGGTCGTATTACCTGATATAATAACGTTGAGTGAAATCTAGTGTACTCCGCAGCCCGAGTCCAATGAAATTTGATTTTATACCATCACTTCGAAAACCAAAACACATTAATTAGGGTCACCTAGTTCCAAAAATAAATATGCAATTTAATTACTTTACAGTCCATCAAACATGAATTATTTGAAAAATTATTTATACATTAAGTAAAAAATATGTTGCACGCAACACATGACTTTCACTTACCTCCGTTGCTAAAATCAAAATAAATTTAATTGTTTTAGATACAGCTAGAGATAAAAAAAAACGCTGCAAATCATTACACAATTGTTTCTTATTTCCAAATAACAACATTAAGGTATACCAGTTTATATGGCTGTTGATAGGCAATTAAGTAATATGAAATGCACTAATTCAAAGCATTATATTTATAACAGTACCGCTGATTTCAAAACGCAATATCTAAGCTAGTTGTTAACCAAATTCAATGATTCTTTTTTTCATTTGGTCCAAAATTTAATTCTGTATCAAATGGCAATCTTAAAATAATAACTATGTTATAAGCGTATATATAAGCGAGATTTAAATTGTTTTTCATGTTTCCTTTTTTATTTGTTTATTGCGCGTTACTGATTCTAAAACTCTATACACACTTTTCTGTATATTAAAAAATAACTGAGTTATAAGCGTATTTATGTGAAAATTTTCGAGATAAGAAGTGAAAATCGTGTGTTGTCCGCACCAGATTTCTTACTATTATCTATCCTAAAGAAAGTTTTTTAGAGGAGATTTTTCTTTTTATGCATTTTTGAAATTTAAGGAATTTTCTCAGGGATCACTTGTAGCTGGGTGGCTAGCGAAACAGCCTCCCATGCTAAAGGTCACTGGTTCAAATCCGCAGGTGGTCCTAGGATTTTTTAATGAGAGTAAAAAATCCTTAGTTACGCCGTCCTTCGGAGGGGACGTTAAAAGGTGGTCCCGAGCCTGTGCGATGTCAGGTACTCGTTAAAGATCCATATCCTAATAAAACCTGGATAGGCAAAATTTAGGACTCCCACTGTAGCATCGTCCGATTAGCCATAATAGCATAAAGTGACGTTAAATAAATAAACAAACAAACAAGGAATTTTCTCTCTTTATGTTAATATTTAACGATTTACATTTTTCTGTGAAGGATCCGGTAATGGGGCTAACTTTTTAGTTTGATTCGGCCTTCATACTAAAATATTATTTTTGTTATCATTCATCAGCAGGCATATTTTTTTTTACACATTTAATTTTTTTAGAAAAATGAGCTGACAATTTTAAATGTCTATCAAGTGTGATTCCAAGATAAAAGATGTTTTTCGATAGTTTAATTTCATGCTAATTCACTTTAAACTTTAAAGGAAGTTTTTACTTTTCTTTCGGATATAAGTTGATTTCTTAAACAGTTATATAAATTGTTATACTCTATTATAATTATTTGGAAATAATAAACTATTGTTAAACAATTCACATGTTTTTTTTTTGTTTATGTTAATATGTTGCTTGCCTTAATATGTTAATAGGCTTACCTCTGTACATCTTATCACTATTAATTTTTATTTCTATTTTCAGCTGAAGGCGAGAGCTTGGAGACACGGCGGTGAAACGGGAACAGGAGAACTGCCAGTGTACTGTTGGTGAAGGGAGTGAGATTGAAGACTTGCGCATCACCGTACCTCTCCCTCATGGGGTCACCAACGCCAGTGTCTCCGGGAGATTATTTTACTATGTGTATAAAAGACAACACAAAGAGAAGAGAGAAAAACAAAACAAAAAAAAAATTATAAAAAGTTAAATGTAATAAAAAAAAGTTTTAAAAATGGATACAAATATGCAACGCCAACAAAAGGACGTTATCAAATTTCGTATAATTTTTAAGGGACTATATAAAAATGTGCGTGTGCGATAAATATATATTATAATTATAATAAATTTTTATTATAAAATATATATTAGATTACTTGGAGTACCTATGCTATTACATGTTATCGATAATTATTGTATGTTATTTACTTACTTAAAAATAATAATTAAAAAAAATGTGAACAATTTACAATGTGAGAAAAAAAACTCAAAATACAAAAAACAAAAAAAAATACAATAATATAAATGACAGTTTATTTTAAAACGTTGGTGTGGGAAGGCATCGCTAGCCTCCCATTGGATGTTTATATGTGTCACCTGCGAATCTTAATATAACTGTTTAGAGTGATATGTACATTAAATAGAAAAATATTCAAATAATCATTGTTTGTATTTTACCTTTTTCCTCCTTCATCCTTTTTTTTTTTATAACATTTTATTGATATTTACAACTGTATTAACAAAAAAAAAATACATCAAGTAAATGTAATTGTTATAATACATTATAGTTTATTCGTCACAAAATAAGGAGCGTTGAGAACTTTACGAAGGATTTTGGATTGTAAGGATTGGATGCTGGAAGAAGAATTTGATGGTTTAGTAGAGCCCCAAAGCTCAACTCCGTAAGTCCAGATTGGTCTTAAAATAGTCATGTAGATGAGCCTTTTGTAGTTAAGAGGAAGGTTTAAATGTTTGTCTAGTAAGTGTTGAAGTAGCCTAAAACGGCGAGCAGTTTCTTATCGTTTTAGTCGTGTATGAGGAACCAAGTTAGGCGTTTGTCAAGAAGGAGTCATAGGTACCGGATCTATTCAAGAGGTACTAGTTGAGTGTTGTTAAAGGATACTGTTGGGCAGGAAGTCAAAGGTTTAAGTAAGGGTTATTTGATGGGATTTGTTGTTGACCTAGGTCCGAGACACAAGTCTTGTAGAGAAGCTCTCGCTATTAACAATATACATTGTGACATCAGTACTGCAAGAGATAGCTCATCTCATCAGATCACTTACCTGCATTCATCAGGTGATATTTCCCTATGTCAGAGTATCTCTGTCTTTGTGTTTACTTCACATTGTTCATCTAACATCTCTCATTATACATTCTTATCTACTCTCGTGCACCTATGAGGATTTCTATCTACTGCTGAGGAGCTTCTACCTCACGGGGCAGGCATTTCCTGCTTAACCTGTCCCCTCTGCTAAGTGGTAGGTACGGGTTCGCCGTCTACCTGGCAGGGTAATCTCATACCTGGTACAGCAGTACTTGCTTCTAACACTTTTATCATATTCTTTTCGTAACATGAACATGCAATTGTCGAGGCCTTCTGTGGCTCTATATCACTCTAATAATAACCAACTATACTTCGAGATATGTAATTTTTAGGATTTAGATTTTTAGAATTTAGAGAGTCCTTATTGAAATGATTTTTAGAAGAAGGGTTCGTGAAAATTTTTCGTAAGGAACAACTGTAATATACTAATAGGGTGCATAAAAAAATGACCGTTTTTAAGCAAACATTTGTATTATTATTTCTTTGACACAAAATACAATTACAGGTCAAAATATAGTCCAATGTTATCTACCGTCATTAGCCAATCGCTCTATCTCATGCTGATACCATTATTTCGGTGGATTGTCAAAGAACTCTTGGACTGCAATTCCAACTTCCTCAAAATTATAAAAATTTTCCCGTAAAGAAAATCGGCGATGGGTCAAAACAAGCAGTTATCCGATGGTGCAAGGTCTGAACTACACACCATATAAGACAGGAGTTCGGACCCATGAAGATTTTTTGAACTTTTTTTGTTCAATGGGAAGTTTAAGGAGTCTGTAATAAAACTAATTTTTAGGTGATTAAAGCAGGATATAACTTTGACAACTTTGCGTACGATCCTTCCAGTTATTCGCAATCCGAATTTTGTTAAAGTCTTAATGTGACCTTATACCATTGGTATGTGTCTGTAGTAATATTTTGTTCCTTTTTTTAAAAATATTTATTGAGATATATTTACAATTTGTTTCTAAATTAATTTATTTGGCAAAGGAGACTGTAATGCTAGCCTCTCTGCTACAGGTGATCCCAAGTGACGAATAGGACATGAACTTAAATGATTAAATCATTGATCCATTCCAGGAACTTTTACAGGAAGTGAAAAAAAATCTCCCATTACAATATATAATGAAACCAATTTATTCGATTCGTTTCGCATTAAAATCTAGATCATTTTAAAAACTATATTAATAAAACTTTATTAAAATTATGAGATAAAATGTAAATAATTGCATTTCTAAATTGCGTTTTTTGAGCGCTTGAGTGTTCATTAGATGAAATCTAATTGAAGATTTAGATCAAATTAAATGATGAGAATTGAAATATTACAAAAAAATAAATTTTGTAAAAAATATCCTTTAGTACCTTTAGAAAACCAACGTCTCAGTTATCGGGCATAACGATTTTATGTTGTTACAACTTTAACTTTTAAAGTTCTCGCCGTTTTCGGCTATTTCAACACTTTTACTGGACAAACGGTGAAAGCTTCCTCTTAACTATAAAAGGCTCATCTACATAACTGTCATAAGACCAATCTAGACTTACGGAGTAGAGCTTTGGGGGTCTACTAAACCATCGCATTCCTCTCGTATCCAATCCTTACAATCCAAAATCCTTCGTAAAATCCTCAATGATCCACATTTTGTCACGAATAAACCTATCCTTAAAGACCTTAATGTTCTACATGTTACTAATTTAGCCTGAACCAGGTATCATTCATTCCATGAAAAACTACATTCTTACTCTAATCCACTGGTTTCCATTCTTTCTTCCTCTTCCATTCCTGATAATTCCCCGAGGCTTCTGGAATGAAGATGGCCCCAAGACCTTCTAGTTTAAACTATTTTTAGAGTGCTACCAATGGGTGGTGTCTCTACATGTGTTTCATGTCAGTTTACCGCATGTCTTTCACATTTATTTGGTGTATTTTAATACAGTTGTAAATATCAATAAATATGTTTAAATAAAAAATAAAAAAACTTTTAAAGTTAATGTAGTGTGTTACCAGCACGAGATTTTTTCTATTATTTTGTGACCTCCGTTTTGTTTTTCCAATCAGGACAAGATCGAAATAAAAAACTTAAATATTCTAAAACCCAAAATCCTTCGTGAAATCCTCTATGCTCCATATTTTGTCACGAATAAACCTTTTCATGAAGACCTTAATGTTCCACCATATGTTATTGATTTAGCCAGAACCAGGTATCAGTCATTCCATGAAAAATTCGATTCTCACTTTAATCTACTGGTTTCCATTCTTTCTCCCTCTTTAATTCCTAATAATCCTCCGAGGCGTCTGAAAAGAAGATGCCCCCGAGACCTTCTAGTTTAGAATATTTTTAGAGTGCTTCCAATGAGTGGTGTCTCAACGTGTATTTCATGTCAGTTTTCCACATGTTATTTACTGGATGTATTTTTATACAGTTGTAAATATCAAAAAATATGTTTAAAAAAAAAAAAAAAAACTTTTAAAGTCAAAGTAGTATGTTACCAGCACGAATTTTTCCTACCATTTTGTGACCTCCGTTTTTTTTTCCAATCACGAGAGATTAAAAAAAAAACTTAAATATTCTAAGGAAAAAAAAAAACATGAATAACAAGCTAGAGACAGTTTCAAACCATAATAAGGCCCTCTTTCTAGGAAAGACGATGTGGTGGAATAAATAAGATATTTCCTTGGCTCTATAACGAGAGAAGAAGTCTTTGAAGGCTGGTTGCGGTGGCAGAACACACCTGTATTGAGGGGGGTGGGGAAAAGCAACCCCAAAAAGAAGGTGGTTGTATGATTGGTTTTGTAAATTGGGGCTGAAGGAAGCCGAATAAAAGGGCCAAAGCAAACCATCTCCTTCGCCTTTTGTGAGGGCCCCATCATTTGTGAACCGCCCTATCACATGCCGGGTCCTCTCTTTGTGTACAAAGCCCCACAAATAATCTCTATGTCGGCAACTTATTTATTAAAGTTATAAATAGGCAGAAATAACGAGAGCTTCGTATCTTACCTCTTTCTAAAGGAGTCTATTGAACAGATTTGTTCGACATGAGCTAATGTTTTTGTATTTCAAGGATATTGGACTTAAAACTCTCAAGGCTGTTAGGCTTCGAGAATACAAGTTAGCTTAGTGAAGGAAGAGTGAAGAAAAGCCATTAAAATTAAAATTAAACTGATTTTGTAGATAATCTATATTTATAATAGAAAGTCCAATTTCACTCGATTTAATATAAGCATTAAATTATTCGGCTATTTAAAGCCGACTAATTAAAAAAATAAGCAATTAAAATTTTAAGTTTTTACTTTCACTTACCCTCTATATAAAATGAAAAGGGCTTAAATGCCGATATTTTAAATTTGATTTCCTTTAAAGTACCTTCAATTTTGTACATTCTATAACAGCCATATCATACTGTCACTGTTGATAAAAAATCTGGTGCGGGCAACACACGACTTTCACTTACCTCCGTTTTTAAAATCGATTAGAGAATTTTCGAATATGAGTGAAACCATTAAAGAATGAGTTATATGGAATTTCTATGGAAACATGTGTTTTATTAAAAAAATTATTATATTTTAATCTAAAATGATCAGTTAGTTTTATCGGCTTTTCATCACTCTGTATTAACTTTTACAAGCTCTTGTGTATTAGATAATATTTTTTTTCTAAAATCTTAAGCTTTCCAATGGTATACTCGTATTACACATGTACGTACTGTTCTTATCTTCGAAAAAAAAAAAAAATTGTTTTCATTTTTCTCCTCAAGTTGTTTTTCAAATTCGTACAACTTGCATATTTATCTGTTATTTATCGATGCTAACAACATATTATTTTTTATTTTTATAGAATCAACAAAATTAAAGGCACTTTAGAAGAAGAAAATTTAAAACATCGGCATTTAAGCTCTGTCAGACTATTTTAATCAGAATAAAACCTAAATGATATTAAAGGCTATTGAATTTTACATCGATATAACGAGTTTAATCAAAATCGTCGGAACCGTTTTTGAGAAAATTGAGATATGATATATGAGATATGAAAATATGAGAAAAGAAGGTGCAATATGCATCGTATAAAGTGCCTTTTCTGGTTAGCCGATTTTGATGAAAAAGTTTTTGTAACGTCTCTTGTCTTAAATATGAAATTTCATTTTCTTTTCTTTTTTAATTTTTCTGGAAGTTTTTCTTAATATTAACACTTTAATGAGCACACCTCAACTTCCCTTTGTGTTTATCTATTTTATTTCACAATCATTTACATCTATCAACGTTTCGGGGTTGTTTCCCCATTCTCAAGACTTATTTTTTTATAAATATTTTCTCACATATAACTCACTACTTCACTTCATAGCACATAAAATGAACATGTGGACGGATAGCAGTGAGCTTTGAAGTGAAGTAGTGAGTTATATGTGAGAAAATGTTTATAAAAAAATAAGTCTTGAGAATGGGGAAACAACCCCGAAACGTTGATAGATGTAAATGGTTGTGAAATAAATTAGATAAATACAAAGGGAAGTTAAGGTGTGCTCATTTAAGTGTTAATGAAATTTCATTTTCATAGGACTTTTCGTTTCCGCCCGGGAGTTACCACACACACACAAACAGAGACCTTTTTGCGGGACTTGGTTATTTGGACTCAGGAGACCCTAAAAACGTGTATTTCCATTGAAAATTGGAATTCGAAAATTTTCACGATCGCAATACTTTCCTTCTATATATAGTAAGTGAAAGTAAAAACAGATAAATGTAGAAGTTGAACGTATCCTATACCCAACAAAAGGTGAAAACTAAAAAATATTTTTTAAATGCAATTTTTTGTTTTTGGACATAAGAACATTGATATACATGTATAATATACCGTTGAAAAGCTAAAGAGTTTAGAAAAGTTATTATCTGATACTCAAGCTTGTAAACGTTAAGAAATAGTGATGAGAAGCCAACAAAATTAACTGATTATCAATATAGTAAAATAATCGTGTGGAACTAACGTGTTTTTATTTGTTTTTTTTTTTTTTTAGATAGAAATAAAATAGAATAAACAAACGAAATAAAGGCGTTGATGACCCTCGGGTTTTATGCCGCAAAACCCATACCAACAACAACTAAATGATTATTTTAGATAATAATTTTGTAACAAGTTTTAATTTTCCCGCTCGGTTTCGTCCGCCCGGTGTTTTAAACTTGAGCCTACATATGGAAAGTACAGTGTCGCCGCCTAGGGAGTACCGTGGAGGTACCGGAATTTCGCGATCTTAGGCCATTCCGGTAGAAAGTCTCGTAACGTATCCATGTATGGAAGTACCGAGTTAGCAGGAAGCAGTATAAGGATATTTTTATTTAATTTTCTTCCGTCATATATATATTTAAAAGATACCCAGCGGTAAGCATCCTCTGTTAACTTTACTTTGAAGATTATTTGATATTATTTCCTTTTTTTTATTTTTAAAACTGATTATTATTTAATTAATTTTAGTTGGTGTTACGAAGAATATGTTTTGCCGTATGCTTGTATGCCACAAAGGAAATAAAGTAGAAGATCGTAAATAATTTTATTTTCTAAGAACCTGGACCTTAATAGTTAACCATGTCACAAATCTATGGCGCCCGAGACCAGGACAAGGACTTTTTTTAAGTTAAGTGCTGACTTTAATGGTTATTTTTTTTGTTAAAAGGAAATGAATAATACATTGGAAGAATTAAGTGACACTATTTGCATTGCAGTAATTCGCAAGCATGGTATTAGGTATAGTCAATTGCATCAACAAAGTTAAGACTTTTATGATTATCGTATCGAAGGAAAACATTTTATTTTTATTTTTTTATTTTAAAAATTGTAATATATTCCGTAAAACTTTATTGTATCGACAAAATATTTCTATATTGTTCTAATTAAGAAGAAAACATTTTATTTTTATTTTTATTTTAAAAATTGTAATATATTCCGTAAAACTTTATTGTATCGACAAAATATTTCTATATTGTTCTAATTAAGAAGAAAACATTTTATTTTTATTTTTATTTTAAAAATTGTAATATATTCCGTAAAACTTTATGGTATCGACAAAATATTTCTATATAGTTCTAATTAGGAAGGAAAACATTTAATTTTTTATGGTAATATATCTTCCGTAAAAGTTTCTTGTGTTATTTAATACAAAATATTTCTATATTGATTAAAATTTTTTATTTAAAAGTAACGTTTATTAAACTGTTTTAGTAAATTTAGACTGTTTTATTTTAATTAAAATCTCAAACTAAAAGGTTTCAAATTAGGATTTTATTTACTTGTATTTAATTAAGATTTAATAATTATGAATTTTGTGGTTGATAAGAATTATTATTATAATAACAATATTTTATTTTTTTTTGTAAATAACTTTAGATAACAGAGAAAATAATTTTTTGTACAAAATAATTTTTTTGTTTTTTTATAAGGTATCTTATTAATCAAAATTTAGATTAATTAGAGTTTGAGAATAATTGTTATTTGTCTCATTAATTTATTTCTTAAACTTTTGTTTTGATAGGTTCATATAAGTTTTAAGACTTTGTTTCCTGTTATTCAACTTGTACCTTGAATTTGTAAAGGACGCTTACCGAGTTTAATTTAATTTAAATTATATTTTGTTTATTCTTTTTACAGGTTTTTATTTTAATTGCCTTAAAGTAGGAATTTATTTTATTTTATCTTAAAGGAAAATTTTCTCCTGGTTCTATTATCGGTTTCCAGAGTGCTAGTTTATTTCTGTTTTTAAATTTTTTTACGTTTTGTTTGCTTTGCCATAATGGGTAATCCCGACGTCTTGATATCGGAACGGGAGGATATATTTGCTGCAGTTCAGAACATTTTTACTAAATCAAACTCCTTGAGTGTTGATACAGTAGTTGATTTTAAACCAGTTTATGATAGGCTGGTCAATTACGAGTCGCGTTTTGAAAAGATCCAGTCCAAAATCCGTGAATACAACTCAACCGTGACGGGTACTAAGGACAAGGTCGAAACCTCAGCTGTACAAAATTCATTTTTCGATTTAGTCGACACCACTAAAGCGAATTATTATAAATTAATTAAAACGTGTACTCCCACGGAAAAGAAACCTGATGTTTTTTCTACCCCTACTTACTCTGTTCCTCAGGAGCTACCAAGAATTGATTTACCGACATTCTCGGGGAAATTGGAAGACTGGAATGAGTTCTATTCTCTTTTTGATTCTATGGTTCATAGAGAGAAATCTTTATCGACCATAAGAAAATTCCATTATCTAAGAAGTAGTTTACGCGGGGAAGCTTTGTCCCTTATCTCGGGGTTCGCATTAGAGGAAAGTAATTATTCCCTAGCCTATGATGCGGTAGTTGCTCGTTATCAAAATAAAAGACGGCTAGCCCGATTTTACATTAAAAGAGTGTTGGATTTCACCCCTCTAAACAATTCGTCCGCAAATAATTTGCAAAGATTTTTATCCGAACATGAAAATAATTTTTCCGCCCTATCGGCTTTAGGCATCGAAGATATGGGGGACTTCATTAAACTTCATTTAGCCCTCACCAATTTAGACCCAGGGACCAGAAGATCGTTCGAAGAGCGGATAAAGTCGACTGAGATTCCCTCTTATAGGGACTTAATAAATTTCGTCACGGAACGATCTAGAATCTCCGAGATGATGGCTCAAGAAGGCCGAGCGGAAAAACCGAATGGAAAAGAGAAATCCCGATTTACGAATCCCACTACGAATAGGCAGTATAAGAAAGAATCCTCGGGAATATATAGTATTTTACCTTCGGGTTCCTCGGTGCCAACAGATTCTGACGCTTCTGCCGACAAATCAAATTGTAATCCCGAATTCGAACGAATGAAAACCGAGTCAGTTGGTTGTATGGAAAGGTTATCCCCATCGACCAAAGTACGATCCAGAAATAGTTCTGAATCAATCGTTGACAATAAAAACATCTCAAAAGACTTACAGCCAGCTCTAACAGCTAAGAAATTAAATTGCTGGAATTGTGGTGGACCACATGTATATTCCAGATGTTCGCTACCTCGTAAGTTGTTCTGCTATCGTTGTGGTAACCCAGGAGTTTCCATTCACGCCTGCCCTAAATGTACTCCGGGAAATGGGCGAGGGAATCGGAAGTGAGGGTCATTCCTATTCCTACAGTTTTAGCTGACCCACTAAATACCGTTCCGTATCGTATACCTTTTTGTACCGCTAAATCTGATCTCGTTTCCTCAAATGTCGCCTCGAATTCTTTAGAAAATTTTACCGTACCTCTTTATCCCGTATCGTTCCCTAAACAGCTTTACATGGTTTTCCAAATAGGAAAACAGTGCCGAAGAGAGTTGAATTACTTGGCCCTATTTGACCCTGGTTCAACCACCTCATTCGTTGGACCAGAAGGGATCAAAATTCTCCTTCAACTGGGTTATGTCGTTGAGGAAATTCCCGAGTTTAATATTTGTGTCGCTAATGGAAGTACCAGTATTGTGGATAAAATATTCTCTATTCCAATTACAGTTGGAGGTAGGTCGTACAACATAATACTGTATGCTTTAACATCACTTCCATTTATGTTTTTGTTTGGATTAGATTTTATAGTTAATTCTAATATGTGCATGAATTTTCGTGAAGCAACCTGGTGGTTTCAAGACGATCCTAGCCATAAGTTTTCGTTCCGTCAGGATGTTCCAATAGAGGGAAGGGAAACATCAATTTGTGGTATTAATTCACTCAGTTCCTCAGAAAAGTTAGATCTGGATAAGATAGTTAGTGAAGGTTTGCTAACTCTCCAAGATTCTCCGGGATTAACAACCCGTATAAGACATAAGATAGATGTTATGGGTGCTCAACCTATTAAGCAACGCTCCTACCACTACTCGCCTAAAGTTCTTGAGGCAATGTACCAGGAACTTGATCGGATGTTAGAAGAAGGCTTAGTTGAGCCTTGCCAATCTCCATGGTCATCTCCGGTAGTCATGGTTCGCAAGGGATCGGGTTACCGGTTCTGTATCGATTTTCGCAAGGTAAACGAAGTTACTTGTAAAGATTCATATCCCATGCCAAATATGACTTCTCTTTTAGACGGACTTAGACAAGCGAGATATCTGTCCAAATTTGACCTTAAGCAGGCATTTCTGCAAGTACCACTAGCTGACGAATCTAGTAAAGAGATTACAGCGTTTACAGTTCCGGGCAGAGGGTTATTTAGGTTTAAAGTTATGCCTTTTGGGCTAACCAATTCACCTGCTACCTTTCAGAGGTTAGCCGATGCCATATTTGGACCCGAACTATACCCGTACGTTGTAGTTTTCCTAGACGATATTTTGGTTTGCACGCCAACTTTTAAATTGCATTTAGACATGCTTCAGAAAGTATTTCGTCGACTTAAAGCTTCAGGGTTGCGTATTAATCCCGATAAATGCAAATTTGGTTGTAAAGAAGTTAGATACTTAGGGTATTTAGTTAATAGTGAAGGCCTGAGCGTTGATCCAGACAAAGTAAGTTCCATTACTTCGATCCCTCCACCCACCAATGTTGGGCAACTTAGAAGGTTCCTTGGAATGGCAGGGTGGTATCGCCGTTTTATAAAAGATTTTTCCGCGGTTGTCTCTCCCCTTACATCCTTGCTCAAACGCAAAGCTAAATGGATATGGTCAGGAGAGCAAGAAGCCTCTTTCAATGCTCTCAAGTCAGCACTGACTGAAGCACCAATATTAGCAAGGCCCGATTTCGAGCAGCCTTTTCAACTACAGACCGATGCCAGTGATACAGGTCTTGGAGCTGTCTTAACACAGATACAAGATGGCGAAGAAAGGGTTATCGCTTTTTGCTCACGTACCCTCAGTCCAGCTGAAAGAAATTATACCGTCACCGAAAAGGAATGCCTGGCAGTCCTGTTTGGTATCGAAAAGAATCGGCATTACTTGGAGGGATATTCCTTTACCGTTATAACGGACCATGCCAGTCTTAAGTGGCTTCTAAATTTGAAGAACCCTTCGGGTCGTTTGGCTAGATGGGCTCTTCGGTTACAACCGTATAATTACAAAGTGGAATACCGTAAGGGCAAACTGAATACAGTGGCCGATGCATTATCCAGAATTGCCGCAATAACTGTTTTATCTACAGGTATCGATCATGGCTCCTCTTCCAATGATATTTCGTCTTCGGGAACCCCTATATCGTCTGATGAATGGTACGATCAGAAATTTTACAGAGTCCAAAAGTTCCCAGAATTTCACCCTGGCTGGTTGATAAAGGACGGGCAGTTACTGTATCATCGGAAGAACTCTTTGAAAGGAGAGTTGGAGGACCCCAGTGAGGAGTGGAAAGTGGTTGTTCCAAGACACCTGCGGAGATCTATAATATATGATAATCATGATCTTCCTCAGTCTGGCCACTTAGGGATTGATAAGACGTTCTCGCGGGTTAGCAGACTATATTATTGGCCGGGTCTTTATTCGGATATAAGCCAATATGTGAGACAGTGTGAGTTGTGTCAAAAGGTAAAACCCAGAAATACACCACCTCGTGGATTGATGTACCCTCGCTATAACAAGCAGCCGTGGGAAATCGTTTCTGTCGACATTATGGGTCCCTATCCTAGAAGCACTAAAGGCAACGTTTATCTCCTAGTTTTCGTCGATTTATTTAGCCGATGGGTGGAATTGTGTCCCATTAGGAAAGCTACCTCTTCGGTTATAGTGTCGAAATTAAAGTCCCGAATATTATATAGGTATGGTGCACCTAGGAAATTAATTTCCGACAATGCAAAGAACTTTGTGAGTAATCTTGTTGATGAAGTAGCTAAGGAGTTCGGAATCAAGAGGGAGACTACTCCTCTTTATCACTCACAGGCAAATCCCACAGAACGGTCTAACCGTAATATAAAGCAACTTATCGTCACGTATCTTGGGAAAAAACACCAACGCTGGGACGAGAAGTTAGGAGAGATCCAATTTGCATTGAATTCCGCAGTTCAGGACTCGACCAAGTTCAGCCCTGCTTTCTTAAATTTCGGTAGAGAGCTAAGGCCTTTACACCAAGTTCTCGAGGGAGATATTCTAGCAGCTCGCGAAGAAGAACAGACTCGTTGGGCGGCAAAAGTGGCCAAATTGCCTGAAGTTCATCATGTCGCTGAGGAAAATTCTCTTAAAGCAAGCATAAATCAGAGTAGTCGTTATAATTTGAGACGCCGGAAAGATCGTTTCCATCCGGGAGATCAGGTTTTAAAAATGACTTTTCAGTTATCTTCAGCAGCAGATAAACTCGCAGCTAAACTTAACCCCAAGTATGAAGGCCCTTATACAGTTGTCTCAGTTACGGGTGGCGGGTCGTGTAAGCTAAGGGATCAGAATGGAAAGTTCGTAGGTTTATGGCATCCATCGAAGCTTAAGTTATTCCAAACCACCTGACGGACTTACCCGCTGGAGGGGAGTGTGTAACAAGTTTTAATTTTCCCGCTCGGTTTCGTCCGCCCGGTGTTTTAAACTTGAGCCTACATATGGAAAGTACAGTGTCGCCGCCTAGGGAGTACCGTGGAGGTACCGGAATTTCGCGATCTTAGGCCATTCCGGTAGAAAGTCTCGTAACGTATCCATGTATGGAAGTACCGAGTTAGCAGGAAGCAGTATAAGGATATTTTTATTTAATTTTCTTCCGTCATATATATATTTAAAAGATACCCAGCGGTAAGCATCCTCTGTTAACTTTACTTTGAAGATTATTTGATATTATTTCCTTTTTTTTATTTTTAAAACTGATTATTATTTAATTAATTTTAGTTGGTGTTACGAAGAATATGTTTTGCCGTATGCTTGTATGCCACAAAGGAAATAAAGTAGAAGATCGTAAATAATTTTATTTTCTAAGAACCTGGACCTTAATAGTTAACCATGTCACAATTTAATCGATTTTTTAATAAAACACATGTTTCTATATAAATTTAATGTAATTAATTCATTACCGATTTTCTCAAAAAACGATTTTGATTAAGCTCGCTATATCAATGTAAAATTTAATAGGCTTTAACGTCATGTAGGTTTCATTCTGATTAAAATAGTCTGACAGGGCTTAAATGTCGATATTTTAAATTTTCTTCTTTTAAAGTATTTTTAATTTTGTAGGTTCTATAAAAATGACGACATTATCTTGTTAGCATTGATAAATTACAGCTAAATATGTAGGTTGTGCGAATTTGAAAAACAGCTAAATGAGAAAACTGAAAACATATTATTTTAGTGCAATTTTTTGGTTTTGAAAATAAGTAGTATACATGATATATATATTATCTTATTAACAAGCTTTTAAAAGTTAATGAGTGTGATGAAAAGCCGATAAAACTAACTGATTATTTTAGATGATAATATAATAAATTTTTGAATAAAACACAGGTTTCTATAGAAATTCCATTTTAATGATTCATTAATAGTTTCACTCATATTATCTCCAATTGTTGTTGAAAATTCTTTAATCCATTTTAAAAACGGAGATAAGTGAAAGTCGTGTGTTGCCCGCACCAGATTTTTTATTTGGTAATAACCCTAAAGATATAAATAATCTAGTCAAAACGTTACTTTTAATAAGGCATCTTAAAAACTGTGCTTAACTTAAGATTTTTTTTAAGGAGTGAGGAACACAGTTTTTAAGAAACCTTAATTAAAGTACTGTTTTAAAGAGATTATTTATGTTTTTAGGGTTATTAGCAAGCATAGAACTTTTAATATTTTAATTAATAAATATTTTAAAGGTGTATTTTTTATAAATTATTCCGCTTTTAAATAGGTTTAAGTTTTACGCCTAACATATTTCTCTACCTTCATTAGAACCATAAATATTAAATTAAATGTGTTTTTCGTGCAAATTCTTTTACGCGACCCCTCAGTACCGTTGCACAGTGGTTCTAAACGCACTTTTTCGGGACAACAGTCTGCACTAGTCGTTCTATTTGAGATATATCAGCTATTTTAATGTCATTTTGTGCCTTATTAAGTTCACTTTTAATGGTATGATTGGCATATTTTTAGCTCATTTTTATATCATGAATATATATAGGTTTTGTCTGTTATATCAGAGAAATGTCTCTTTATCCAATTCTTCTTATATACATCTTTATATATCTATATCTCCTGCATTCAACTTTGTTTAGAATCATTATTAGATAACTTTAGGTTTCATATAACGATTTGTTATTTTTTTAAGAAATGCCAAAACAATTAAAATGATTTTAAATATCTCAATATATGCCCAACATAACGAAGTGAAAATTGTTTTAAAAATTTTAGTTTTGTTTATTGTTTTTACACACAAAATTTCAAAACCGTAAATTGATTTCTATGCGTTTAGTAAAAAAGAACGCATTGTTGAATAAGGAATTTCTTCAATGGAAAGACCAGAATAAAATTGACATATAAAGTTATTTTGATGTCTAACTTTATTTTTTTAAATGATGATCCATAGTGAGGTACTGCCCCGAAGCGAGATATAATTATAAATATGTTTGCGTAGAGTATTTTTCTTATTTTTTTCTTAAATTTATTTCATCACATATACCTATTGTAATGTATACACTTTAAATGATAAACTAGCATTTCAGATTAGTTATAATCTATATAAATAATAAACTACAAAAGTTCTGCTCGGAAACGCAAAACAATGTCGCATGGTGGAACTGGCATGGAACACCAGAGATGTAGCGGTGTCTACCAGACACTTCGGTATCCGTGGCATTACCCACCAATTTCATTTTTCATCATTGTATTGTGCTTCCGAGCAGAATTCCTCTTTCTTTTTTTTTTTTTTTTTTTGTATAGATTCTATCTAATCTGAAATGCTAGTTTATACTTTAAAGTTTATACATTACAATAGATAAATTTTATATATTTAATTTTAAGGAAATAAATAACAAAAATACCCTACAAAAACACATTTATGATTGTATCTCGCTTCGGGGCAGCACTTCACTATGGTTTATCATTTAGAAAAATTAAGTTAGACATCAAAATATTTTTATATGTCAATTTATTTCTGGTTTTTCCATTAAAGAAATTTCTATAGCCAACAATACGTTCTACTTTACCAAAATCGTGGAAATTAATTTACGGTTTTGAAATTTCGTCCGTAAAAATTGAAAACAAAACTAAAATTTTTAAAACAATTTTCACTTCCTTATGTTGGGCATATATTGAGATATTTAAAATAATTTTAATTTTTTTTGATAATTCTTGAAATTTCTTAAAAAACCACCAAGTCGTTATATGAAACTCAAACTTATCTAATAACGATCTAAACAAAGTTAAGTGCAGGAAAATATATATATATATATATATATATATATATATATATATATATATATATTATATATATATATAATAAAAGACGTGCAAATATATCGCAATAATTTTATTTTTACATGAAAGCCTGTACCGTAATCTACTTTTCTACACAATTTCCATGAATTTTGAGGCACTTTTCATGATGCGGCACCAGTTTTTGAATACCCTTCTTAAAAAATTCTGCCGCCTGGCTTGTTACGAGTACGATTTCTAAGTGCTAAAGACGTAAAACTGATCATATATTCATCGTGAGATCGTTGAAGTTTACGGACAAAGCATTATGAATGATGGAATGGTAAGGAAATGGGTGAGAGCATTTAAAGATGGCCGCACAAATGTGCATGAGGAAGAACGGAGTGGGCGTACTTCGGTCGTTAATGAAGATTTGGTACAGAAAGTGGACGAAAAGGTCAGAGAAAACAGACGCTTACAAAATCATCATTGTCCGACTAAGACGATAACGAAGTCAAAACATTTGTGATGCAGTGGTTAGCAAATCAGGCGGCAGAATTTTTTGAGGAGGGTACTCAAAACTGGTGCCGCACTATGACAAGTGCCTCAAAATTTATGGAAATTATGTAGAAAAGTAGATTAAGATACAGGCTTTTATGTAAAAATAAAATTATTGCGATATCTTTGCACGTCGTTTAGAAAACGGTACTTGTTTAGAGTAATCACCTCCAACTAAATGTCAAGATGATCACTCCTTTAGTAGTATATAAGTGGACTGTATAAATATAAACTAAATGAAATAAGGCTGGGCCAAGATATAAAAACACAGTATGGGGATAAAATTAATTATATTATAAAGAAAATTGGCACATATTTAACTGAATGGCCAGGTGTTCATTAGGACTGGGCTAGTAAATTGTGCTATTGTAAATTACAACAAGTGATAACTTATGTGGTGATCTCTTGAGATGGTGAAAATGCTCTGGAAGGTGAGTCTGTTCTTCTCTCCTCCTCTCCTCCTCCCCTTTGGCCAAGGGGTCTTCTAAATTCTCTACTCCATGGTAAAGGGTGGTTCTACAGGAGGAAAAAAAACTAGAGCAGGCTGTCTGGCACAATCAGCCAGGACCTGCCACACTTCAGTTTCTTTCTCGGCCGCTAGGGGCGCTCTCATTCTCCCTATGGCCACTAAATGACAGCCGTGACATTAATTTATCTTTTCGGGAACCCGAAACAGTACTTACTTAAAAAACATGCCTCGTATATATATATATAAGAATAATTAGATAAAGAGACATTTCTCTGAAATTATTGACAAAACCATTTTAAAGTCAATTTAATAAGGAGCAAAATTATGTTAAAATGGCTGATATATCTTACATAAAACGATTGGTTCAGACTTTTGTCCCAAAAAAGTGCGATTGGAACCACTGTGCGTTAGCCCCCAATATTTTGCAGTCTAATAGTTTAATGTCTAGTACTACTTAAAATAATTTAACCAAAGTCGGCGAGACTCATTTAGGATTCTTTCCTTGTAAGTTCAAGAGTTATATATTTTATCAAATTTTAAACCATTGCAAGATATACCATGTTGACTGGAAGTTTAATCCTGAAAAAAGATTTGGGTTGAGATTTCAAAATATTTACAATGCCCTTTCTTCATATTATTCATGAACAGTAGAAAAAAACAAAACCAGATAAATTAAAAATAAATATTGACTTTTAAGAAGTCCAAACTTATATATTTTTTTTTTTTTTTGTGTGAAAACATTAAAACAAAGTCCGATTTATTTTTCCTCATTTCTTCCGAAAATGAGAAGCAGAAACAACTCGTTAATAATAGCGGAGGAAAACAATTACTTTTTGTATAATTAGCAAAGGTTTTTTTTTTCTTTTTTTAATGCCAAGGGATAAAATACTAAAGGACCACCTATTCCCTCATTTTCTTTTCCTTTTCAATTTACTCTTCCATAATTATCCCTCACTGACAAACTTTGTTTTAATGAGCCCATTTTTTTTTCTTTAAATATTTTTTTATTCTCGAAATGGAAAATTATGTCTTTTCTATTGTTCGAATTATTTAGATGCCGAAACAGCTGTTATGTTTTTATCACTGGATAGAAATTATTATTTAAAAGAATCGAACAGGAAGTATGGAAAGAAACAAGGAGGATATAGTAGTAGTTGAATAGAATCATTAATGCTATGTTCAGAACGATGAAAAAAAGACACATGGATGTAAAAAGAGAAACAAAAAAATGGACCACGAGCACGAGGATTTCTAGAAAAGAGGAAATCATTTTATGCCGGCTCCGTATAGGACATCGTCAGTTTACCCACGGTTATTTTTTTGAGAAATCTACATGCACCACCTGCGAATATTGCGATAATGTTCCAAAAACTATTCAGCATCTATTATTAGAGTGTCCCCTTTTCGAATCATCAAGACGTAAAATTAAACTGACAGGAACCCTAAAAGATATATTGAATGATGATGAGGACAAGGTGAAAAAGTTACTGAGTTATTTAAAAGAAATTAAATATTACAACCAAATATAGAAAACCACAGTTGCCAATGACCCTGTAGGGTAGAGGCAAATAACAAAATAAAACAAATAAATAAAAAAGTTTTTTTTTATTTTCAATTGCCTATATATGAAATTATACTGAAAAGAATAAAAGACAAATGAGATATAGAACTAGAAAAACATCCAGCAGGTTTTAGGGAGAGAAGTATTCTACAGTAGATCATATTTTTGTGAATAAAGAACTTATCAAGAAAGCGAATGATTGTCTTGATATGTATCTTCATTTATATTTTTTACACTTTGATTATTGTCTTTATTATTGTTGCCTATTTTTACAATTGAATCTTCCTTTATGTAATTAGAATAGAATAGAATAGAATAGAAAAAGATATTTATTCTGGGACAAGGTCCCTTAAGAACATTTCATATGTACAATTAAGATATATATAATGTGTCTGGCTACAAGACCAAAGGAATATAATTATTTCTTATTCACAATGATATTGGGTTGATGCAAAATTAATGCAGGTTTCCTCTATTGCAATATCTTAATTCCAATTGTGTAAACAAAGCTAATCCTAACATTGATCATTATTATACCAAAACAAACCTTATCTAATACCCTCTCTTTCACCATGAATTTGTTTAGTAAAATCGTTTTGTTCAGTGTGTTCAAAGGTCTTGAATCGAAAATGTCAAAGTGCGATTTTCGTCAAATTTATTTTTACGAATTTAAATTAGGGCGCAGCGCTGCGCAAACGGCTCGTAATATTAATGAAGTGTGGGGTCAGGGGGCTATTAATGAGTGCACGGTGCAGCGTTGGTTCCAGAAGTTTCGCAGAGGAGATTTCGACCTCGAAGACAAGGAAGGTCGGGGCCGTCATCTTGCTCTGGACAACGACCAGCTGATGTCAAAAGTGGAAGAAGACCCAACCAAAACCACACGAGAAATGGCGGCGGAACTCGGAACTCAAAAATTGCAACGTCTTTGCCCAGCATTGATGAATCGGAAGGGGCCGATCCTGCTCCACGATAACGCCAGACCACACGTTGCACAACCAACGCTTCGACGACTGCACGAGTTGGGCTACCAAGTTCTCCAACATCCACCTGACCTCTCTCCTACAGACTTCCACTTTTTCAAGCATCTGGACAACTTTTTGAGGGAGAAAAATTTTCAAAACCAGGACGGCATTGAAAATTCTTTTCGTGATTTCATTGAGTCCAGGGATTCGGATTTTTTTTTCTGGTGGAATAAGAAAGCTTGTTGAACGTTGGCAAAGTGCATTGATTCAGATGGAAATTATTTTGATTAAATATATATGGTTAAAGTAAAGATATGGCGTATTTACAATACCTACTAAAAACCTGCATTAATTTTGCATCAACCCAATACATAAAGAAAAGAAAGGATATAATAAAACAAAAGAGTTAAATAAATAAATAATAACTTCTGGTGCGTTAAACAAAACTAAACATTGAAATTGATTCATAATTGATCCATATAAAAATATGAACAATAAATAACAAATTTTCTTTTTGATTTGAAATATCTCATTGAGCGTCTGTTTGGGATGACAGTAGGTACTGGAATAGCTGTGACTTGAATGATGGTAGGGAAGAAGCGTGGCGGATATGAGTAGGTAAGGAATTCCAGAGAGTAGTGGAGCGGACAATAAATGAATGATCAAAAGTTGTTGTTCTATGGGTAGGAATATAAAGGTCGGAATGGCGCGATCTTGTTTGGAGAGAGTGGACTGACGATTTAAATTGCAGAAGTCTGTAGATATATGGAGGTAGCTGGGAGTTGATTGTTTGGTAAAGATATGATCCTAGGAAATATTGTCTTCGGATAGAAGGAAGGAGCCACTTTAACTCATTGTATAAATGGGTCACATGAAACCTCTTCGGTGTACCAAGGATAAATCTTAAAAATATGTTCATAATTCGCTTTAACCTGTCCTCGAGCACAGCCGAGAGGCCACCATATACCATACAGCAATAGTCAAAGTGGGGGAAAATAAATGAGGATACAAGGAGCTTATGGGTAGACAGTGGAAGAAGATGACGGGAGGTGAGACTAGAAAGACTGGTGAGGAAGATGATTTGCAGAGTGAGAGTTTGCGGAGGAGTTTCCATTTTGACTTGGAATCGGTAGTGTAGGAGAAGGCTTCGTGAAAGCAGTTAAATTTAGGCTGTCTAATTTTTGTCTGAGTCAGATTGCGGAGCGCCCTGGACGCATGGTATTCCTCTGTCAGTCTTGTGCGTCAAAAGCGTCTACGGGCTCTTTTGCCCGGCCTTTACGGCCTCTTTTGTAAGTATTTTATTTCTGGACTCATCCAAGGAGCGGGACGGCGACGGAAGGTACAGGTTTTGAGTGGAGCATGTTTGTCTAGGATACTGAAGAGATTGGAAGTGAGAATGTGAATCATTGAATCAATGGTCGAACAGCTATAAATTTTATTCTAGTCCATGGATTCTATGTCAGGTAAAATATTTTCTCGGGTGAGATTATCTAGGTTTCGGAAAGTTGACGTAATGGGAAGGAATGCTGAAGTTTGGAAATTGTATGAAATTTGGATAAGATCGTGAGATGATAGGAATGGAACAGGCACTTGAGAAGCGGAAAGAAGGTTTTGCGCGGAATCAATGATATTTAGTTCAAGCCAGGTGTCGGAATGGTGAGTGTGATGAGTTGGAGCATATGGAACGATGAACAGGTGAAGAGAGAAGAAGAGGTTAACCAGGTAATTTCTATCAATGGAGTCAGAAAGGAGGCTGGTGTTAAAATCACCGCATATTATGATATTATTATATAGGGGAACGTAGTTATAAAGGACAGGTTCAAAGGATGGATCAAAAGGTACTAAAGGGGGTCGGTACACCACCGCATAGAGGAGAGGGTTTGTATTGTAGGATATTTATACGAAAAGAAATTCGATGTGAGGAGAATCGGAATTGAAAGAGACATCTAGGACTCGGGATTTCAGGCTATTATGGATATAAAGTCCGACACCTCCGCCAGTCCGACCAATCCGGTCATGGCGGATAAAGGAGTAATTAGGGAGGGAAACAGAGGAGGAAGGAATATAGGGCTTTAGCCATGTTTCGGATACTGCGACAATGTGGTAGGAATTGTTGTTAAAATAATGAAGGAATTCGTCAAAGTGGGCGTGTAAGGACTGGGCGTTGACATGACAGGCTGTTAGGACATTAGACAGGTAGGGAAGGAAATGGAGAAGGAAATAGATTGTGAAGGGAAGACGCTAGAGTCACTAAGTGATAAGCCAAATTATAAACAAAAAATTGAAATAAAAATAATACAACTAATATTAGGAGAAAAACCTTTGAAAAAAATCCAAATCCATAAAAATATAAAAACTAAGTAAACTTGGCAAAAAAAAATTATTAAATAAATATTCCTGTATAGAGAAAAGAGGTAGGCAGATGGCGAGATCATTTCCAGTTCAGAGCCAGTGGGTATACGGGTGCCTAGAAGTCAGCCGAAGACGTCCAAATCCTGGACTTTGTCGATAAATATGACCAGGTGACCATCCTCCTTTCGGAAGCGCACTCTACCGCCAGCGAACCAGACATATTTTATTTTTTTCTTCGACCTCTTCTGCCTAGCGAGCCAATATAAACGCCTATTCATCGGAGACATCTCCTCGCTGAGATAGATCCGGTGGGAATCGATAATAAATTATACCATAATTTATTAATTAATTTTGTTGGATATAAACTTTCTTTGAATATGTTGTAAATCTCTATTTTACCTCTTTTATACATTTTTATCAATTAGTTGTATTGCTCTGTGGATATAATTTCTTTGTGTGTTAATGATTTGTGTTTTTGGGTGGTTTGAAAGTGAAGGTTAGAATTCTATTGGTACTCATTACCTTTTTTATCCATTTTGTATTTATTGAGCTATCTTTCATTAAAATCTCTATGTCCAGGAATTTGATTTTATTATTTGTGGATTTTTCTATTGGAAATTGAATTCTTTTATTATAGTTGTTAAATGTTTCTATTATTTCAGAATATTAATTTTTTCTATTATTATGAATAGGTCATATATATATATATATATTTTTTTATTATTATTGGCTTATATTTTACTGATATACTGATCTAAAAAACTCAATTTTATCTAATTTTGATTGAATCACGACTAAGCCTCATTAAAAATTAGTAATAAGTGTTTAGATGGTAAATGCTTAGGACTTGGAAGTATGTTCGACGGGTACTTTAGCGACTCAATATCGGCCGTAAAGTTTAAGTTAGTGAAAACATTAGAGTTATGCCTACCGACTGAGCTTAGAAGAATAATGCGTATTTTTATGATTGCCTTTCATTTTTATCGTAGGCTTTGCCGTCTTCTTCACCATGCCCAGCATAAAACGGGCCGTATCAATGTTTGCCTCATTTGAATTTTTATATTCTCTACCACTCCTCTCTCTTCTAAATTCAGCAACCAGAGGTAAATGAGGGTTGCTTTTTTTTCCCCACCGGATTCGATAACTTTATATATCTATAGAAAACTAGCTCTGGACCTTTGCAAATTTTTTTTACAAATTGTAGGTTTTTTTTCGGGAATTTTATTATTTACTTTCATTGGTATTTCTCATCTATAGTACATAAACATTTAAAGACAGGAAAAGGAAAAAATGTTTATTCTAGGATTCACTGGGTAACGTCAAATTATTTGTTTTTTTAATATAATCTTTATTGCAATATATAATAAAATACACTAAACATACATACCAGTAGACCAGTCTCTTAAGTAATCACATAATAACATAAACATAGAATATTGATACATTGATAAATAATAAAAAATCTGGTGCGCGCAACACACGACTTTCAATAACCTCCGTTATTAATATCAATTTAAGAATTTTTAAACAAATTTAGAAACGAAAATAAATTGTTAGAGAATTATTTACGTTTGATTTTTATAGAAAGATGTTTTTTATTAAATAATACGTTATAATATTACCTATGAGATTCAGTAAGTTTTTTTTTTTTCATTAGTCCGTGTTGAAACTACTTTGAGCGTCCGGCGAAGACAGCGCCAACCAGTAACCAAGCAGTAAAACTATTGCATTAAAAAATATTTTTTCAGTTTTCTCCTTTAGTTGGGTATCGATTTCGTTTAACTTATATATTTATCTTTTTTTTTATTAATAGTAGTAAGATGATATGCTTTTTTTTTATAGAATATACAAAATTAAAGGTACTTTAGTGGAAGAAAATTTACAATATCTCCATTTAAGTGCCGTCCAACTATTTCAATCAGAATAAAACCTACATGATATTAAAGCCCATCAAATGTATAAATAGCGAGTTTAATCAAAATCGTTAGAGCCGTTTTTGAGTGAATCGTAAATGGGATAAAGTTGGACTTCCGGTAAGCCGATTTAAGTGAAAAAGTTGCTGTAACATCTCGGGCGTATAGTTGTCTTAAATGTGAAATTTCAGTTCCGTACGACTTTTCGTTTTTGCGCTAGAGTTATCACACACACCTTTTTGCGGGACTTGGTTATTTGGACTCAAGGGACCCTAAAATGTGTATTTCCGTTGAAAACTGGAATTCGAAAATTTTCACGATCCCAATACTTTCCCTTAATATATATTTCATATATAAGTAAGTGAAATAAAAAAAATAGAAAAACTTCCACAATTTTAATAAAAAATCCATCAAATGTATGTTACAGTAATATATGTTTAGTTCGTTTGTGTACATACTGTTTGGCATAGTTTTTGAAAGAAGAAAATTTTTGTTAATTAAACATTTGGAAAAAAATTGTTTACTTTTTTGTGTAATAGGTACTCTCATGTTCACGTACAGAGATGTAAATATTATAAGGTTAATATGAATAAAAGATATAAAAATAAACAAACAGATAACAGCGTCAAATGAGTTTAGTTAAGTGTTATCAGAGTCTATATTTATCACATATGTGCGGAAGATTGAACTTTGAGGAGGTAGTTAAATAATTAGTGTTTTAATGTGGCTAGGGATGACACTTTTCGGAGGGAGATGGGTAAAGAGTTCCAAAGTATGGTAGCACGGATAATGAAGGACTTTTCATAGGATGCTGTTATATGAGAGGGTAGGTATAGATCGGTAGGTTGGGATCTTGTACTTAGGGTGTGCACGGAAGAGCGCGGGTTAAAGAGATCAAATATATAGGAAGAATTTCTGGTTCGTAATAATTGGAATAGGCAGAGAGGATAGGATTCGGGATAGAGCCACGTTTGACCAGAATACCAGTGAGAGACATTTGACAATCTAAAGAGGTCGCACGTATGTAAATCTTAGAAACCGGTTTAGTTAGTTTCGAATTATGTGGATGGAATTGCCACTTCCTGAAAAAAGCGCATTCCCCTAATGGAATTTATTCTCAGGTGTTGTGTATTTCCTTTTCTTTGCGAACGATATAGTTGTTATCGCAGATATTTCGGGGAGACTTAAACAAGCAGTTACTGAGAGGTACGATGAGTTGAAAAGGTAGGGAACGAATATAAGCTTAGCCAAGACTAAGATCCTTCAAGTTGGAAGAATGTTAGGATTTCCTGTAACAATGAGATTATCGAGGTAGTGTCGGACTTCGCTTACCTGGGTGATTAACAGTTCTGGGAAAGTGGACCTAGAAATTACAAACATCATCTCACAGGCCAACTCAGTTTACTACCAGATCTGCAATTCAATAATCGGAAAGAGAGAGATAGGCCAAGACACAAATGTTGAGGTTTATGGCAAGGATTCGAGAAGACCACGCTAACAGGCAGAAGGGGAAAAGAGAAAGAAGATGAAAATGACTGACATTTGACTTTAGAAAGATAAGTTCACTTAATAAGCTTGAATATTATTTTAAATGCTATGATGCATGTGGGTTTGAGCTCTTACTTGTGGCTGAAGCTGGTGATTTTACTCACATGTAATGTTGCTGGCTGTCATTGCCTTGTCCCTTCACTTACACTAGTGTTTTGTTTTTGCTACATAAATTTCATGACTGGTCACTCTTTTTACTTTCACTAACCTATATATAAAATACACCCTCACACAAGACTGAAACGACAAGAAACTGCACGACGTTTTCGACTTCTTCAACACTTACTAGACAAACGTTCTAATCTTTCACTTAACTACAAAAGACTCATCTACATGACTATCATAAGGCCGATATGGACTTACGGAATGGAACTTTGGGGCTCTACTAAACCATCGAATGCTTCCCGTATCCAATCCCTACAATCCAAAATCCTTCGTAAAATCCTAAATGCTCCTTATTTTGTCGCGAACAAACTTATCCATAAAGACCTCAACTTTCCGTACGTTGCTGATTTGGCCCGATCTAGATACCATTCCTTTCACGACAAACTCCATTCCCACCCTAATCTCTTGTTTCAATACTTTCTTCCTCTTCAATCCCTGACAATACTCCGAAGCGTCTGAACAGAAGATGGCCTCGAGACCTTCTAGTGTAGAAAAGTTACAGGAGTGCTGCCATTGGGTAGTTCTTCTTCAAGTTTGTATCACGCCATTTAACTTTTGTCACATTTACTTGTTGTACCTTGAAGTACAGTTGTAAATTTCAATAAATGATGATAAAAAAAAATATATATATAAAATATATAGTAAGGAAGAATATTACGATCGGGAAAATTTTATAATTTATCGGGAAATAAACGTTTTAGGGTCTCTTAAGTCCAAATGACCTAGCTCCGCAAAAAGGTCTGTATGTATGTGTGTGTGTGTGTGTGTGTGTGTGTATCCGTATGTGGTAAGTCTAGTGCAAAAATATAAGTCGTACGAAACTGAAATTTCATGTTCGAGACAGCAAAACGCCCGAGATGAAGACAGCAACTTTTTCATTAAAATCGGCTGACCAAAATCCGCACTTTATCCCATGCATTTTGCACCTTTTTTCGACTTTCTCAAAAACGGCTCTAACCATTTTGATTTGAAATTTGATATCATATAGGTTTCATTCTGATTGAAATAGTCTGACAGGGCTTAAATGCTGATACATTCAATTGTCTTCCTCTTAAGCACCTTTAACGATGTAGGTTTAATAAAATTAACTATATCATCTGATTACCATTGCTAAAAAACAGCTAAATATACAACTTGAACCAATTTGATAACCACCCAATGGAGAAATAAACAAACATTTTTTTTTTATGTAATTTTAGTGTTTTTGAACCTAAAAACGGTAATATAGATTTATGATATACGGTTGGGAAGCTGAAGATTTTAGAAAAAATATTATCTTATACACAAAATTGTAAACGTTAACGGTGAGCCGATAAAACTATTTGATTATTTTAGATAACAATATAATATATTATTTAATAAAACACATGTTTCTATTGAAATGCAATCTAATTAATTCTTTGAAAATTTAGTTTAATCTCTCAATGTATTTAAAAATTCTTAAATTGATTTCAACTAGGGAGGTAACTGAAAGTCGTGTGTTGCGCGCACCAGATTTTTACATCACGGGTTTTCACTTGCCAACTAAGTGTAGGGCCCAAAATGGTGGCGCCAGTTGACTACAATTCGTTGTTAATTTTAATTATAATATTTCCTCTTGTTAATGGAGGATTCTTGAACAATGCCCTGTCCTCTAACTCGGAGCCTGCAATAAATATATACTTTAAAATATACCAATCCGCTTGCTGGGTGTATTAAAGGAGACGAGATTAATACGATATCTCTCTTCCTGTATTTGTGCAATCTCGGTTTAAGGGCAAATACACACGACCATTAACCGTTTTAAATTTTCCACTTATTTCAAAACCTTTCCTCACTATTGCTTTACTATCGCCCCAGTTTTAAGGGGAGCAGACAGTTTTAAACTTTTTACAGCCGAGAGTGGTATTAACTACTAAAATAGGGACGAATAGGACACTCTGCAGACTTTTATGGTTATCGCTCTACACTTGGTTTTTTTTTTTTTCCTCTCCCATTTCATTGGTTGGAGCAGGGTCCTCTCCGGGTGGTTTTCTCGCTCCTAGAAGACAGTTATTTACAAGAGCTTCGGAGACAGCTCATTGGAGAAGAGCCCTTATATAGGGCAATGGAGATTAAATATAGTGTTGTTTTTTGTGCAATAAATATACTGCTATTAATACGTTAAGTAAAGGAAACTACATAAAAGACAGTCCATAATTATTTATATCGTTATTGAGGTGTATTTATAACTTTCGGCGTCATAACAATTTAGGAGGAGAAAATTATAACCTTTAATACGTTCAGATAACCTTGGCATACAGACATGGTGGTGTCGTGCCTATTTAAGTGTTGTATATTTTCCAGAAACAATTTTTATTGAGTAATATTACAATCTGTCCTAATTAGGACATTTTAATAGTGATCAAGTACAACTTTCATACTACATTCACTCATTATGTACAAAACAATAAATTTATAAAATAATAATACAATATACATATATACAATAAAGAATCAATACAAAAGTCACTCATATCTAAATACAATTCTCAAGCATACAGCAAGTGAGTGGAGAATCTAGCCAATGCTAGAACTCCAATATACATGTTTACAAGAGGTCTCGAGGCCACTGCCGTTTCAACCTTCTAGGGGGATGGTAAGGATGTGGAGCTGGATAAGGATTGAGCTAGCGGATTAGGGTGATGGATAAGGTTCTGATAACATTCAGAGAATTTTGATGGTATAAGGTCTAAAATAAATGGAATATTTGGGTCGCGGTGTAAGGTATGGTTGGTGACATAATAAGGAGCATTAACTATTGTTCGGAGGACTTTAGATTGGAAGTATTGATGCGTTTGATGTTATTAAATTTGTCTGTCCAGTTCAAGTCCGTAGGTCTAGTCTATATTTTTAACTTTCTATTTTCCATACATTTATTAATAGAAATATTTAAACCAAAATTTGCCTTATATATATATATATATATATTTATAATTTGATTATTTTAATATATTATAAACAATTTCAAATAATATTTTATTTTTAATTTTTAGAACTAAAGCTTAGCAGCAAGCTATAGCTTGGACAATTTTTAATAAAATGAAAATAAAAAAGAATTATTTCTTTACTATGAAACCCTTTATTCTTTTCTTTTTCAAATTTGTAAAAAAAAAAATTGTTTTCTCTTTTCACACATTATAATTAAAATAAAAAATTACAGATAAATATGACGTTATGACACCGAAAGCTTCAAATACACCTCCGTAAAGATATATAAAAGTATGGATTGTCTTTTGTGTAATTAACCTTACTTATTGTATTAATTTTTTATGATTTTAAAATATGAATCTATTCATACATTTGTTTATGTCTATGCCTTAGGTTGGAATTTATTTTTTGTTAAAATGAAGGATTTGGAGTTTTATTGATAATGCCCTTCAATATAAAAAGCTGTTTACTTTTTCTCGATTATTCATGAGAATAATGAATGTCAACACTTATTAATCCTCTTTCTAATAATAAAGCTTTTTACCTCTGTATAATTAGAATCTTTTAAGAAAATAAGCTTTTAATAAGCTGCTTAGAAATAGTCCCTTCATTACTCAAATGTCAAGTTGTGATATTCTTATAATGTGTCTTACAAGTTTAAACTCTGCCTGATCTAAACGAACAGAAACATCAATAAAGTCTGAGGCAAGGCCAGTATCATTGAGTGCAATGTTCAACGGTGGTCTCGAAATGTTCGAGGTAGACTTCGTTCATGAAGATAAGAAAGATCGTGGAAGAACTTTCTCTCTCGATGACTATGTTCCCTGGGATTAATAAAATGGGGAGGAGAATAAAATACCAGAACTACTATTCGTGAACTTGAAGGAAAACTAAACCTTAACAAATAGACCGTCGATTACCATATCAAGGAAAGGTAAAAAAAAAAAACTTGAAAGTTGGGTTCCGTTATGTAGTTTGTTATACACTCCATTTCAGAAACAAAAACCACTCTTTTCTATTCCAGAATTGTTACTTTGGATGAACAACTGACGTTATACAATTGTGTATATAAGTTAATCTTTCACTTGCCTATGTATGAAATATATAGTAAGAGAAAGTATTGCGACCGTGAAAGTTTTAGGGTTTCCCGCTAGTCCCGCAAAAAGGTCTGCGTGTCCGTATGTCTTTGTGTTTGTGGTAGTTCCAGCAAAAGATTTACTAAAATGAAATTTCATATTTCAGACAAATATAAGCCTGACATGTTACAGCAACTTTTTCATCGAAATCGTCTGACCAGAAGGGCCACTTTATACCATGCATTTGCACCTTTTTAGGATTTTCTCAAAAACAGCTCTAACGATTTTAATTAAATTCGCTATATCGATGTAAAATTTAATGGGCTTTAATATCACGTAGCTTTCATTCTGATTGAAATAGTGTGAAAG
Organism: Piezodorus guildinii; assembly: GCA_023052935.1. Taxonomy (NCBI): domain Eukaryota; kingdom Metazoa; phylum Arthropoda; class Insecta; order Hemiptera; family Pentatomidae; genus Piezodorus; species Piezodorus guildinii. The sequence goes on from CM041298.1 coordinate 91,335,766, forward strand.
GTCTTGAATGCCGTTATTTTAATTTTTTTTACTCTAAACTACCTTTAATTGTATACATTCCAAACGATTATGGTTAATCGTTTAATCATATGGCTATCATCCTGAGGAAATTAATGAAGGACGGCTAAATATACAAGTTGAACTAATTAACGACAACTAACGAAATAAACGGGATCACTTGTAGCTGGTTGGCTAGCGTAACAGCCTCTCATGCCAAAGGTCACGGGTTCAAATCCGCAGGTCGTCCTAGGATTTTTTAATGGGAGTAAAAAATCCTTAGTTACGCCGTCCTTCGGAGGGGACGTTAAAAGGTGGTCCCGAGCCTGTGCGATGTCAGGTACTCGTTAAAGATCCCTGTCCTAAAAAAACCTGGATAGGCAAAATTTAGGACTCCCACTGTAGCATCGTCCGATTAGCCATAGTAGCATAAAGTGACGATAAATAAATAAACAACAAACAACGAAATAAACAAAGAGGTAAAACTATTTTTGTAATGTAATTTTTGGTTTTGATAATAAGAACAGTAATATAGACCTATAATATACCGTTGGAAAGGGAAAGAGTTTAGAAAAAATATTATCTGAAACAAAAACTTGTAAAAGGTAATATAACGTGCCGAATAGGGAATAAACTTATTACTGATTAACAATTTAATATAGTTACATTATTTAATCTAAAATATTCGTTTCCAACGAAAATGAAATTACGTTTTATCAAAATCAACTTACAATATTTTTATAAATTGAAGTATAACTAATAGTTTTTAAATTAATTTTAACAGTCATGGTAAGTGAAACTCGTGTATTGCCGGCACTAGGTTTTTTTTTTTTTTTTTTTTTTTTTTATGAAATGATTAGCTTTTCAGTGTTATACTGTATATCAATATCATTCTGATTTAAAAAAAAAAGCTTTAAAAATATGTTAGTTTTTTTTTTTTTAGCTGAACGAACTCGACCAAATTTTATATGGATCCTTTTTTAGTTCCTTCGTAAGAGGAGATCAACAAAAGTAAAATTACGCTAATAAAGGAAGACAATTTTCAATATCAGCATTAAAGTGTGTCAGACTATTTTAATCAAAGTAAAACCTACATCACATTAAAGTTTACACATTTATTGCGAGTCTTACCAAAATCTTTAGAGCGTTATTTGAGAAAATCATAAAAAGGTGCGAAATGCATGGTATAAAGTAACACTTGTAAAGATTTGCTCTATCATCACAGGCATATTGGTCATTAGGATTCTGGGCACCTTGAAACGGGTATTTCCGTTTAAAACTGGAATTCGAAAAATTTTCCTTACTAAATATTTCAAATATAGGTAATTTGAAGAAAAATATTTGTATCTTTAAACATAATCTAGGTTAGTTTAATTTTAGGTTAATACATAGTAAACTCTAAAACAAATATTTTTAAACTTGTCGAAATAAATCAACTCCAAAGGTAATGAAGGCAAATGTTGAGGACTTTTTTTTATTACTTTTGAAACTTATTTCCACCCTTTTCCTGTTATTTTTTCCTGAAAGTTAACGAAGCAGGAGGGGGGGGTAGGGGAGAGAAATGAGGAGCGGAATTCCATTTATTTTTATTACCCACTCCCTTCGATTGGAATTTTAAAAGGGTAAACATTTTTTCAAATTAATATGAGAATGAATTCCATTATTTTTTACAGTTAATACCTAAATCTCTTATCGATTTGTTCCATCTGTTGAAGACGGGAGATGAATTACTTGCTTTAAAAGTCGATGAAAGCAAGATCAAGTACATGTTTGGATGTTTAATCAGAAGTTCAAGAACTAGAGGAGAACTGTCCTTTGAAGGTTTTTCTTTCGAGCACATTAAATCCTTCTCCTATATCAGCGTGGAGCTGATTTGCCAATATTTGATCTTGCTCGCAAAAACACAATGTTAGAGGAAACATATCATTTAGCAAAGTTTTAGAAATTCTTATAAAAACAAATCTATCACATGGGATCTATCACAATTCTTTAGTACTGGACACGCTGTTATACAGCACATAAGTGTTAGGAGTGTGTTATGGAAGCCAAATAAAGACTGTTCAACTAAAATTATTGAGAATATGACACTCGCTTCCAAAAAACACACCTAACTTATGTGTCAGGATTAGGTCTGATTTTCTTAAGGGACTATAAAGAGACTAATAAACAAACCTAAATTTAAAAATGTTAAAGTAAATTTAAATAAAAAAGTTTATTCAGTTTCATTGGAAAATATGATTAAATAATTTTAAAATATTTTTTTAAAATTCATATTTGTTATTGGGACTTGTCAAAAGCAATAAGTGACAATAAGCAAATGTGCTATAGAAACATGAGCAGCGGTTAAAATAGGCAGCTTAGAAAGATTCCTAGCAAGATCCCTTCATAGGATTAAATTTAGCAGAGGAGCTCTCTCATCCAGCTTCAATTCAGTCTTCTTCTAAGAGGCATATCAGTTAAAAACTTGTCCTTTATAAGTCTATGTCGTGTCCGTGTTGTTTGCTATGAAAACGCTAATTAACAGGCGACTAATATATTTAACGTTGATTATTTATTATAAAGCCTTATGTCTCATGTAACTTATTTTTGTGCCTTTAGCAGTTGTCTAGTGTTGTAAATATTAATAAATAGTTTTTTTTTTTTTCCCTGGCGCGACAGGCCGTGTAAGCACTTGGCCTCGTGGTTCAATCTCCTGGGAGAATATACTCCCGATTCACGATGTGATTTAACAGGGTAGGTTCATCACTCCTTACGCCTATTTTTTTGTGAGTTGACACCATTTGGCTGACGGGTCTCACATACCCGGGGAGAGGCTGTGAGTGAATCCCTACTTATTTATATCCCTATAAAAGCCCCGCCGGGACTGGGATTCGAACTCGGAACCTCTAGCATGAGAGACTAGCGCGTTAACCATTCAGCCACGGGCTCCCCCAATAAATAGTTTAAATTTCTTTATTTTAATGTCTATTGTTAACTTATTAACAACAAGTTAACAATAGACAAATAGGGCCTCCTTAAAAGTTACCCTTTTCTCAGAGCCAGTTCACTAACCACCATGGATCATATAAGTAACCCCTAAACTGTCACCGAAGTGACAAAACTTGGATGTAGTATGGGATAGTATTGCCAGTATGGGATCGTCGTATGATGTTGCAATGGCGGTATCGTCCGCGTAAGTAGCAGTCAATGTTTCGGGGTTGGTTGGTATGTCATGTGTTTATACAATGTATAGAAGAGGAGCAACTATCGATCCTTGCGGTACTCCTGCCAAGATTAGACGGATTGAAGACGTTTCAGAGCCCTGCCGAACAGAGAAAAATCGATCGAAGAGGAAAGATTGAATAGTCAGATAGTATGTGTGAAAGGTAGTTCGTTCTTGACTTTTAAAAAGAAGACCCCTGTGCCAGACTTTATCAAACTCCTAGGCAACGTCCAAAAATACGCCGTTGCATTTTTATTTTTTCTAATGCTACTGCAATATGTCAGAAACTCTGTGTGATCGGCGTGTCGTTGAGTGTGACATGCGAAAACCGAATTGATGGTCAAGTATTATTTTTTGTTCAGTCTGTATGCCAACCAATCTTTTGTATTTTAATTTTTCGAAAAGTTAAGAGTATATTGAAAGAAGATGGTTTGTTCATTTCTTTGTTTTTTTGTGTGTCATTTTTATGATGGAATACTTCCAATGCAATGGGAATTTGGCTGTCCTAAGTATAATTATCAGTTATAAGTTTTTGCCCCATTCGTAACTTTACATTACTTATTAAAGCATTGTATATATGATATTATTTTTTAATAAAATCTTAAGCTTTTCTTTTCTCCTTTAATTGGTTATCTAAGTCTTCACTTTATAGGTATATATATATATATATATATATATATACTTAGCCATTCTTTATCAATGCTAATTATATGAAATGGTTAATCCTTCGGAACGTACAAACTTTAGTGGTCTTTAGAGGTAGAAAATTTAAAAAATCGGCATTAATGTCCTTTCAGACTATTTCAATAGAAATGAAACTTAAATCATATTAAAGCCCATTAAATTTCTCATCGATATAGTGAAGTTATTCGTTAGAGCCGTTTTCGAGAAAAACCGTTTTTGAGAAAGCTGTAAAAAGGTGCATAATGCATAGTATAAAGTGGCACTTCCGGTTAGCCGATTTTAGTGAATAAGTTGCTGTAACTAATCTCGGGCGTATAGTTGTCTCAAATACGAAATTTCAGTTCCGTACACATTTTCGTTTTCGTGCTTCACACACACAGGGAGATACTCAAACACAAACGTTTTTGCGGGATATGGACATAAAAACGTGTATTTCCGATGAATAAGTAAGTAAAAGTAAACACAACGTTTAAAGTTTAGTTTTATTATTTATTATTATTATTATTATTATGAAAACAACTTAATGAAGTCATTAAAAGTCCGTTAAGGACTGGTGTAATGCTTGGCGTATTAAGGTTAATGAAAGCAAATGCACCCACGTCACCTTCACTCTTCGACGCAAATCCTGTCCAATGGTTAATTTCAATTCCATACCGCTTCCTTCCTCAGACACAGTCCGGTATCTTGGCTTACTACTAGACAAAAGATTGACGTGGAACCCACATACAAGACTTAAACGAAAAGAAGTCAACAGACGATTCGGACAGTTATACAGACTACTAAACAGAAAATCTAAGCTTACAGTTGACAACAAATTATTACTTTACAAGACAATACTGAAGCCAATGTGGACCTACGGACTTGAACTGTGGGGGACAGCTAAACGTTCTAACATCAAACGCATTCAATCCTTTCAATCCAAAGTCCTCCGAACAATAGTAAATGCTCCTTATTATGTCTCCAACTATACCCTACACCACGACCTTAATGTTCCATTTATTTCAGACCTGATTCCATCTAAATTTTCCAAATTCCACCAGAATCTCATTCATCATCCTAATCCTCTAGCACGATCCCTATCCAGCTCCACTCATCCATACAACCCTCCTAGAAGGTTGAAACGGCAGTGGCCCCGAGAAATATTGTAAACATCTATTCTGGAGTTCTGACACTGGTCAGATTCTCCTCTCATGCGCGGTGTGATTGTGGCTGTGGCGCCCTCACTTAGCTTTCGCTGGCTCTCACCAGTGATGCGGCTGAGAGGGAGGCGCTGGGATCCTTTGGACTCTGCTTGTCCTTCCACAAGTGGGGGACAAGCCCCGTCTGGGTTCCCGAGCTGATTGTAAATATTGTACATAGGTATGAATGTGACATGTTTTGTTTATTTATTTGTTAACTTCATTTAAGTATTTGTATTTATTTTGTCTATAAATTTTGTTATTGTATACGTTTATTTATTTTGATTTTATTTTATGTAATTTGACTTTCCTTTTGTTTATATTGTAAATATTGTATGAATGAGATCCTGTAGCACTATTATTATTGTCTATTATGACAAATTGTAATATATACGAATAAAAAAAAAAAAAAATTAAAAGTCCGCATTAAACATTATATTCCATGTTGATCCTTGTTGTCCCTGTGTATGCTGTGTATATACACAAAGGCTTGAGGACAGTATCGCTCCATATAAACCAAAAGTCATAAACCATCTTCAATTCTAAAGGAAGCGACTCCACCAAGTTACCACTCGTTTCCTTTTATAGTCGGAATAAATTTCCTTCCCTCCCCTTCGGGATATGAACAAACCAACCGGCAAGGTTTATAGGACGGCGGCTATATTTTAGCAGGTTTTCTCTTCTTGGGGGAGACGTCGGACGAATATATGCGCCAGAGGAAGAGGGACAATCTGCGGTAGCTGTCTCCAGAAACTTATCGAAAAGGGTGTAAACAACGTCTTTCAAAAAGGAAGATGGGAAGCTATAGCAGAAACTAGGACAAAGAAAATGAATATCCTTGTAGAAATAAATGATTTAGGAATACTGGACCGACTGGACGCAATGGTCTTCATGAGTGGAGAATGTACATTCGTTCTGAATTCTTAATATTCGGAATTAATGAAAATAAATTTTTATTTAGGGACATCTATTCCTCTAAGAATAATAAAAATGAAAAATTTATAATTTATGTTTTGGCTACAAAAATGTTATAACAGTACTAGAGACTCACCCCTGCTTCGCATGGGTGCAATTTGAATGACAAACTTGCACAGTAAATAGGAAATATATGTTTGACCGAGGGATCTACATAGTAAATTATTGGGGAAAAGTAAATTCCGGTTGCAGTCAATAAAACACTTAATTAAGTAGAAAACTTAACTTATTTGTGCTTAATTTTAGGCCTTCTTCAGGGCTATAAAACAATAGATAACAAACAGTAGTAGAAGCCGATCTATAAAGAAACAAATAATAATAATAATAATAAATAAAACTCTATGTCCCAATCGGGAGTAAATTGGGAAGCTTCCACCTTCTGGCTTAAAAAAGGTCACTTGTTTCCCGAAACGGAAGGATTTATTTTGGCCATACAAGATCAAGTGATTTCAACCAATGAGTATAGGAAATACATTTGTGGAGAGAATATAAGTGAACGATGTCGTCTTTGTAAAACGGCTAAAGAGTCTATCCAACATGTATCATCTGGTTGTCAGGCATTGGCAGTGAGAGAATACCTAATGAGGCATAATAACTTGGCAAAAAATATTCACCAATCGCTGGCATTATCATACCAAATGATAGCAGACGAGGTTCCTTATTACCGATACCAAAACAAGTCCTCTCAGGTGAAAAAAGGACAATATACTGGGATCGTTCCATTATTACCGATCACATGATATTAAACGACAAGCCGGACATAGTTGTTATGGATCAAAATGTTAAATGCGGCTGTGTCATCGATATTGCTGTCCCGAATGGTGACAATATCGACAAAACTATTGCTGAGAAAATACGAAAATATCAAGATTTGTACCAGGAACTATGTCAAGTCTATAAGCTGGAACAAATCAAGGTATATCCAATAATTATCTCATGCAACAGTCTCATTCCAGATGACACTATTTTAGCAACTAAAAACTTAAAACTGCCCGAAAAGGTTCTGGAAGAAGGACAGAAAGCAGTTATCGGTACAGCCAGTATCATCAGAAAATGCTTAAATATAGTATAGTATTTTTTGCCTAGCCCTTGACTTTGGTCTGGGTAGGTAAATATTCTGGTAAAACCAAGAAAATTTGCAATAAAAAATAATATTATAGACACAATAAAAAGAAATTATAAATACGTCTATTGTATTGGTTTATAAATTGTTTTCTCAAACTGGTTGTTATCCTTTTTTTTATAGCCCTGAAGAAGACTTAAATTTAGGCCGAAACGTTGGTACAAATAAATTAAGTTTTCTACTGAATTAAATGTTTTGTTGTGTAACAAGTTTTAATTTTCCCGCTCGGTTTCGTCCGCCCGGTGTTTTAAACTTGAGCCTACATATGGAAAGTACAGTGTCGCCGCCTAGGAAGTACCGTGGAGGTACCGGAATTCCGCGATCTTAGGCCATTCCGGTAGAAAGTCTCGTAACGTATCCATGTATGGAAGTACCGAGTTAGCAGGAAGCAGTATAAGGATATTTTTATTTAATTTTCTTCCGTCATATATATATTTAAAAGATACCCAGCGTTGGTGTTACGAAGAATATGTTTTGCCGTATGCTTGTATGCCACAAAGGAAATAAAGTAGAAGATCGTTAATAATTTTATTTTCTAAGAACCTGGACCTTAACCGTTAACCATGTCACAAAAATATGGCGCCCGAACAGGGACAAGGACATTTTTTAAGTTAAGTGCTGACTTTAATGGTTATTTTTTTTTTGTTAAAAGGAAATGAATAATACATTGGAAGAATTAAGTGACACTATTTGCATTGCAGTAATTCGCAAGCATGGTATTAGGTATAGTCAATTGCATCAACAAAGTTAAGACTTTTATGATTATCGTATCGAAGGAAAACATTTTATTTTTTTTTATTTTAAAAATTGTAATATATTCCGTAAAACTTTATTGTATCGACAAAATATTTCTATATTGTTCTAATTAAGAAGAAAAACATTTTATTTTTATTTTTATTTTAAAAATTGTAATATATTCCGTAAAACTTTATTGTATCGACAAAATATTTCTATATTGTTCTAATTAAGAAGAAAAAACATTTTATTTTTATTTTTATTTTAAAAATTGTAATATATTCCGTAAAACTTTATTGTATCGACAAAATATTTCTATATAGTTCTAATTAGGAAGAAAAACATTTAATTTTTTTGGTAATATATCTTCCGTAAAAGTTTCTTGTGTTATTTAATACAAAATATTTCTATATTGATTAAAATTTTTTATTTAAAAGTAACGTTTATTAAACTGTTTTAGTAAATTTAGACTGTTTTATTTTAATTAAAATCTCAAATTAAAAGGTTTCAAATTAGGATTTTATTTACTTGTATTTAATTAAGATTTAATAATTATGAATTTTGTGGTTGATAAGAATTATTATTATAATAACAATATTTTATTTTTTTTTGTAAATAACTTTAGATAACAGACAAAATAATTTTTTGTTTTTTATAAGGTATCTTATTAATCAAAATTTAGATTAATTAGAGTTTGAGAATAATTGTTATTTGTCTCATTAATTTATTTCTTAAACTTTTGTTTTGATAGGTTCATATAAGTTTTAAGACTTTGTTTTCCTGTTATTCAACTTGTACCTTGAATTTGTAAAGGACGCTTACCGAGTTTAATTTAATTTAAATTATATTTTGTTTAATCTTTTTTACAGGTTTTTATTTTAATTGCCTTAAAGTAGGAATTTATTTTATTTTATCTTAAAGGAAAATTTTCTCCTGGTTCTATTATCGGTTTCCAGAGTGCTAGTTTATTTCTGTTTTTTAAATTTTTTTTCGTTTTGTTTGCTTTGCCATAATGGGTAATCCCGACGTCTTGATATCGGAACGGGAGGATATATTTGCTGCAGTTCAGAACATTTTTACTAAATCAAACTCCTTGAGTGTTGATACAGTAGTTGATTTTAAACCAGTTTATGATAGGCTGGTCAATTACGAGTCGCGTTTTGAAAAGATCCAGTCCAAAATCCGTGAATACAACTCAACCGTGACGGGTACTAAGGACAAGGTCGAAACCTCAGCTGTACAAAATTCATTTTTCGATTTAGTCGACACCACTAAAGCGAATTATTATAAATTAATTAAAACGTGTACTCCCACGGAAAAGAAACCTGATGTTTTTTCTACCCCTACTTACTCTGTTCCTCAGGAGCTACCAAGAATTGATTTACCGACATTCTCGGGGAAATTGGAAGACTGGAATGAGTTCTATTCTCTTTTTGATTCTATGGTTCATAGAGAGAAATCTTTATCGACCATAAGAAAATTCCATTATCTAAGAAGTAGTTTACGCGGGGAAGCTTTGTCCCTTATCTCGGGGTTCGCATTAGGGGAAAGTAATTATTCCCTAGCCTATGATGCGGTAGTTGCTCGTTATCAAAATAAAAGACGGCTAGCCCGATTTTACATTAAAAGAGTGTTGGATTTCACCCCTCTAAACAATTCGTCCGCAAATAATTTGCAAAGATTTTTATCCGAACATGAAAATAATTTTTCCGCCCTATCGGCTTTAGGCATCGAAGATATGGGGGACTTCATTAAACTTCATTTAGCCCTCACCAATTTAGACCCAGGGACCAGAAGATCGTTCGAAGAGCGGATAAAGTCGACTGAGATTCCCTCTTATAGGGACTTAATAAATTTCGTCACGGAACGATCTAGAATCTCCGAGATGATGGCTCAAGAAGGCCGAGCGGAAAAACCGAATAGAAAAGAGAAATCCCGATTTACGAATCCCACTACAAATAGGCAGTATAAGAAAGAATCCTCGGGAATATATAGTATTTTACCTTCGGGTTCCTCGGTGCCAACAGATTCTGACGCTTCTGCCGACAAATCAAATTGTAATCCCGAATTCGAACGAATGAAAACCGAGTCAGTTGGTTGTATGGAAAGGTTATCCCCATCGACCAAAGTACGATCCAGAAATAGTTCTGAATCAATCGTTGACAATAAAAACATCTCAAAAGACTTACAGCCAGCTCTAACAGCTAAGAAATTAAATTGCTGGAATTGTGGTGGACCACATGTATATTCCAGATGTTCGCTACCTCGTAAGTTGTTCTGCTATCGTTGTGGTAACCCAGGAGTTTCCATTCACGCCTGCCCTAAATGTACTCCGGGAAATGGGCGAGGGAATCGGAAGTGAGGGTCATTCCTATTCCTACAGTTTTAGCTGACCCACTAAATACCGTTCCGTATCGTATACCTTTTTGTACCGCTAAATCTGATCTCGTTTCCTCAAATGTCGCCTCGAATTCTTTAGAAAATTTTACCGTACCTCTTTATCCCGTATCGTTCCCTAAACAGCTTTACATGGTTTTCCAAATAGGAAAACAGTGCCGAAGAGAGTTGAATTACTTGGCCCTATTTGACCCTGGTTCAACCACCTCATTCGTTGGACCAGAAGGGATCAAAATTCTCCTTCAACTGGGTTATGTCGTTGAGGAAATTCCCGAGTTTAATATTTGTGTCGCTAATGGAAGTACCAGTATTGTGGATAAAATATTCTCTATTCCAATTACAGTTGGAGGTAGGTCGTACAACATAATACTGTATGCTTTAACATCACTTCCATTTATGTTTTTGTTTGGATTAGATTTTATAGTTAATTCTAATATGTGCATGAATTTTCGTGAAGCAACCTGGTGGTTTCAAGACGATCCTAGCCATAAGTTTTCGTTCCGTCAGGATGTTCCAATAGAGGGAAGGGAAACATCAATTTGTGGTATTAATTCACTCAGTTCCTCAGAAAAGTTAGATCTGGATAAGATAGTTAGTGAAGGTTTGCTAACTCTCCAAGATTCTCCGGGATTAACAACCCGTATAAGACATAAGATAGATGTTATGGGTGCTCAACCTATTAAGCAACGCTCCTACCACTACTCGCCTAAAGTTCTTGAGGCAATGTACCAGGAACTTGATCGAATGTTAGAAGAAGGCTTAGTTGAGCCTTGCCAATCTCCATGGTCATCTCCGGTAGTCATGGTTCGCAAGGGATCGGGTTACCGGTTCTGTATCGATTTTCGCAAGGTAAACGAAGTTACTTGTAAAGATTCATATCCCATGCCAAATATGACTTCTCTTTTAGACGGACTTAGACAAGCGAGATATCTGTCCAAATTTGACCTTAAGCAGGCATTTCTGCAAGTACCACTAGCTGACGAATCTAGTAAAGAGATTACAGCGTTTACAGTTCCGGGCAGAGGGTTATTTAGGTTTAAAGTTATGCCTTTTGGGCTAACCAATTCACCTGCTACCTTTCAGAGGTTAGCCGATGCCATATTTGGACCCGAACTATACCCGTACGTTGTAGTTTTCCTAGACGATATTTTGGTTTGCACGCCAACTTTTAAATTGCATTTAGACATGCTTCAGAAAGTATTTCGTCGACTTAAAGCTTCAGGGTTGCGTATTAATCCCGATAAATGCAAATTTGGTTGTAAAGAAGTTAGATACTTAGGGTATTTAGTTAATAGTGAAGGCCTGAGCGTTGATCCAGACAAAGTAAGTTCCATTACTTCGATCCCTCCACCCACTAATGTTGGGCAACTTAGAAGGTTCCTTGGAATGGCAGGGTGGTATCGCCGTTTTATAAAAGATTTTTCCGCGGTTGTCTCTCCCCTTTCATCCTTGCTCAAACGCAAAGCTAAATGGATATGGTCAGGAGAGCAAGAAGCCTCTTTCAATGCTCTCAAGTCAGCACTGACTGAAGCACCAATATTAGCAAGGCCCGATTTCGAGCAGCCTTTTCAACTACAGACCGATGCCAGTGATACAGGTCTTGGAGCTGTCTTAACACAGATACAAGATGGCGAAGAAAGGGTTATCGCTTTTTGCTCACGTACCCTCAGTCCAGCTGAAAGAAATTATACCGTCACCGAAAAGGAATGCCTGGCAGTCCTGTTTGGTATCGAAAAGAATCGGCATTACTTGGAGGGATATTCCTTTACCGTTATTACGGACCATGCCAGTCTTAAGTGGCTTCTAAATTTGAAGAACCCTTCGGGTCGTTTGGCTAGATGGGCTCTTCGGTTACAACCGTATAATTACAAAGTGGAATACCGTAAGGGCAAACTGAATACAGTGGCCGATGCATTATCCAGAATTGCCGCAATAACTGTTTTATCTACAGGTATCGATCATGGCTCCTCTTCCAATGATATTTCGTCTTCGGGAACCCCTATATCGTCTGATGAATGGTACGATCAGAAATTTTACAGAGTCCAAAAGTTCCCAGAATTTCACCCTGGCTGGTTGATAAAGGACGGGCAGTTACTGTATCATCGGAAGAACTCTTTGAAAGGAGAGTTGGAGGACCCCAGTGAGGAGTGGAAAGTGGTTGTTCCAAGACACCTGCGGAGATCTATAATATATGATAATCATGATCTTCCTCAGTCTGGCCACTTAGGGATTGATAAGACGTTCTCGCGGGTTAGCAGACTATATTATTGGCCGGGTCTTTATTCGGATATAAGCCAATATGTGAGACAGTGTGAGTTGTGTCAAAAGGTAAAACCCAGAAATACACCACCTCGTGGATTGATGTACCCTCGCTATAACAAGCAGCCGTGGGAAATCGTTTCTGTCGACATTATGGGTCCCTATCCTAGAAGCACTAAAGGCAACGTTTATCTCCTAGTTTTCGTCGATTTATTTAGCCGATGGGTGGAATTGTGTCCCATTAGGAAAGCTACCTCTTCGGTTATAGTGTCGAAATTAAAGTCCCGAATATTATATAGGTATGGTGCACCTAGGAAATTAATTTCCGACAATGCAAAGAACTTTGTGAGTAATCTTGTTGATGAAGTAGCTAAGGAGTTCGGAATCAAGAGGGAGACTACTCCTCTTTATCACTCACAGGCAAATCCCACAGAACGGTCTAACCGTAATATAAAGCAACTTATCGTCACGTATCTTGGGAAAAAACACCAACGCTGGGACGAGAAGTTAGGAGAGATCCAATTTGCATTGAATTCCGCAGTTCAGGACTCGACCAAGTTCAGCCCTGCTTTCTTAAATTTCGGTAGAGAGCTAAGGCCTTTACACCAAGTTCTCGAGGGAGATATTCTAGCAGCTCGCGAAGAAGAACAGACTCGTTGGGCGGCAAAAGTGGCCAAATTGCCTGAAGTTCATCATGTCGCTGAGGAAAATTCTCTTAAAGCAAGCATAAATCAGAGTAGTCGTTATAATTTGAGACGCCGGAAAGATCGTTTCCATCCGGGAGATCAGGTTTTAAAAATGACTTTTCAGTTATCTTCAGCAGCAGATAAACTCGCAGCTAAACTTAACCCCAAGTATGAAGGCCCTTATACAGTTGTCTCAGTTACGGGTGGCGGGTCGTGTAAGTTAAGGGATCAGAATGGAAAGTTCGTAGGTTTATGGCATCCATCGAAGCTTAAGTTATTCCAAACCACCTGACGGACTTACCCGCTGGAGGGGAGTGTGTAACAAGTTTTAATTTTCCCGCTCGGTTTCGTCCGCCCGGTGTTTTAAACTTGAGCCTACATATGGAAAATACAGTGTCGCCGCCTAGGAAGTACCGTGGAGGTACCGGAATTCCGCGATCTTAGGCCATTCCGGTAGAAAGTCTCGTAACGTATCCATGTATGGAAGTACCGAGTTAGCAGGAAGCAGTATAAGGATATTTTTATTTAATTTTCTTCCGTCATATATATATTTAAAAGATACCCAGCGTTGGTGTTACGAAGAATATGTTTTGCCGTATGCTTGTATGCCACAAAGGAAATAAAGTAGAAGATCGTTAATAATTTTATTTTCTAAGAACCTGGACCTTAACCGTTAACCATGTCACAGTTGACTGCACCTGGAATTAACTTCTCCCCAATCATTCTCACATCAAAAATCAATTATTATTTACAAACGTGTGAAAAAAAAATTTATAGTAGTAAAAAATAAATTAATAAATCCACATATCTTGAAATAAAACAGAGAATATATTTTGTTCTTACATTAAAAGTCTGAAAATTTAACTAAAATTTCACTTTTGGTGTCTTTCTAAGATGTCAGAATGCTTTGGTAAAGTGTATATTTGAATGCGGCGTAGTCTAGTGGATAGAACACTAGTCTACATTCCTAGAGGTTCAGAGTTCGATCAACAGCTGAGATATAATTATTATTCTGTTATTTCAACTATGAAGCGACCCTGGGTTGTGGAGATCCTTCTGGGGCACACCCAGCCTCTATAAAGTTAATAACCGAAATCAGAGAAGAGTCTTGCGGCTGAACGTGATCTCGGCCTAAAAACCTCCTTTGCAGGGCCGTTGGCTGTGAAACAGTTCGAATCTCTATATGTACTGAACCAAAGAGCATTCATAGGTTCTAGAAGTACAGGTTTTTATATACCTGAGATGTTACAGCAACTTTTTCATCAAAATCGGAGATCCAGGAGTATTTCGCAAATGTTTACGATGTTTTTAAAAACACCTCTAACTGGCCATATCGGTGTATTTAATAGGCTTTAGTATGTTTCATTCTGATTGAAATAGTATGACAGGGATTAAATGTATATATTTTAAATTTTCTATTTTTAAAGTATCTTTTGTGTTTTGTAGGTTGAAAGTATCTTTTGTATGTCATCTTAATTTTTTACATTACGTTAAAAAAGAAAACTATAACATTGATAAAATATCTGGTGCGGGAAACACACGACTTTCACTTACCTCCATTTTTAAAATCAATGAAAGAATTTTCAAATACAGTTAGAGATAAGAATACGTGAAACTATTAAAGAATTAATTAAATTGAATTTATATAGAAACATGTGTTTTATTTTTTTTTTTTTTTTTTTTTATTCATTGAGCAATATTACAATCTGTCCAATTCAGGACATTTTTAATAGTGATAACGTACAACATTCATACTACATTCACACGATATATACAAAACTATAAATTTATATAATAATAATAATAAAATATACATATATACAAAATAAAATCAATAAAAATATATACAATAGTCACTCATACCTATATACAATTCACAAGCATACAGCACGTGAGTGGAGAATCTAGCCAATGCTAGAACTCCAATATACATGTTATAAGAGGTCACGAGGCCACTGCCGTTTCAACCTTCTAGGTGGGTTGTATGGATGGGTGGGGCTGGATAGGGATTGAGCTAGAGGATTAGGATGATGAATGAGATTCTGGTGGAATTTGGAAAATTTGGATGGCATCAGGTCTGAAATAAAAGGAACATTAAGGTCGTGGTGCAAGGTATAGTTGGAAACATAATAAGGAGCATTTACTATTGTACGGAGGACTTTGGATTGAAAGGATTGAATGCGTTTGATGTTAGTACGTTTAGCTGTCCCCCACAGTTCAAGTCCGTAGGTCCAGATGGGCTTCAGTATTGTCCTGTAGATTAATAATTTGTTGTCAACTGTAAGTTCAGATTTTCTGTTGAGTAGTCGGTATAACTGTCCGAATCGTCGGTTGAGTTCTTGTCTTTTAAGTCTTGTATGTGGGTTCCAAGTCAATCTTTTGTCTAATAGCAAGCCAAGATACCGGACTGTATCTGAAGGAGGAATTGGAATGGAATTGAAGTAAACTGGCGGACAGGAGTTTCGTCGAAGAGTGAAGGTTACGTGTTTGCATTTGGCTTCGTTCACCTTAATGCGCCAAGCATTACACCAGTCTTCGATAAGAGAAAGGTGTCTTTGCAGGTTTAAGGATGCTGTTTCAGGATTGGAACTGGATGATAGGATGGCGGTGTCGTCTGCAAAAGTTGCCAGAAAGGTATCAGGATGTGTAGGAATATCAGCAGTGTAAAGGATGTAGAGGACGGGTCCCAAGACGCTGCCTTGAGGAACACCGGCCTCGACGGGATAAAGGTTAGAATATTCTACACCACAGCGAACGCGGAAGGAACGGTTTGAGAGATAGGATCGGAGAATGAGGTATAGAGACTGGGGTAAATGGGTTTTCAGCTTGAAGAGTAATCCAGTGTGCCATACCCGGTCAAAAGCTTGCGCAATGTCCAGAAACGCACCAGAACAATACTCTTTGCATTCAAGAGCTGAGGAAATATGGTCTACAACTCGGAGCCCCTGTTGAACTGTGGAATGCTGAGGACGGAATCCAAACTGATGGGAAGGAAGATTTTGAGATTCTAATATGGGTAGGATACGTTTAAGAAGAAGCCTTTCGAAGATTTTTGAGAGGATGGGGAGTAGACTAATAGGCCTGTAGGATGAAGTGTTGTTGGAAGGTTTGCCTGGTTTTAGAAAAAGTATGATAGTGGAATGTTTCCATAACAGAGGAAAATAGGTGGTGCGTAGGATGCAGTTGTAAATATAAGTAAGGAATATAATAGCTTTCTGCGGAAGTTGTCGGAGGATCTGGGGAGTAAGGAGATCGTGTCCAGGAGATTTACGGAGGGTTAGTTTCTGAAGAAGATATTTGACCTCAGAGGGATTAATAGCTTTAGGAGGTAGGGAAAGTGGAATTGGTGACATAAGAAAGTCTTGCACTGTTGCGGTGTGATTGGCGTGGGATTCCGGGTGAGGAGTGAAAACTTTGGAGAGGTGTGTGGCGAATTCCTTGGCTTTATCTTCATCAGACGCAGCCCAGGAGTCATCACCACGTCGGAGAGGATGGGAAACTTGATGGTATTTTAGGATCTTTTTCGTGACATTCCACAGGGAATTATCACGAACTGATAGAGAGGAGAGGTAGGAATTGAAGGACTGGGAACGGAAGGTCGCCAACTCCCTCTTCAATTGTCTACAATAGAAGTTATAGGAGCGGCGATCTGTTGGGTGTCGTGTGCGCTGCCATAGTGATCTTGCTCGGCGTTTGGTATGGATGAGGTCTATAATATGTTGTGGAAAATGATTTTGGTGAGGATTTATATTGGGGTGTTTAGGAGAGGAGGCAGTCCAGACAGCTTGTTGGATGGCGGTGGTAAAGGAATAGACGGAATTATCTAGGTCATCTGGGGTTTTGAGGGTTACTCTGAGGTCAATATTATCGGTCAGGATTTGGCGGAAAAGGTTCCAGTTGACAGGGCCTCGGATGAATGATGGTGGAATGGGTTTTGGAATTGGAGTGAGAGATACTTTTAGGATCAGTGGACTATGGTCTGAGGATAGTTCATCAAGGCGAGTTACAGAAAAGTTGAGGGAGCCTAATCCGCTGTGGATAAAGAAGTCGAGGATGTCAGGATTGCGGTTAGGATCGGTTGGCCAGTAGGTAGGGGAGTCAGGAGGCAGGATATTAAAATTTCGGGAGTTGAGTGCAGACAGCAAATTTCGTCCCCGAGAATTCGTGGTTCTGGAACCCCACTGCTGATGCTTGGCGTTTAAGTCTGCACCCAGAATGAAACGATTTCCTAAGGAATCCAGGAAGGATACAAATTCGGAATTGGAAATGGAATGTTTAGGAGGGCAGTATGCAGATGTGAGGGTTACCGGAAAGGAAAAAGTCTTGATTACTATGGCTGTGGCTTGTAGGAAATCATAGGTGGGAAGTGGGAGTAAATGATGAGAGAGGGATTGGTGGACAATGATAGCAGAACCGGCATGGGCTTTGCCGTCTGGGTGGTCAGTACGGTATGTGATGTATTGCGGTATTTTGAAGTACTGTTTAGTCGTTAGTCTTGTTTCAGTTATAAGTGCAACATCGATTGTTTTGTCTTGCAACAATGCTGTCAGTTCGTCAGTATGATTTCTAACACCATTCGCATTCCAAAGGAGAATGGATAAGGAGTTAGGTGAATTCATTTAAGGATTTTTCAAGGCAGGGATTAGATTTGATACTAGATTTGTAAGGAGTGATATAAGCGGCATAACAAGAGATTTGATTTCGGAGATGAACGATGTCATTAGACTGGTAAGATCTGTGACGTTTGATGGTGGAGGGATATGAGAAATTTGATGTTGAGGAGTTTTTTGAAGATTAGGTAAACTTTGAGGGATAGATTGTTGTACAATAGATTGAGAAAGTTGAGGAAAAAGTTGTTCCGGCAGTGCCTCGACTTCATGATTCTGGTTTCCACCTCCAAGCAAGTGGGCAAATGATACGTTAGAATTTACAAGTTTAGATGGTTCTCTTCTGCTTCTGGTTGGTACAGCTGTTTCATTCGGATCCTGAGGTTTTTGGTATCTGGTTCTGATTTTCTTGTAGATTTCACATCCCTTGTAGTTAGCCGGGTGGTCCTTGAGGCACAGAGCACATACAGCGGGTGTAGATGTTGATCTTGTACATTCTTCGGTTTTATGCTGTTCACCGCATTTCACACAGCGTGGTATGTGATGGCAATAACTTTTGGTATGACCATATGCCTGACAATTATGACACTGAACTATTTCCCTCTTTGTGTAAGGTTTTTCAACTTTTACACGGGTATAGTACAGTCTACTGAGGTCATAGATTTTTTCGACTCCTGCTGATGGTTCCAAGTCCACGAAGAATAGAGGCAGTGGACTTTTATCTTTTAGAACGTTGGTGACTTGCCTCACTTGGAATCCTAATTCTGTCAGTTCTTCTTTGATAGCTTCAACGGGTGTTGAGGAATGTAGGTTTCTGATTACGACCCTTAATGCTCTCTCCTGGC
Source organism: Piezodorus guildinii (assembly GCA_023052935.1). Taxonomy (NCBI): domain Eukaryota; kingdom Metazoa; phylum Arthropoda; class Insecta; order Hemiptera; family Pentatomidae; genus Piezodorus; species Piezodorus guildinii. The sequence continues at coordinate 91,354,454 of CM041298.1, forward strand.
GCAGCTGATAAGTATGAAAGTCAGCTTTGGTCTCAGTCAGATATTTTACAATCTTTCTGTAGGTTTCAGCAGTAGTCGGAGATATTTTAGTATCATTGGTTCTACTTATACAATAATAACTATCAGGATCAGTTACTTTGTTTAAATGCGCACACATCAGTTTAAAATTTTTAATATTTTTAACAAATATTGGTGGAGGTAGTGGTTCCCTGGGTATAGGAGAAGATTCCATGGTTTCTTTTTCATTTTGGAGGATCTCAAATGGATTCGGTGTAAAAAACGGGGATTCATCAGTTATTCCTTGTGATGATGTGCTGGGCTGTGGTTCAGATCCTAATGAGGTAGCCGACGCGGTCGCTGGTGGAATTATTTTTTTATTTTGTTCACGGCGGGGTCTCTGTTTTGTAGGAGACGAGTTAGAACCTGCAGATCTAGATCTTTTACTTGCAGACTTTGAGGACATGACTTGATGAAAATATCTCATTGATTAAGAAAATAATAATAATATATAAATAATGAGATAAGAATTAAAGATAAAAGAAAGATAAGTTAACGAAAAGCAAGCCCGAGCTTGCCGAGCTAGCGGCAATCAGCTGATCAGTGACCCTCCTTTCACTTTTTCGTGATTGTACAAAGTAAATTATAACTTTGCTTACCGAAATTTCTCCAATATTCACTGCCGTAGTATTCCTGAGGTCTAGTGATGTTCTCCAGACTGAATTCAAGCGAATTCCTACTGAAAAAAGCAAAAATCTGAGAGACGATGTAACGTATGACTGTTATCATCGAGCGCATCAGCTGATTTTCGAGTGTTTTATTAAAAAATCTATTATATTATTATGTAAAATAATCAGTTAGATTTATCATCTTTTCATCACTCTCTAATAACTTTAAAAAGCTTGAGTATAAGATGATATTTTTTCTTAAATCATTTGCTTTCCAACGGTATATGATACATGTACATTACTGCTCTTATATTCAAAAACAAAAAATTGCATTAAAAAAATATTTTTTTCTGTTTTCTCCTTTAGTTGAGTATCGAATTCATTCAATTTATATATTTACTTGTTTTTCATCAGTGGTAACAAGATAATATATTCATTTTTATAGAATCAAAATTAAAGGTAATTTAGAGAAAGAAAATCTACATTTAAGTCCTGTCAGACCATTTTAATCAGAATGAAACCTGCATGATATTAAAGCCTATTAAATTTTACATCAATATAGCGAGTTTAATCAAAATCGTCGGAACCGTTTTCGATAAAATCGAAAAAAAGGTGCAAAATGCATAGTATAAAGTGCCTCTTCTGGTAAGCTCATTTTGATGAAAAAAGTTTTGTCACGTCTCGGGCGTATAGTTGTCTTAAATATGAAATTTCAGTTTCATAGGACTTATAGTTTCCGCCCGGGAGTTACCACACACACACACATACCTTTTTGGGGGACTTGGTTATTTGGACTCAGGGGACCAATGTGTATTTCCGTTGAAAACTGGAATTCGAAAATTTTCACTATCGCAATACTTTCCCTTACTATATATAGTAAGTGAAAGTAAAAACGGCTAAATAAACAAGTTTAAGGAATTCGATATGCAACTAAAGGAAGAAAAGATAAAAAATATTATTTTTCCCGAACATAAGTAAACTAATATAGATTTATAATATACCGATGGATAAACTGAAAGTTACCAGTTACGGATTCCAAAATGGTTATTCAGATAATAGCGTTGAATGCCCTATTTGTAATTCAGGCGAACCAGAAGATTTAAATCATTTTTTGTTTCAATGCCCTGTTTACTCCCCGTCCAGAAATAAGTACTTGAGGACGTATATTGGAAATATGTCTGACAATGACCTCATAGTACAACTTTTGTTGCAAATAGAAAATAAAAAGCAATTTGAAAATTTATTTTATTATGTAACAGAGTGTTTAAAGCTAAGAAATTTGTATCTGTCTATTCAAGAATAATTTAAGCACATTACTAAAATACCAATAATTGAATTTGTTAAACTATTTATGATTGATTTATTTGTTTAATATTTATACAGTTACAATTTATTTTGCCTTTTATTATGTATTTGTTTAATATTTATATAGTTAACAATTTATTTTGCCTTTTATTATGTATTTGTTTTTGAAGCATATTTTGTTTAGTACAGTTGTAATAGATTTCTTTGATTTATGTTTATCTGTTTTGTACAACTCAACTCCATTTGTATGGGCTAGCCCGAAAACAAATAAAGAGATTTATTTATTAATATACCGATGGAAAGCTAATGATTTTAGAAAAAATGAGAAGTCATTAACAAAGTTCTCTAAGGTAATGGAGAGTGATAGATTGAGGACAGAACTAAGTTATTGTTGTTTTAGAGTTCTTAAATTGATAGCATTAACTGATGTAAGTAGGATCACCTGTCGTGTAATAGCAGGTGACTATATGACTTTTATGGTGACAATAAGAATCCATGTTTATAGCGTCCTTCGGAAGGGACGTAAAATGGTGGATCCAAGTCTGTGCAATGCCAAGTACTCGTTAAAAATTCATATTCTAATAAATGCTAGATAGGATAAATTTAGGATTTCCCAATTAGCCACAGTTAAATAAAAGTTAACTGAATAAAAAACAAACAAACTGAGGTAAGTGAAAGTCGTATGTTGAGCTTACCAAATTTTTTTCTAAACAGTTATTTTTTATTTAATTTTTTAAATCTAAAAACACATTTTATTGGAAATTTCAGTGTTGGTTGATTATTACTTGTATGACGTTTTAGAAATAGACCGAAACCAACACAGAGCATTTTCCGAGACTAAGTTATTTGAACTTCTTCACGATTTTACTACTTTGATACCCTCAATTATGGACAAGAGTCATGATTGTATAAGTTAAGTAAAAATCTGGTGCGGACAAAACACGACTTTCTTTTACCTCCGTTTTTAAAATCGAATAAAGAATTTTCAAATAAAGTTAAAGATAAAAATGAGTGAAACCATTAAAGAATTAATTAAATTGAATTTCTATAGAAACATGTGTTTTATTAAAAAATCTATTATATTATTATCTAAAATAATCACTTAGTTTTATCGCCTTATCATTAGTCTCGATTATATTTTAAAAGCTTGTGTATGAGACAATATCTTGAGCTTTTCAACGGTATATCATACATGTATATTACTGTTCTTATGTTCAAAAACTGAATATATCATTAAAAAAATATGTTTGCACTTTTCTCCTTTAGTTACTTATCGAATTCGTTAAACTTATATATTTACCTGTTTTTTTAGTAATGATAACAAGATGATATGGTTATTTTTATTTTTTTATTTTATTTTTTGTACTTTAGAGAAAGAAAATTTTCAATATCGGCATTTAAGCCTTGTCAAACTATTTCAATCAAAATTCAACCTACATCATATTAAAGCTTATTAAATTTTACATCCATTTAGCGAGTTTTATCAAAATCGTTAGAGCCGTTTTTGAAAAAATTGTAAAAATGTGCAAAATGAATGGTATACAGTTGCTCTTTTGGTAAGCTGATATTGATGAAACAGTTGCTGTAACATATCGGGCGTATTGTTGTCTTAAATATGAAATTTCAGTTTCATATCACTTTTTGTTTTTACCTACACACACACACACACACAGACCTTTTTGCGGAACTAAAACGTGTATTTCCGTTGAAAACTGAAATTCGAAAATTTTCACGACCGGAATACTTTCTCTTGCTATATATTTCATATATAGGTAAGTGATAGTAAAAACTTTTTTAATTTGTAAATTAGGCTTTTTAGAAAATTATAAGGAATAATTAATAATATTATTGAGTGATTTGAACAATTTTCGATTTCTATAGATGAGGCAGTAGAGTGTTAATTAGCAGAGGACGGCGTTAGTTATCCCCAACTGACACAGGCACAGAGGATGTTAATTGCCTTTTGACCAAGAGCTCTTTGGCCAGCTTTGGGCTTACTGTTTGCAGACCCAGGGCCCAATCAGGTCGCTCCGCTCCAGTAATAAACAGTCCTATTATTTCCAATTACAATCCGGTCTCCTTGAGTGGATTAAGGAATAAGAAGTATTGATTAAAAATCTAGTGCACGCAGCACACGAACATCTAGACGTTGATATCAGACTATTATATTTAAAATGGTTGCCTATTCTTAAAAGTGATTTAATCCAATAACTTGCTTATTTTTGAAAACAAAAATTATTTGTTTTTTCACTAAAAAAAAAATGAATGATTATAAAAAAAAAGAAGAAAAAAATTGAAATTTTACCCATAAATATACCCATGACTCACTTATTTTTATGATTGAGAAAAAAACCTTAATAATCGGTAAAGCGTAATAAAAAAAAAATTAAAAAAATAATAATATAATAGATGTAAAGAAAAAATATTGAAATCTTGCTCATATAAATATATATATATATAAACCTGTACCACTACAACCCATGAAGGGTCTTGGGATTGGTACATATAGAGATTCGTACTGTTTCTAGGCCAACGGCAGTGCAATGAGGTGATTAGGCCTTAATCACGCTCAGCCGCCAGGTTTTTCCCTAATTAATTTGAGTACCCACTTTATAGAGGCTGGGTCTGCCCCAGGAGGGTCTCCATACCCAGGACCCGGAGCACAGCAGACTACACAGCAGACTAGTGCTCTATCCACTAGACCACCATATATATATATATATATATATATTATATATTATATATATATATAATTATATATACGCTTCGTTATTTTCGAAGATAGATAAAACCTTATATAGAGTTTTAGAATCAGTACACCACTATCAATAATAAAACAGAAAACAAAATAAAATTACACCAATATACACGTTCTTAATGAAGTTTTTACTTTCACTTACTACATATATTAAGGGGAAGTATTGCGATCGTGAAAATTTTCGAATTCCAGCTTTCAACGGAAATACACGTTTTAGGGTCCCCTGAGTCTAAATAACCAAGTCCCGCAAAAAGGACTGTGTGTGTGTGTGTGTGTGTGTGTGTGTGTGTGTAGTAATATACATGTATGATATACCGTTGGAAAGCTAAAGGTTTCAGAAAAAAATATTATATCATACACAAGCTTTTAAAAGTTAATAGAGAGTGATGAAATGAACATAAAACTAACTGATTATTTTAGATAATAATATAATAGATTTTTTAATGAAACACATGTTTCTATAGAAAATTAATTTAATTTATTACTTTCACTTACCATATATAGTAAGGGGAAGTATTGCGATCGTGAAAATTTTTGAATTCCAGCTTTCAACGGCAATACACGTTTTAGGGTCCCCTGAGTCTAAATAACCAAGTCCCGCAAAAAGGTGCTGTGTGTGTGTGTGTGTGTGTGGTAACTCCCGGGCGGAAACGGTAAATCCTATGAAACTAAAATTTCATATTTATGACAACTATACGCCCGAGACGTGACAAAACATTTTTCATCAAAATGAGCTTACCAGAAGAGGCACTTTATACCATGCATTTTGCACCTTTTTTCGATTTTCTCGAAAACGGTTCCGACGATTTTGTTTTAAACTCGTTATATCGATGTAAAATTTAATGGGCTTTAATATCATTTAGGTTTATTTCTGATAAAAATGGTCTGACAGGGCTTAAATGCCGATATTTTAAATTTTATTTCTCTAAAGTACCTTTAATTTTGTTGATTCTATAAAAATAACTATATTATCTTGTTACCACTGATGAAAAACAGGTAAATATATAAATTGAATGAATTCGACACCCAACTAAAGGAAAAAACTGAAAAAATATATTTTTAAATAAAGTTTTTTTGTTTTTTTTTTAACACAAGAGTAGTAATATACATGTATGATATACCGTTAGAAAGCTAAAGATTTTAGAAAAAAATATTAACTTATACTCAAGCTTTTAAAAGTTAATAAAGAGTGAAGAAAAGAAGATAAAACTAACTATTTATTTTAGACAACAATATAATAGATTTTTTAATAAAACACATGTTTCTATATAAATTCAATTTGTTTGTTTGTTTATTTATTTAACGTCACTTTATGCTACTATGGCTAATCGGACGATGCTACAGTGGGAGTCCTAAATTTTGCCTATCCAGGTTTTATTAGGATAGGGATCTTTGACATCGCACAGGCTCGGGACCACCTTTTAACGTCCCCTCCGAAGGACGGCGTAACTAAGGTTTTTTTACTCCCATTAAAAAATCCTAGGACCACCTGCGGGTTTGAACCCGTGACCTTTAGCATGGGAGGCTGTTACGCTAGCCACCCAGCTACAAGTGATCCCCTAAATTCAATTTAATTAATTCCTTAATGGTTTCACGTATTTTTATCTCTAACTGTATTCGAAAATTCTTTCATTGATTTTATAAATGGAGGTAAGTGAAAGTCGTGTGTTGCCGGCACCAGATTTTTTTTTAAAGATAAATACTAATAAATAAATGCCAAAACTTTAGTTGTCAGTACTATTCGACTGAGAATTAAATTTTCTACAAAACTTTTGTAGTATCGCGATTTAGGGCCTGCCACACAATTCTCATCAGAATGAAACCTAAATGTTAACAAAGCCCTTTTAATTTTAAACTTACGCAGCGAGTTTAATTAAAATAGTTATATCCGTTTTTGAGTAAATCGTAAAAATGTATAAAATGAATGGTATAACCTTCCTCTTCTATTTTGCCGATTCCGTTGAAATAGGTGAAGTAACATTTCATTTATATCCTCCAAGGAAATCTGATGCGCGCAACACACAGCTTTCACTCACCTCCATTATCTATATGAATTCAAGAATTTAAAAAAAAATTATAAACGAAAATAATTTTGAATTTTCTCCTTTTTCTGCATTTATGCATTTTAAGGATGTCAGATATCTCTATAATACCTGTAATATATAATTATCTTCTATGAACCTATAATGAGGTGATGGGGCTCACCTTTTGGTTAAAGTAGAACCAACGAAAATAAATTGTTAAAGAATTATTTAAATTGGATTTAGATAGAAACATGTGTTTTATTAAATAATATATTACATTATTATCTAAGACAATCAGTTTGTTTTTATTATTTATTTATTTAACGTCATTTTATGCTACTGTGGCTAATCGGACGATATTACAGTGGGAGTCCTAAATTTTTTCCTATCCAGGTTTTATGAAAATAGGGATCTAAAACGAGTACCTGACATCGCACAGGTGGTCCCGAGACCTTTTAACGTTCCCTGCGATGGACGGCATGACTAAGGATTTTTTACTCAAAATCAGATTATTTTATCGGCTTTTCATTACTCTCCGTTAACTTTTACAATAGTGTGTATAAGATAATATTTTTTTTAAATGTTTAGCATTCCAAGGGTATTTCATGTACGTATATTACTGTTGTTATGTTCAAAAAATAAATATTTTTAATTAAATAAACAATATTTTTGCAGTTTTCTCATTTAGTTGGATATCGAATTTACGAATAAAAAATTAAAGGAACTTTAATAATAATAATAATAATAATAATAATAGGCTTAGCGAACCCGAAGGTTCGATGCCGATACCACCAAATTCCGCCTACACAGACTCGTCCAATGCTCACCATTCAAGCCCAAGCCCCCGAGATCAGCCTTAACGCAATCCTCCCATCTCTGCTTCGGCCTACCTTTCGGACGCCTACCAGTCGGATCAGCAAATACCAACTTTCTCGGAATCCGCTCGTCATCGAGCCCAACAACTTTACTCGCCCATTTGAGTCTCCGCGATGCTATCAGCTCAATTGTATTCACAGGATGCAAGTTCCACAATTCCGCGTTGTGCAACCTTCTAAACTCCCCAGTGGCCTCATCTCTCTTTGGACCAAATATTTACGCAATACCTTAATTTCGAAAACCTTAAGCCGTTGTTCATCCTTCAAAGTAAGTGGCCACGTTTCACATCCGTAAAGAACCGTTGGAAGAATAATAATTTTATAAATTCTAATCTTTAAGTTTTTAGATAGAAGCCGCGAACTAAGTAACTTAGCAACTGGATAATAACACGCATTTCCCATCTTTAACCGGGACTTTATTTCTTACTGGATTTCATTTTTTCTAGTTATAATAGAACCTAAATACTTGAATTTCTCTACGTGTTCAAAAGTATGACCTGATACATCAATATCACCAAGATCGACACCGCTTCTGCTACTAATCATATACTTCGTCTTATCGGTATTTAATTCGAGTCCTATTTCTTTACCGGTTTTTATTAACACACTTGTATTTAGTTGTATGGTTTCCGTGTCTTCACCTAGCAGTACCAGATCATCGGCATACCCCAAAACCGGAATCTTGTCACCCATATTTAAGCCTTTCTCGGTACACAACACCTTTTCTATGACATATTCTAAAGCTAAATTAAATAACACAGGTGAAAGGGAGTCACCCTGTTTCAAACCCGATCGCACTTCAAATCTCTCGGAGTAATTATGACCGATTCTAACTTTATGGAATGTTTCCGACAAACACATCTCTACTAGGTTTACTAACTTTCTAGGTATTCCCTGTTCAATCATGATATTATATAGCTTCTGACGGTCTATTGAATCATAAGCCTTTTTATAATCGATATAAAGTTGATGGACTACACCGTTGTATTCCAATTTTTTCTCTAATATTTGACGTAAGGAAAATATTTGGTCAATAGTCGAGCGATTCCGCCTAAAACCACATTGGTAATCTCCGATAATTTCCTCAGCGTATTCCGTGATTCGACTAGTTAGAATTGACGAGAATATTTTATAGCATACTGGGAGAAGAGAGATCCCACGATAGTTGTTACAATCCGACCTCGGTCCTTTTTTGTGAATCGGAATAAGTATTGATTCTTTCCATTCTTCTGGCATTTTTTCAGTTTCCCGAGTCTTTTTAACTAAAAAATGTATTTTGGAAACGCCCGCTTCTCCACACGCCTTGATTAATTCACTCGTGATATTATCATTTCCTGCAGCCTTATAACGTTTTAATTTTCCTATCGCCATTTCGACTTACTCTTTACTCGGTGCGTCTATCCATGGTTCAGCGCTCTGATATCAGAGAGGAGATTGATTATTATTTTCCGTATTTAAGATGCGTCAAGTGTTGTTTAATTATTAATATCTCAGAAGGATCCGCAATTATATTGTTATTTGCATCGTTAACCGCATTCAGTAAAGGTTCTATTATTTTGCCTTTAAGATATTCTCTTTTGTTATTTTTTAAGAATTTTGAAGTCTCTTTTTTTACTAACCGAAAGTATGCCACGTTATTATCGCTTGGATTATTTAAGGAATTCAGTTAAGCGGTTTTTCTTTTTTCGCAAATATTTTGACAATCCCTGTCGAACCAAGGTTTGTTCTTTTTATTTTCGATTTTCCAAAAGACATAAATTACCGACCTCTTTAATATTATCCCTGATCCCTTCCCATAATTTGTTTACATATTCGTGTTCCTCGTCCGAAGATTCCAAAGCTTCGAACCTATTTTTTACTTCTATTGCGAATTGTTTTCTAATTCCGGAATTGTTCAATTTAACTAAATCAAAATTCTCGGGACGAATATAGTTCGGTGTTCTCTTTTTTGTATTTAGTTTTTGTCGAAGTTTCGCGATTACTAATTCATGATCAGAACCGCATTCTGCACCCCGATACGACTCACGTTAATTATGCTACTTTGCCATCTGTTTTGTATTAAAACATGATCGATTTGATTCCGTGTGTGTCCATCCGGCGATGTCCACGTATACTTATGAATATCCTTATGTTTAAATTTAGTACTTTTGATTACTAGGTTTTTCGAAATGGCAAAGTTTATTAGTCGGGTCCCATTATCATTACTATATTCGTGCAAACTTTCTTTACCGATTATAGGACGATATACTTCTTCCCTTCCAACCTTTGCGTTCGCGTCGCCTAGTATTATCTTAATGTAATTTCGCAGTAATTTATCGTAAACCGATTCTAGTTTATCATAAAATTCGCATTTTACTTTATCATCACTGTCTTCGGTGGGAGAATGAATGTTTATAAACGCGATTTTAAACCAACGCCCTTGAAATTTAGCAACCGATATTCTTTCACTAAAGAACTGTACGTCCCGTAATGCGGAAAGAAATCTATTCCTAATTAGAAACCCGGTACCTAAACAATAATTAACGCTCCCCCCGTACCAAATAGTATACTTTCCTTCTCTTAACGAACCCTCCCCTGGCCAGCGAACCTCTAGTAATGCAACGATATCTAAGTGGTACCCCTTAACTTCATTCGCGACCGACTTTAACCCACCTGCCGTATTTAAACTTCTAACGTTCCACGTCCCTATTGTTAAATCTCTTATTTTCATCTTGCGCCATGATTCCCCTGAAGCAGTCCCCACCCGGAGACCCGAACCGGGGACTTGTTTACCTCCGGATAATGAGCGTTTTACCTCAGAGGAATCCATGACTTTTAGTGATATTTTGTGAACTAAAATATGTGAGTAGGGCGTTCGAACCTACGTCACACCGTCCAGCAAGCCTGGGGGGGCGCTCTCATTGTTGGTCAGCGAATCCATCGAGGAAATTCCACCGACCATCCCCACATCCGCCACCCGTGGGACGCTCCCCATACGCGGTAATAAGATCCGCGCGAGGAAAGGAACTTTAAAAGAAGAAATTTTAAAATATTGGCATTTAAGCCCTATCAGACAATTTCAGTCAGAATAAAAACTACATGATATTAAAGGCCGTCTAATGTTACATCTATATAGCGAGTTTGATCGAGATTGTTAGAGCCGTTTTTGGGAAAAACTTAAAAAGGTGAAAAATGCATGGTTTAAAGTGGCTCTTCTGGTAAGCTGATTTTGATGAAAAAGTTGCTATAACATCTCGGGTGCATAGTTGTCTTAAATATGAAATTTCAGTTTCATAGGATTTTAGTTCTAGTGCTGGACTCACCACACATGGACACACACAGACAGACCTTTTTGCGAGACTTGGTCATTTGGACTCAGGGGACTAAATCGTCTATTTCCGTTGAAAACTGGAATTCTAAAATTTTCACGATCGCAATACTTTCCCGTACTATATATTCCATATATAGGTAAGTGAAAGTAAAAAAGACTTAAAATTGAAAAAAAAAATTGAAATTGAAATGGATTAATTTAGCTTTGTAGTTTATGGATTTATATGGAGATTTACCAAAAGCAGCCAGAAGTGAGTCAATTGAAAAAAATAGAAAAGTGAATGGCAGTACTGACAAAGTATTTTGAGTGTTAAGAGAGTTACAAATAAATAACCTTTATTTAATCTATTCAGTATTTCTTTATATTATCAAGGAGGTTAATTTTCGCCAACGCTGGATAGTGATATTCATAGTTAATAGAAGAAATCTTTCTTTCGGGTCAGCTGGTATATAATAAAAATAATATTAAATGAAGAGAAGTTTCATTTGCTGAATGATTATTTCTGATATCCTGTTCTCGAAACAATCGCCTTCTTTGACCTAGAGAAGAGATGACCCTTCAAGTAAGAAAGGGAGCGGATGGGATATGCAATATTTGAAGCCCACCGCGTCAAAGCTCCTCCATTCATCCCTTGCCAACTTTAATAAATTAATTTCCAAGACCGCAAGAAATCCCTCGGACCCTATTGGACCCTTATTGGATCCCTCTGTCATCTGTTGGACCGTGGCTAATAGTGTTGAACCAACTTCCTGGGCGTAGGTAATATCAGGGTGGATTGTACTCAGGGCGAATCCTATAAACAGCAACGCATGAATTTTAATTTAAAAAATTCATATTATATACACTTTTTACATTATTTTAGTTTTATTTAAAGCATTCACTATTAATAGTTACTTTCCCTCCACCTGAATCTGAATTCATGACTCGGCATCAACCTGATTCTCATTTGTTATATAAATTTCTTGTCCAAAGAAAAGTCTAGTGACAGATACAACATATACATTTTATTGACGTATTATATTACTTTCAATTACCTATATATGAAATATACAGTAAGGGAAAGTATTGCGATGACGAAAATTGTCTAATTACAGTTTTAAAAGGAAATTCACGCAGTAGCATTTCCTCAGTCGAAATAATTCGTGCAAAAAGGTCTGTGTTTGTGGTTGATCTGGCACGAAAACAGAACTTCGTTGAATGACTGAGATTTCATATTTTAAACAACTGTACTCCCAAGATGTTATTACAAAAATGTTCGATTTCGAATAAACTCTGTATCTATGTAAAATTTAGAAGGTTTTAATATCATGTAAGTTTCATTCAGATTTAAATAGTTAGAAAGTGCTGAAATACCGATATTTAAAAGTTTCTTTCTTTGATGTACCTTTAATTTTGTATATTAAAAAATTATAATAAAATAAATAATATATATATATATATAATTATATTTAATTAAGATATAAATAACTAGCTGATATTAAAGATGATTTAATAATGCATTGATTTAGGGATTTTAACGTTTGTTAGCTATATATTTGCATTTTTCTAATTGAAAATAAAATTTGTGATTCGGTTACATCACTTAAATACCAGAATATGTATATATATATATATATATATATATATATATATATATATATATATATATATATATATATATACATAAAACTTTTATCTGATTCTGTAAAGTCAACTAATTTTTACAGATTTTATCACTTAGTGTATATTAGTAGGTGAACGTTAGCATTCATGGCCAACCACCTGTATTGTTGCATTGCACTTTTTTTTATGTCAAAAAATGTGTGTTTGTGTGTGTGTGTAAGCTTGTTAATGAAAAAATGTTGATAATGTTTATAAAAATGAAAAATTACAGATCTTTGCATCTTTTTTTTTTTTTTTTTTTCAAAATAATTAATTTTAAAAATTACTCTTGTTTGTTTAACACAAATTTAGTTATAATTTAAAGAAAAAAGTTGTTATATGATTATATTTATTTAAAGAATAATGATCCTTTTGAGATGACACGTTCTGACGTATTCTGATAACGCCGTTAAATTTTATAGGTAAGCGCCTGTAGACCCGCAATACTTTATTGTTCTGCAAAACTGTCGTTCTATTCGCCGTTAGTGGTAATAAGCTGCTGATAGATTGAAATCAGCTGAAATATTAAAATATATTACAGGCATTCACATTCTTATTTAACATATTAAATAATGACGATAGCTACATTTACAATCATGGTTGAAATACTGTACGTTGCTTGAAAGATATTATTTTTGTATTTTGTGCAGAAAATATTTTGTAAAGAGAAAAAATCGAAAATAAAATTTCATATGACTAGATTACGAATATCAAAGTCTACAAAATGCTATAAAATAGTATCTAAAATGTAACTATAAAAACAATATATATGATAGGACTGATGTGTACGCTGTGCAATTAGAGGAACCAATATATTCGTGCTGCATTGTTTGCTCAGTGTTCTGAAAATAAGCCTACCTATCTATTGTTATCATATTAAATTAAATTTATATTCCTGATGGTATTACATTTAACCAAATTAAAGTTTATTAAAACACCTGATTCAACCACACAGGTAGTTTTTTATAATTTGATAATCAGGGCCTGTCAGGCAAGGGAAAGCATAATGTCTAACAGCACTTTTTCCCCTTATTTTCCTTTTAATCAGTAACTGAGATCTCACATCCTCATCCTTTTCAGCCGTTTTCCATTAGACATTACAGCTATATAATTCATATGTTTTTTCAACAAGCCTTTTTTTTATTATTATTGATTATTCGGCATCTGGGATGTTTGTTTTTTTCGAATCAAAACTTGCAGTTATGAGTCTTGATTTTTTTTATTAAAATGACTTCAATTTTTAAAAACGACTCTTTTAATCTGCATTGTGAATCTAAGAGGCCTAATTATTAATTAATGAAACCATGGATAACAGCAAAAAATATATTTTTTTAAATATTTATTTATCGTAATTTACAACTGTATAACAAGTAATACAATAAATAAATTTGAATGAAATATAAAAAGGCATGAAACACATGTAGAGAAGCTTCCCAATAGAAGATCTCTAAAAAAAGGTCTAAACTCGAAGGTCTCGGGGCCATCTCCTTTTCAGACGTCTCGCAGGATTGTCAGGAATTGAGGAGGAAGAAAGGATTGAAACGAAAGGGTTAAGGTGGGAATGGAGTTTGTCATGGAAGGATTGATACCTCGTACGGGCCAAAGCAGCAACATATGGGACATTAAGGTCTTTATGGATAAGTTTGTTGTTGACAAAGTAAGAAGCATTGAGGATTTTTCGAATGATTTTGGATTATAAGGATTGAATACGGGAAGAATTTGATGGTTTAGTCGAGCCACAGAGCTAAACTCCGTAAGTCCAGATAGGCCTTTGTGGATAAGTGGAGGGTTATAGCGTCTGTCCAGTTAGTTTTGAAGTATTCGAAAACGTCGGTAGCTTCCTGTCGTTTCAGTCTTGTATGAGGGTTAGCAAAAATATAAAAACTTGATTTTCCTCCTTAACCGTAAAATCAGGTAATATAATTTTTTTTCTCCTTAGTATTGGTATAGTTTTGGTTCCAACAAAATGATCATACATTCACGAGACTCATATAGGCACAAATGTCTATTTAATACTTTATACTTTTTTTTTTTCTAGTTGTTGCCTTCTCGCATCCTAGATTGGCCAATGAAATTAAGTTTCTCTGGCTCGATTTTAAAGCTAATTAAATGAAGAAGTTTTGGTGAGATACAGAACATTTAGAAGGTAACAATAGAATAGTAATAGCTTCTTGAAATGTCTAAATTCAAGTTTTTAGAAAAATTGAAATTTAATTTTCTGCATGGCGTACTTTCTTATTTTTAGTTTTCGACTTCTTTAATTTCTAGTAAACAATGGTATAACCTATAAATATAAAATTCAAGTATTAAATGCTGTTTTCAAATCATTCATAGGATATGGTGCCGAAGCATGGGGAAGTAAAGAATATATTGAATGTGAAAAAATTCTGTATTACTTCATTAAGAAATTATTTAGCTTACCGCAAGCCACCCCGTCCTACTTAATACATTTAGAAACAAAAATAGTTCCAATGTTTATAGAAACCTTAAAAATACAGCATAGTTATATTATAAAAGTTGAAAATATGACAAACAATAGGCTACCATATTTATTAAATAATGAAGTTGTTAAACAAAAGGTATACTGGATAAAGGATTTAAGAGAAATTGCTGAAAAACATAATATTGTCATAGACATTTAACTCGACAATAAAAATAAATGGGATTTAATCCTACAGGAATTTAGAAAATCGTTAACAGAAATTTACAGATTAAAATATGGTTAAAATTATAAAATTACAGTTTCGGAAAAAATTTATCTGTATAAAAACTTAAATTATCATTATGGAACACATTACCTTGATGATAATAAAATAAACTTTAATGGGGTTAAATGGATATTCAAAGTTATGTGTGTTCTTCAGCGTGATATGTTCTTTGTGGATTAAAAAAGAAACAGAAAATACATTTCATTTTCTGGCTGCCTGTCCGATTCTGTCCGAAATCAGAAACAATTGTTTTGGAAAGAATTCTCTAAAAGTTGATGATGTAATAAAATGTCTCAATGGTGATTGTTGTATACAGTCAACTGGTTGTCTGTATACAATTTTTGTGAAATAGCATGGCCTTATAAATATAGGCTTAATAAAGAATTAATTGATTTTTTTTTTCTGTGGTTTTATTTATAAGTTAATACAGTTAGAAGTTGAAAAGAATCAGTGAGTGACCTGTTTTTGAATATTATATGTGTAAAACTTTACAGACCGGCTCCGGACTGATGGGCTAAAAGACCATAGTTCTACAAATGTTTTTACTTTCACTTACTATATATAGAAAGGGAAAGTATTGCGATCGTGAACATTTTCGAATTCCAGTTTTCAACGGAAATACACGTTTTAGGGTCCGCTGTGTCCAAATAACCAAGTACCGCAAAAAGGTCAGTTTGTTTTTTGTTTATTTATTTAATGTATGTGTGTGTGTGTGTTGTGTGTGTGTGTGTGTGTGTGTGTGTGTGTGTGTGTGTGTGTCTGTGTGTGGTGTCGCTGTCGAGTATAAATGGTTTTGGTTCATTATTCTCATAGTGAACCTTCATAATCGACCAAAAAATAAAATAATCCCTTCAAAATTTTAGTGCTTCTTTCCAAGATGTGTAGAACCCTAATAAGGAATACAAAGCACCAAGCTTTTAGTGCTCTTTCATAAAAAATTAAATTTTCTACAAAATGAAAAAAAAAAAATCATTGAAATCGGTTCAGAACTAGGAGAGATATAGTTTTGAAATGGAAGTGTTGATATAAGATTTTCCTTTGGATATTTTATAGCTTTTCATATTAATTGGCTATTAACAACTATATAAACAGTTATACCCTAATATAGATATTTCGAAATAATAAAGCATTAAGAAATAATTTGCGGCGGTTTTTACTTTCATTTACTTTGTATAGTATGAGAAAGTATTGCGATCCTGAAAATTTTTGAATTCCAGTTTTCAAAGGAAAGACACATTTTAGGCTCCCCTGAGTCCAAATAACCATGTCCCGCAAAACGGTCTGTGTGTGTGTGGTAACTCCCGGGCGGAAACGAAAAGTCCTATGAAACAGAAATTTAATATTTAGGACAAACATACACCCAAGACGTTACAAAAACATTTTCATCAAAATCAGCTAACCAGAAGAGCCACTTTACACCGTGCATTTTGCATCTTTTTTCGATTTTCTCGATAATGGTTCCGACGATTTTGATTAACCTTACTATATCAATGTAAAATTTGATGGGCTTTAATAGAATGTAGGTTTCATTCTGATTAAAATAGTTTGACAGGACTTAAATGCCGATATTTTAAATTTTCTTTCTCTAAAGTACCTTTAATTTTTTTTTTTCTTTATATCTTTATTTACACCTGTCAGAAGATGTCTGACAATCAGCAAATGTGCTGGACAAAAGTAACATTAGACATGATAGGCATGGGGAAGTAAAGTGCCCAGCAGCACCCCTTCCAAGGCTTTAATCTAGCTGAGGAGGTCCCTCATCCAGCTTCGTTTTAGCCTTCTTCTGACCGGCATTTCAGCAACTGACATGTCGTTAATCAGTCTATTGTCGTGTCCGTTAAGTTTAATGTGAAATCGAGAATAGAGTGTTCGTATATGTTGGTCAACTGTTGGTAGCTGTAAGTCCGTATGTAGGGTTCTGTTGTTTACGTACCAAGGATCTGTCGTTATGAGTCTTAAAATTTTGGATTGAAATGATTGCAGTATGTGAGTCTTTTTTTAAGATTGTATAATAAGATAGTACGTGTAAGGTAGTACGTTCTTAAGTTTAAAGAGAAGCCCCTCGTGCCAGACTTTATCAAACGCTTGGGCAACATCCAAAACAGTTGCGTATTGCTTTTTTTTCTAGTGCTCCTGCAATGAAGTCAGTAACTCTGTGTATTTGATGTGTCGTTGAGTGTGACATGCGAAAACCGAATTGATGGTCAGGTATTATTTTTAGCCCTGTCAGTATGTCAACCAATCTTTTATAAATTAATTTTTCAAAAAGTTTAGAGCATATCGGAAGGAGACTTATAGGCCTGTAAGAGGAAGGTTTGTACATGTCTTTATCTTTTTTGTGTATCATTTTTATGATTGAATATTTCCACTGTATTGGGAATTTAGCTCTCCTAAGTACGCAATTGTATATTGTCGTGAGGAACACTAGAGCTTTCTTGGGCATCAGTTGGAGCGCCTCGGCAGTTATTAAATCATAACCTGGGGCTTTTCTTTTAGGTACGTGTCTGATTGTTGTGCGACTTGTGAAGGAGTGAATGATGTAGGAGGTAGTGTTAACTGTAGTGGAATGTCCAGAGTATTTTTAACTAAGTTTTCATGTTCTGTATTAGGGTAGTCAGTCGGTGGTATAAAAACAGAGGAAAGATGATCAGCAAAAATTTCGGATTTTTCTCTATCTGACACGGCCCATGAACCATCTTCTTTTCGCAGTGGTACTGATACCTGTCGATGTTTCAACAAGTTCTTGGTATGCTTCCACAAGCTTCATCGTCAGTTGATAGATTGTTCAAATAGGCATCGTAGTTAGTTCGGTTGAATTTTTGTATTTGTCGTTTAAGTTCGTTGTTGAGTCTGTTAAAGTGTTTTCTGTTTGAAGGAAGTATGTTAGTCTACCATACCTTACGAGCTCTTCTCTTTGCTGTGATCAAGTCCCTTATATATTGAGGAGTATTTTGGCAAATGATCTAACCTCGATGTTGTCTTCTGAGATGATGACCATGCTGCTCTTTGGACACATTTAGTAAATGTTTCCACCTCTTCTTCTAATTCGGCTTCTGTTTTCATGGACATTGGTATTGAGAGATCTGTTTCCAGGAATTCTCGGTATAAATCTCAGTCCAATCCGCTATTAATTAGCATGGGTATCCTTTGCGCATTGCATGGTTCATAGAGTATGACCAAATGTAGAGCAGAGTGATCAGAGCAAAGATCAGAGCTCGTCTTTATTGAGTAAGGTATAGTACGTAGTCCTTTGGCAATAAAAAAGTCCAGTAAGTCCGGTGTTTTCCGTTGTGGCCAGTAGGTTGGTGTGTCTGGTGATATAGTGTCTAATGAAAGCTCGTGGATGGAAGCTCTCAGACTTCTTCCTCTAGGGGTGCAAAGACGTGACTCCCAAAATTGGTGCTTTGCGTTAAAATCACCACCTGCTATAAAGCAACGTCCTAAGGTTTCATAATAATTGCGAAACGCCGAAGATGTCAGTACATATCTTGGAGGACAGTACACCGAAGCAATACTTATCACGTGGTGTTTAGTGTGTAGTGTAATGCCTGTGGTTTGGATGTCAGGTGTAGTTGGTTAGTGTAAAAAGTTATGTTGTAGTGGTGTCTTGATAAGGATAGCAGTCCCGCCATGTGCCGTGTTGTCCGGATGGTCTGTTCTGTATGTCAAGTAACCAGAAAAACCAAATTTTGATCGGGGTGTCAGGTGTGTTTCTGTGATCAGTGCAATGTCAAATTACGTTTTTCATGTAAGTATAAATCCAATTCTGTCCTATGTTGTAGTAGTCCGTTCGCGTTCCAAAGAAGGATGGACAAAGAGCCCCCAGTCAGCTGATTACGGGCCATTAGGAGGGCAAATAGCTTGTGTTACCCTGTGCGAGCTGCTGTAGAAGGCTAAAAAGAGGCTGGATAAGATTACTCAGACCGCTTAGTAGCTGATACAGTTGTGGTGGGATATAATCAGCTGAAGTTGGCTGCTGAATACTTTCCCGCCTCATACCTGTTGTAGATTGATGACATTGATGTTCCGGTGGGTGAAGGTTGTTGGTTCACTTCTACCTCATGGCGTGCTGGAACCTGCAACTGTATGGGAACTTGCTGCTGAGATGACTGATGCTGTTGCATCCGATGAAAACTGCTAGCTGGGTTTGTTTTCAGCAGATTTGGGTATTCTTTTAGGTTAATAGAAGGAGGTGGAACCCTTTGATGGTTATTACTCCCTGTATTTCGTTGTGCTCTAAGATCCTTCAGAGTTTTGGCACCCACGATAGTTAGCGGGATGTTCCCCTAGACAGTTCGCGCATTTTGCCAGCGTGTATCTCTAGTTTTAGTACACGTTATGCTTTCATGGCCTTGTCCACATCTCACACACCGTGGTGCGTGGTTGCAATAGGTCTTGGTGTGGCCGTACTTTTGGCATCTGATGCACTGAGGGATAATTATCTTCTTTCTAGGCTCCTCAATCAGTACCTTAGTATAAAATATTTTGTTGATTTCAAATATTTTGTCATTAAATGAGGCTTTCGTAACATCTATAAAAAACATCGGTAATGGCCGCTTAAAACGTGATATTACGTTAGTAATGGCTACAGTGTGGTATCCGTATTTTTCCAAGTCTTTCTTAATTTCCTCAATTGGAGTATTGTGGTGTAGACCTTTAACTACAATTCTGGGATTTCTGTCATCAGGGAGCTGATACGTGTGAAATTCCGCTCCGCTGTTTTTGAGACAGGTTACTAGTTTTCTATAGTCGTCTGGACTTTGCGGATAGACAGTTACTCCTTTATTAGTTGTTTTAAAAGAAATGAGTTAGGGCTTGTGTTGGTTTTAAGATACGCAACTAAAGCTGCATAATTTTGAACATCTGTAATAAAAATAGGTGGTGGCTTGGAGTTAGACGGTAATACATTGTTAGGAAGCGCCTGCTGTTGGTCATTAATACTAGTGAGGACTTCAAAACTATTACTAGTAGATAGCTCTGATTCTGTGCGTTGTTTTTCGAGGATCTCTGTCTGCTACGCTGTTCCTCTTCCTTCCTGTCACCACTTCCCAGGCCCTAGAATTGTCCGTACCACTTAACTCCATATCATTAGCCCCGTCCATGTTGGCGGCTAATTCCGCCTCGTTTAAACCTTTCACACTCAACGTTAGTCTTAACCCTTGGATTCGATTAGTTATTTAATCGAAAATAGCTCCGAAATCCAATGAATTTTAAGTAACTTTGAGATTAAAGAAAATTTAACTTTTGAACACAGTAAGCACCATATGATATCTCCTTTAATTTTGTTGATTCTATAAAAATAACTATATTATCTTGTTACCACTGCTGAAAACAGGTAAATATATACCTAATTCGATACCCAACTAAAGGTGAAAACAGAAGAAAAATTGTAATTCAATTTTTCGTTTTTGAACATAAGAACAGTAATATACATGTTTGATATACCGTTGTAAAGCTAAAGATTTTAGAAAAAAAAATATTATCTCATGCTTTTAAAAGTTAATAAGAGTGATAAAATGTCGATAAATCTAACTGATTGTTTTAGATTATAATATATAGAGTTGTTAATAAAACACATGTTTCTATCGAAATTCAATTTAATTAATTCTTTCATAGTTTCACGTATTTTTATCTCTAACTGTATTTGAAAATTCTTTCTTTGATTTTAAAAATGGAGGTAATTGAAAGTTGTGTGTTGCCCGCACCAGATTTTTTTTACAACCTAGCACATTTCTATAATTTTACACAACAACTAAACTTTTTAACCTGCCCATATGTTTTTTTAAAGCAGGTGTTTTTCAATCGATTTACGATTATTGATGTCTCCTACAAATTAATTAATCTGACAATAAAAATTATTGTCTATAATAATCCACTCAAGCGTATACCCGTTATGCAAGAAGGGATTTAAGATACCTTTCTTGCCGTTATGGCTTTCTGCCTAAGTATAATAATAATATAAAATAATAATAAAAACCTTGAACACATTCATACCTCTTTACAATATTTACAAAGTGCCCCTTTGATCACCGAATCAAACCTCTAGATCCACTAGTGGATGTCGAGGCATAATGCCAGAAGATCTCATCAAATCATTTAAATGGGAAACTCTAGATCATCCTCCATACAGCACTGATCTGGCGCCCAGCGACTACCATTTGTTCCTGCACTTGAAGAAACACCTGGGCGGTCGGCGTCTTCAAGACGATAACGAAGTCAAAACATTTGGGATGCAGTGGTTAACAAGTCAGGCGGCAGAATTTTTTGAGGAGGGTATTCAAAAACTGGTGCCGCGTTGTGACAAGTGCCTCAAAATTCATGGAAATTATAAGAAAGGTATATTAAGGTACAGGCTTTCATGTAAAAATAAAATCATTGCGATATCTTTGTACGTCTTTTTTTAATTCCAAAACGGTACATACTTGAAAAACATGCCTCGTATTTTAGTTAATTGCTTCTTAACAGCTATATAAAAAGTTATACCCTAATATAGTTGTTTGGAAATAATAAACCATTGTGTGAAAATTTGCAGCGTTTTTTAGATATATGTTCTTCAGTAAACAAGACTTATTGATTTTATTATACCAAAAGATGACGGCAGAAAACGTTTTCAACTTAAATAAAAAATGTCTCAAAAAGGATTCAGTCAATATCAATGAAATTCATTGAAATTCAGTTCAGCTCAACAAAAAAAAAGTATAGTATCAATTAAAAACAGAACTCTGGTATTAATTAAAAGAACATAACTGAGATACAAGAACAGGAAACGGAACCTAAAACATGTTTTAATTAATAAAAGCAAAAAAAAATCCTTTGTGCTGTAATTTTTTTATAACACGACCAACAATACTTAACTGAATAGATGACATAGAGGTCACGTATTGAAACAAATCGAAATAATTTTCTTTCATACTCCAAGTTTTTTTTTAAACAAAATAATTGAAACAAGTTCAAGGAAAGAGAACAAAGACCATAAATGAAAATGGTAGGTTTCTGACCATTCAACCTTTTCTCTTTTAATCTAATTATAAATAAATGATCTTTTCCCTTCATTTGAAAATGCCTTCCAACAACGATGGCAAAATTATAACATTTATTCCGTATCGAGTGTAATTAACAATGAGGCTTACTCAATTTCTTGGAATAAGAATATTCATTGCAAAATATAACTCCAGGAAAGAAAACGAAGCGGAAGAAATTTTTTTTTTTTTTTTACTTCTTCTTTTTCTGATACTGTTAACTTTTCTGAGTCAGTTCTGGAAACTTTTAATATCCCCGCATCTCAGTTATTTCTGATTCATTATTCTCCCTTGTTTGCTTTATTTTTCGTCCTTTCTTATTTAAACACGACCTAAATTATACGATTTCTGAGAGTTTCCCGACTGTTTGAAAAATATTCTTTACAAGGAACTTAACTTAATGGACTTTAATGTTATTTTGTAATATATATATATATATATATAGTAATATATATATATATATATTATATATATATACTATATATATATAATATATATTCTTAAACTTAGTTATAAAAAATAAATTATATTTTATACTAGATGACCACCATTTTTCCATAAAACTGGAAACTTACTATAGTATAGAAGTGCTAATACAAAAAATCTCGTGCGAGCAACACGCGACTTTTACGTACGTCCATTTTTAAAATCAATTAAAGAATTTTCAAATAAGTTAGAGATAAAAATACGTGAAACTATTAAAGAATTAATTAAATTGAATCGATATATAAACATGCGTTTTATTAAAAAATATATTATATTATTATCTAAAATAATCAGTTAATTTTATCTTCTTTTCATCACACTCTATTAACTTTTAAAAGCATAAAATAATATTTTTTCTAAAATATTTAGCTTTCCAACGGTATTTCATACATGTATATTACTGCTCTTATGTTCAAAAACACAAAATTGCATTAAAATTTTTCTTCTGTTTTCTCCTTTAGTTGGGTATCGAATTGGGTATATATTTACCTGTTTTTCAGCAGTGGTAACAAGATAATATAGTTATTTTTATAGAATCAACAAAATTAAAGGTACTTTAGAGAAAGAAAATTTAAAATATTGGCATTTAAGTCCTGTCAGACCATTTTAATCAAAATGAAACCTACATTCTATTAAAGCCCATCAAATTTTACATTGATATAGTGAGGTTAATCAAAATCGTCGGAACCATTTTCGAGAAAATCGAAAAAAGATGCAAAATGCACGGTATAAAGTGGCTCTTCTGGTTAGCTGATTTTGATGAAAATGTTTTTGTAACGTCTCGGGTGTATGTTTGTCCTAAATATTAAATTTCAGTTTCATAGGACTTTTCGTTTCCGCCCGGGAGTTACCACACACACACAGACCGTTTTGCGGGACATGGTTATTTGGACTCAGGGGACCCTAAAATGTGTCTTTCCTATGAAAACTGGAATTCAAATATTTTCAGGATCGCAATACTTTCCCATACTATATATAGTAAATGAAAGTAAAAACCGCCGCAAATTATTTCTTAATGCTTTATTATTTCGAATATCTATATTAGGGTATAACTGTTTATATAGTTGTTAATAGCCAATTAATATGAAAAGATATAAAATATCCAAAGGATATTTTATTTTATATATCTTTCAATATGAGAGAACTCAAAGTAACTCTCACTGAATTAAAAGGTAAGTCACCTGGACCTGACGATGTGATCTATGAAATGATTAAAAACCTACCTGTTCAACCATTAAATGTAATCCTTGACTTCTACAACAAGATATGGACAAGTGGCACTATCCCTATCCAGTGGAAAGATTCGATAATTATCCCAGTACTGAAAGCTGGTAAACCTAAAAATGACGTGACCAGCTACCGACCGATTTCCCTAACTAATTGCTTGTGTAAAATCTTAGAAAGGATGGTGAATAAACGCCTTATATGGATATTAGACGAAATAAACGCAAAAGACAACTTACAATGTGGTTTCCGCAAGAAACGTTCCACAATCGACAACCTAGTACGTATAACTACGGAAATTCAAGATGCGTTTGTCAACAAGGAACATTCAGTAGGAATATTCTTTGACATAAAAAACGCCTTTGATACCGTCCGACAGTATAATATTCTTCAGCAACTACACCAATGGGGAGTGAGAGGAAATCTCGCCAACTTTATCAAAGGCTTCCTCGGAACAAGGTCCTACAAGGTAATGATTGGCGGAACCACATCTGTCAAAAAATATGTTAGTAATGGTTACCCCAAGGCTCTGTATTGAGTACTACCTTGTTCTCCATCGCAATAAGAAGAATCACTGACTGCTTAACACCTAACGTCACCGGCTACTTATTCGCTGATGATTTTGCTATTCTTAGTAAATCACACGATCTTCAAAACATCAAGGTGAGTCTCCAAAATACAGTGGATAAACTAGCTTTATGGTCCCAAGAAACAGCGTTTAAGTTTTCCACAAGTAAAACGTGCTGCGTACATTTTAGTCGTCATAGAAATCCGAGCATACCACCGCAAGTCAATTTAAATAATATTTCTCTGGCCTACAAAAATCATGTTCGGTTTTAAGGCTATATCTCGATAGTAAACTAACCTGGTCTGTCCATATAGAACAACTTCACTCTAAGACCGTAAGTAGAATAAAAATTCTGAAAAAATTGGGAAACACCAGATGGGGATCAGACAGAAAAACAATGCTCCGTATACATGAGACATTAATAATTAGTAAAATGGATCACGGTTGCTTTATCGATGCCTCTACTACTTTAATAAAATAAATAAATTAGATGCAGTTCACCATGCCGGTATACGTCCTTTCAACCGGAGCTTTTAGAACTAGCCCAGTAAATAGTCTTTGCGTGGAAGCAGGAGTTCTACCTCTTTCTTATCGTCGCCAAAAGCTAGCTGCTAAATATATAACGAAAATTTATACACAACCTGACAACCCTGCTTACAGTTCTTTATTTCTACAGAAAAACGCTGACAAATATGGACGATTGAAAAACTCATCCCGTCCCCTCTGGTACAGAATGAGATGGGTGGTCTCTGAATTGGTGCAGCATCCATTTATAAAACCGGAGAAAAAGCTACCACCATGGACACTGTCACCTCCCTGCGTCAACTGTAAAATGCTGAAAATATCCAAAGTAAAAACAGTTTCTCCACAAGAAATCTCTCAAACTTTCCTAACTGAACTTCACAAACATCAGTACAACAAAGTCATCTATACTGATGGTTCATAAACTAACGAGTCTACTGCGTGTGCAGTGCTAGACGGTGACAAATTCTACAAGTACAAACTGAATAGGAATTGTAGCGTTTTCACCGCTGAGTTGACGGCTATCCTAAAATCTATCCTTCTAGCCTTATCATCTCCAGGGGAATCAATAATTGTTTGCTCAGACTCACTTAGTGCTCTCAGAGCTATTTCAAATCTGTTTTCTAAAAATCCCATTGTTCAGGAAGTCCACTATAGAATCAAGCAGCTAGAAGACTCATCTAGAAGAATAATTTTTTTTTGGGTTCCCAGTCATTCTGGAATATTCGGAAACGAGCAAGTTGACAAAGCAGCAGCAGAGACTCATTCGTTAGAAGAAATAATTATTCTTTTTGTATTATATATATATATATATATATATATATATATATATATATATATATATATATAATATAATTTCATTTATATTACTTTTTCTTCTTCTTCATCATTCAGTTTAAGCTAAAATTCAATTTTATTTATTAATACTTAAATTATTATTATTATTTATTTATTTTACTTTATTGATTATTTTTATTATATTCGTGTTTTATTTGTTATTATCAGTTATTTGTTTCTTATTTATTATTATCGCTAATTTCGTTTATTTTATTATTTTTTACTATTTGTGAATGTTACTGTATTGTTCGTTTGTTTTAGTATTTTGATCGTTTTTTCTTTTCTTTTTTTTTTTTTTTTTTTCCTGATATCATCATTTTGGTAAATCGTTTTTCCCTTTATTTTGTTTTTTGTAAAGATGTGAGGGCGATAATAACAATCAGCAGTTTTTTGCCCTTAAAATTAAAACAACAACAACAACGTATCCAAAAGATAATATATCAACACTTCCATTTCAAAACCCTTTATCTCTCCTAGTTCTGAACCGATTTCAATGATTTTTTTTTTCATTTTGAATTTAATTTTTTATGAAAGAGCACTAAAAGCTTGGCGCTTTGTATTCCTTATTAGGGTTCTACGCATCTTGGAACGTAAGCACTAACATTTTTAAGGGGGTTATTTTTTATTTTTTTTTTGGTCGATTATGAAGGTTCATTATTGAAAATAATAAACCAAAACCATTTTTACTCGACAGCGTTACTATTTCATATTATTTTATTTTATTTTCATGTTCATTCAAATAATTCAAATAAAATTTCCTGAATCCAGAACACCTTACATTTTTCCTCTATCACCAATAATAATCGAGTTATCAGGGAATCACATCTCTTATAAGGTGTGGCTTGACCATATAAGATTTTTACTTTCACTTACTATATATAGTAAGGGGAAGTATTGCGATCGTGAAAATTTTCGAATTCCAGTTTTCAACGGAAATACACGTTTTAGGGTCCCCTGAGTCCAAATAACCAAGTCCCGCAAAAAGGTCTGTGTGTGTGTGTGTGTGTGTGTCTGTGTGTGTGGTAACTCCCGGGCGGAAACGGTAAGTCCTATGAAACTGAAATTTCATATTTAAGACAACTATACGCCCGAGACGTGACAAAACTTTTTTCATCTAAATGAGCCTACCAGAAGAGGCACTTTATACCATGCATTTTGCACCTTTTTTCGATTTTCTCAAAAACGGTTCCGACGATTTTGATTAAACTCGCTATATCGATGTAAAATTTAATGGGCTTTAATATCATGTAGGTTTTATTTAGATAAAAATGGTCTGACAGGGCTTAAATGCCGATATTTTAAATTGTCTTCCCCTAAAGTACCTTTAATTTTGTAGATTCAATAATAATAACTAGATTATCTTGTTAACGCTGATGAAAAACTGGTAAATATATAAATTGAATAAATTCGATACCAAACTAAAGGAGAAAACAGAAAAAATATTTTTTTAATGCAATTTTTCGTTTTTGAACATAAGAGCAGTAATATACATGTATGATATACCGTTGGAAAGCTAAAGATTTTAGAAAAATTATCATCTCATACACAAGCTTTTAAAAGTTAATAGAGAGTGATGAAATGAACATAAAACTAACTGATTATTTTAGATAATAATATAATAGATTTTTGAATCAAACACATGTTTCTATAGAAATTTAATTTAATTTATTACTTTCACTTACTATATATAGTAAGGGGAAGTATTGCGATCGTGAAAATTTTCGCATTCCAGTTTTCAACGGAAATACACGTTTTAGGGTCCCCTGAGTCCAAATAGCCAAGTCCCGCAAAAAGGTCTGTGTGTGTGTGTGTGTGTCTGTGTGTGTGTGTGTGTGTGTGTGTGGTAACTCCCGGGCGGAAACGGTAAGTCCTATGAAACTGAAATTTCATATTTAAGACAACTTTACGCCCGAGACGTGACAAAACTTTTTTCATCTAAATGAGCCTACCAGAAGAGGCACTTTATACCATGCATTTTGCACCTTTTTTCGATTTTCTCAAAAACGGTTCCGACGATTTTGATGAAACTCGCTATATCGATGTAAAATTTAATGGGCTTTAATATCATGTAGGTTTTATTTAGATAAAAATGGTCTGACAGGGCTCAAATGCCGATATTTTAAATTGTCTTCCCCTAAAGTACCTTTAATTTTGTAGATTCAATAATAATAACTAGATTATCTTGTTAACGCTGATGAAAAACTGGTAAATATATAAATTGAATAAATTCGATACCCAACTAAAGGAGAAAACAGAAAAAATATTTTTTTAATGCAATTTTTTGTTTTTGAACATAAGAGCAGTAATATAACATGTATGATATACCGTTGGAAAGCTAAAGATTTTAGAAAAAATATCATCTGATACACAAGCTTTTAAAAGTTAATAGAGAGTGATGAAAAGAAGATAAAACTAACTAATTATTTTAGATAATAATATAATAGATTTTTTAATAAAACACATGTTTTATATTGAGGGTGTATAGTCGACTGTAGAAACTATTATAGGTGGAATAGTCAGGAATCAGTCATTTTTGAAAAGTTTTTAATTTTGCCAACGTTTCGGCTCAAGCTTGTGAGCCATCATCAGGGCATTACTGAGCCATGTCTAAGCATAAACTCAGCAATCAAATGAGTCAAAGCATAAAATGTGTTTATTAGTTTTTTTTATCGAAATAATAAACAATTGTGTAATAATTTGCAGCGTTTTTTTTTGTCTAAGCCCTACTGTGTTTTTGTAGGTCTCTAGTCTTATGAAAAAGCAGTGGTTGTTCTTCGATATTCATCCAATATAAAATATATATATTTTTTTATCACTAAGATTATAATAATATTAAAATAACATTAAGTGCGGTTAAAAAAAAAAAAAAAAGTTGATCTGTATATTTAAGTTACAAATTATAATATATGTAATTCCACCAAAAATAGGTTAATATTCAAGATGGAGAAAAATCGAAAAGACTTTTAAGATCAAGACAACGAGATAAACTAAGAGAAGAAAAAAAATCTGGTGCGGGCATTACTGAGCCATGTCCAAGCATAAACACATTTTATGCTTTGACTCATTTGATTGCTGAGTTTATGCTTAGACATGGCTCAGTAATGCCCTGATGATGGCTCACAAGCTTGATCCGAAACGTTGGCAAAATTAAAAACTTTTCAAAAATGACTGATTCCTGACTATTCCACCTATAATAAAACACATGTTTCTATAGAAATTTAATTTGATTAATTCCTTAATAATTTCACGTATTTTTATCTCTAACTGTATTTGAAAATCCTTTGAGTAAGAAAAATTGAGGTAAGTGAAAGTCGTGTGTTGCCCGCACCAGATTTTTTTTCTTCTCTTAGTTTATCTCGTTGTCTTGATCTTAAAAGTCTTTTCGATTTTTCTCCATCTTGAATTTAACCTATTTTTGGTGGAATTACATATATTATAATTTGTAACTTAAATATACAGATCAACTTTTTTTTTTTTTTTTTTAACCGCACTTAATGTTATTTTAATATTATTATAATCTTAGTGATAAAAAAATATATATATTTTATATTGGATGAATATCGAAGAACAACCACTGCTTTTTCATAAGACTAGAGACCTACAAAAACACAGTAGTGCTTAGACAAAAAAAAACGCTGCAAATTATTACACAATTGTTTATTATTTCGATAAAAAAAACTATATTAGGGTATAACTGTTTATATAGCAGTTAATAAGCAATTGACTAATATGAAAAGCAATAAATAATCCAAGGGAATGGTGTATTACCATTGCTAATATCAAAACGCAAATTATGAAAAAATTTCAATACTTTTTTTTTTCGTTTTGTAGATACCTAAACTCTCCATGACATAGCTTTTTGGCAATTTTTTATTAATTTGGACAATTTTTTTTTCAAATTCTTTATTTGGGTTCTACGAATCTTGAAACACAACATCTCAAATTTGGAGGTAATTCTAGACATTCTATTTCCTTTTCTTTTCTTTCGTTTTTAATTTTTAAAAAATGTTTCGATTCCAGAACACCAAACATTTTTCTATATCACCTATAATAACCGAGTTATCAGGAAATCATATATCTTATAAATTGTTGCTTGACAATATATATGATATGATATAATAGTATTATGTTTTTCTCTTTGTTCACATTGCAGTGTCTTCATCACGAAAATATTTTCGATTTTATTTTATCTTTAATAATAACCGAGTTTTGGTGGTATTACGTCTTTATAATTTGTGACTTATATATCTAGATCAACTTTTTTTTTTTTTTTTTATGTTTAGCACGCTTTACTGATTTTAAAACTCTCTACATATTTTTCTTTATCTTTATATTCAGAAATAACTTAGTTATAGATATTTATTTACAGATAAAATTTCAATTTTTTTTTCATTATTTTGGTCGAATACGAAGATAATAAACGAGCCTACCTAGACTTATAGTTGGGCAATTGAAATATCTCGCAAACTATTCACCTTACGCATAGGCATCTTGTGGCGGAAAGAGTCGTAGGAGGGATAATCACTGGATGAGCGAGTGAAGCTCTCTTGTGTTTTGTTTATTTTGTGACCAACAAGTAAAAACGTCGTTCATCACAAGTTTTCTTCTGTATTAGTCAATTTTCATCTGTTTTTAATCAGGTAAGTGTTAATCTTGTTGAGAATTATTCTACTTTTGATATGTGGAGTTGTTCTGGGTATGATTATTTTGATTTTTTTTTTTATAACATCTGTTTAGTTTTAAACTTCCGGGGAAGAGGAGGGGGAGGGGGTAGTTGAGCTATAGTTCCTCAACTTACCTCACGACTCAAACTACTTAAGTAATGAATGTTTTATTTTTTTGTTAGAATGCTGACTCATAAGAGGAAGACTACAAGATGCTCTTAATTGCAACAGTGACAAAGATCATTAAGTTCCAACGATTTAATTATTATGTTTTTAAGATATAAGCTATATAAGTAATAATATAAACATTTAAGTCTGATTTTTAATAGCAAGACGGAATCTAATGTTGAAGTTAATCTTAAGATACGTTTATGTTTTATTGATTCTAGTTTTGGTTAATTATCCAAAGAAAATTACTTTATATTTTGTCGTTCTGTCTCTAAAAGAAGATAAATAAAGAGCTGATTGTTAAACATATATTTTAATTTATTTCTTGTCTAAATTGAACCCGTGGTTTGGTTAGACATACTTAGTGCTCAACTTGCCCCATCCATTGCTCAACTTACCTCACCTATGGGTACAGTGAGTAAACTTGACTTCCTGGATTGAAATAGCTGTAGCTCTTAAATTCGACTTCTTACAATAAAATTACTATGGACACTTTTGCTAGGGGATATATTAAGAATCCATCAAGCGGCTTAAAATCTCATTGAGACTTATCACTGAGGAGCTATATCTGTTCAAAGGAAAAATTTCTCAACCAGCCCCGACCTAATCTATATATGGTAGGTATGTGAATCGGTCCTTAAGTATATTTCATACCTCTAGATGATTCGGGTGTCCCTATACAGATATTTTTTTTTTATTATTTTCACAAAAATGTGTTGTTTTTTTGTTTAGCATAAAAAATACGTATAATCCCAAAATTTCACCCTCCTTCACCCACACTCGCATTTTCTAATCGCGGTTTTAATATTTTTGTATGAACATCAACTAAATAAATTAACTGTTGTTCATATTTCAAAAATCTGGTTACACACGACTTTCACTTACTCCGGCTTTAAAATAAATTTCAAAACTACTAAAAAACTTAAAGTTTAAAGTTAATTCAGCGAATAATTAAAGTTAATTTAAGCGAAACTAGCTGTTACAGTATTGCCCTCCTAAACATTCCATTTCCAATTCTGAATTTGTATCCTTCCTGGATTCCTTAGGAAATCGTTTCATTCTGGGTGCAGACTTAAACGCCAAGCATCAGCAGTGGGGTTCCAGAACCACGAATTCTCGGGGACGAAATTTGCTGTCTGCACTCAACTCCCGAAATTTTAATATCCTGCCTCCTGACTCCCCTACCTACTGGCCAACCGATCCTAACCGCAATCCTGACATCCTCGACTTCTTTATCCACAGCGGATTAGGCTCTCTCAACTTGTCTTTAACTCGCCTTGATGAACTATCCTCAGACCATAGTCCACTGATCCTAAAAGTATCTCTCACTCCAATTCCAAAACCCATTCCACCATCATTCATCAGAGGCCCTGTCAACTGGAACCTTTTCCGCCAAATCCTGACCGATAATATTGACCTCAGAGTAACCCTCAAAACCCAAGATGACCTAGATAATTCCGTCTATTCCTTTACCACCGCCATCCAACAAGCTGTCTGGACTGCTTCCTCTCCTAAACACTCCAATATAAATCCAGACCAAAATCATTTTCCACAACCTATTATAGACCTTATCCACACCAAACGCCGAGCAAGATCATTATGGCAGCGCACCCGACACCCAACAGATCGCCGCTCCTATAACTTCTATTGTAGACAATTGAAGAGGGAGTTGGCGAACTTCCGTTCCCAGTCCTTTAATTCCTACCTCTCCTCTCTATCAGCTCGTGATAATTCCCTGTGGAATGTCACGAAAAAGATCCTAAAATACCATCATGTTTCCCATCCTCTCCGACGTGGTGATGACTCCTGGGCTGCGTCTGATGAAGATAAAGCCGAAGAATTCGCCACACACCTCTCCAAAGTATTCACTCCTCACCCGGAATCCCACATCAATCACACCGCAAAAGTGCAAGACTTTCTTATGTCACCGATTCCACTTTCCCTACCTCCTAAAGCTATTAATCCCTCTGAGGTCAAATATCTTCTCCAAAAACTGACTCTCCGTAAATCTCCTGGACACGATCTCCTTACTCCCCAGATCCTCCGACAACTTCCGCAGAAAGCTATTATATTCCTTACTTATATTTATAACTGCATCCTCCGCACCACCTATTTTCCTCTGTTATGGAAACATTCCACCATCATCCTTGTTTTAAAACCAGGTAAACCTTCCAACAACACTTCATCCTACAGGCCTATTAGTCTACTCCCCATCCTCTCAAAAATCTTCGAAAGGCTTCTTCTTAAACGTATCCTACCCATATTAGAATCTCAAAATCTTCCTTCCCATCAGTTTGGATTCCGTCCTCAGCATTCCACAGTTCAACAGGGGCTCCGAGTTGTAGACCATATTTCCTCAGCTCTTGAATGCAAAGAGTATTGTTCTGGTGCGTTTCTGGACATTGCGCAAGCTTTTGACCGAGTATGGCACACTGGATTACTCTTCAAGCTGAAAACCCATTTACCCCAGTCCCTATACCTCATTCTCCGATCCTATCTCTCGAACCGTTCCTTCCGAGTTCGCTGTGGTGAAGAATTTTCTAACCTTTATCCCGTTGAGGCCGGTGTTCCTCAAGGCAGCGTCTTGGGACCCATCCTCTACATCCTTTACACTGCTGATATTCCTACACATCCTGATACCTTTCTGGCAACTTTTGCAGACGACACCGCCATCCTATCATCCAGTTCCAATCCTGAAACAGCATCCTTAAACCTTCAGAGACACCTTTTCCTTATCGAACACTGGTGTAATAACTGGCGTGTAAAGGTGAACGAAGCCAAATGTAAACACATAACCTTTACTCTTAGACGAAAATCCTGTCCGCCAGTTTATTTCAACTCATTACCGATTCCTCTCTCAGATACAGTCCGGTATCTTGGCTTACTGTTAGACAAAAGATTGACTTGGAACCCACATACAAGACTTAAAAGACAAGAACTCAACCGACGATTCGGACAGTTATACCGACTACTCAACAGAAAATCTGAACTTACAGTTGAAAACAAATTATTAATCTACAAGACAATACTGAAGCCCATCTGGACCTACGGACTTGAACTGTGGGGGACAGCTAAACGTTCTAACATCAAACGCATTCAATCCTTTCAATCCAAAGTCCTCCGTACAATAGTAAATGCTCCTTATTATGTCTCCAATTATACCTTGCACCACGACCTTAATGTTCCATTTATTTCAGACCTAATTCCATCCAAATTTTCCAAATTCCACCAGAACCTCATTCATCATCCTAATCCTTTAGCTCAATCCCTATCCAGCTCCACTCATCCATACAACCCACCTAGAAGGTTGAAACGGCAGTGGCCCCGCGACCTTTTGTAAATATATTGGAGTTCTAGCACTGGCTAGATTCTCCACTCAATGTGATGTATGTATGAGTGTGTGTATGTGTATATAGGTATAAGTGAATTATTGACTTTTGTATTGATTCATTATTGTGTATATATTTTATTGTAATTTTATGTTTTGTAAATATTGTATGAATGTAGTATGTTTGATATCATTCAGCAATACTATTAATGTCCAAATTGGGACAGATTGTAAAATTTTCTCAATAAAAAAAAAAAAAAAAAAAAGCTGTTACAGAAGGTCTGTTTGTTCCGGGTACGTCAACGCGGGAAGTAATCGCCCTCATAAAAGAAAAGGCTATAGAACAATGGCAAAAAGTTTGTTTTTTTTATGTGGGAGAATAAACTCAGAGTAGTAGAGCCTTCAGTGAAACCCAACCGAGCAGACCTACGGTTGTGCAGGAAGGAGGAAGTGGTATTGGCTCGACTGAGGATTTGTCACACAAGGCTGACCCACGGCTACCTGATGGCGAGGGGATCACCGCCTCAATGTACCTCCTGTGGGATTATCCTAACAGTACCACATTTACTGTTGGATTGCTGTTCCTTCGAAGCCGAGCGAAGAGGGATTGGTATGGAGAATGATATTGGGACAATATTAAATAGTATCCAGGAGTCACCAAATTGATGAATCATCTAAAAAATACATCAATATTTTACAAAATATATATATCTTATGTGTAGTTATCTTATATACATAATTGTTTGTATTTAACTTAAATATTGTATCTGTATTATTAGTATTATGCATGTTTTAGTGTATTATGTATTTTATTTTATTACATATTATGTATTTTATGATTAGTATATATGTATTATTACTATTATTATATTGTATCTGTATTATTAGTTTAGGGCTAAAATAACCTTTATGGTTGAAAAGCCTTTATATTACGATATAAATAAATAAATAAAGTTAATTCAAATAAAATGTTTATTTAGTTTCGAGGGAAAAATATAATTTAGATCAGATTATATAACGATATTAGTGGACCCGCCCCATCTTCGCACATGTGATTTTTATTTATGTTTAAGAAATATCTGTCTGGCCAATTTAGGAGATTTAGTTTATCGTAAAGAAAAGTCGACTTAGCAAGAAAATATTATTACTTTTTAACATATATCCATTATGATATTTATTCATCGGCAGAAACAAAAAAAAAATCTGGTGCGGGCAACACACGACTTTCACTTACCTCCATTTTTAAAATCAATGAAAGAATTTTCAAATACAGTTAAAGATAAAAATACGTGAAACTATTAAGGAATTAATCAAATTGATTTTATATAGAAACATGTGTTTCATTAAAAAATCTATTATATTATTATCTAAAATAATCAGTTAGTTTTATCTTCTTTTCATCACTCTCTAATAACTTTTAAAAGCTTGTGTATGAGATGATATTTTTTCTAAAATTTTAGCTTTCCAACGGTATATCATACATGCATATTACTGCTCTTATGTTCAAAAACGAAAAATTGCATTAAAAAAATATTTTTTCTGTTTTCTCATTTAACTGTTTTTCAAATTCACACAACTTACATATTTAGCTGTTATTTATCAATGCTAACAAGATAATGTGGTTTATATATATAGAATCTACAAAATTAAAGGTACTTTAGAAGAAGAAAATTTAAAATATCGGCATTTAAGCCCTGTCAGACCATTTTTATCCAAATAAAACCTACATAATATTAAAGCCCATTAAATTTTAAATCGATATAGCGAGTTTAATCAAAATCGTCGGAACCGTTTTCGAGAAAATTGAAAAAAGTACAAAATGCAAGGTATAAAGTGCCTCTTCTGGTAAGCTCATTTTGATGAAAATAGTTTTGTCACGTCTCGGGCGTATAGTTGTCTTAAATATGAAATTTCAGTTTCATAGGACTTACCGTTTCCGCCCGGGAGTTACCACACACACACACACACAGACCTTTTTGCGGGACTTGGTTATTTGGACTGAGGGGACCCTAAAACGTGTATTTCCGATGAAAACTGGAATTCGAAAATTTTCACGATCGCAATACTTCCCCTTACTATAGTAAAAGTAATATATATATCAAATTTTTTAAGGGAGAAGTTAGTTCATGGTGCAGTCAAAAGAACACACAATTAATTTTTTACTTAATTTTGTATACTCATCTCCCTTATATACACATAGTCAAGCATTCTCTCTTCACCATCAAATTTTTTAATGTTTATTAATTTGTAACTTTAATGTGAGGCATAGATAACAGATAATTTAATTTTTCCATATAAAGAAAACTTGACTGCTATGTATGTATTCAAAAACTATTGAAATAACAAAGGTTCTTATCCTATTCAGTTTATAGTTTTTTTAAAATTTTTATTTATTGATATTTACAATTGTATGAAAGAAAATACTTCAAGTTAATGTGATGGTAGTATAGAAAACTGTCATGAAATACATGTTTTGGTTTTGGTTTTATTTATTGGCACAAAACATCTTGGTCATCAGTGCCAGATACACTCACTATAAGATACACTTAGATATATAATACCTAACTCACTATAAGATACACGTTTTTTAAAAACAGACAATTATGGTTTTAGTTGAAATATTAAATAATAATATTAATTAAAATAAATAATGAACCAATATAACAAATGATAATAACACACTACATAATAATACACTAAAACAAATAATAATAATACAAAATGAACGAATACATTATGAACAATAATAATACATAATAGACAATAATCATATACATAATAAGTAATACATCCATAATACATGAATACATACATATAGATAATACATAATTTACAAATAATACACTCATAAATACGCTCATTTTAGAAAATTAATCTAGACAACCTTTTTTTTTTTTTTTTTTCAATATTAAATAATAATATTGATTAAAACAGATAATAAGAATAAGAATAATCTATAATAAAAATAAATACGACAGCGTTAGTAAAAAATAAACATATATCAAGTTATATTAGTAGACAATATTCAAGGAAAAATAAAAAAAAATAATAAAGATAAATAGAAATAAATAAATATAAATTAAGTCCTCCAATCCTCTTATAAAAGTCCATTTCAGAAAGGAGGCACATTAATTGGTCAATTCTATTCCCATCGTTTCCTAATCAACCGCGACATTGTGAGGTATTCCCTTTTGGTCCAGTTGTCTAGTGTAGAAGGGACATTCCTCGAACACATGGGTAATTGTTAGGATTTCCCTACAATGCTGACATCTTGGGGGCAACTCTTTACATATTAAATGCCCATGTGTTAACCTTGTGTGCCCTATTCTCAGGCGGGCCAAGACCACCTCCTCCCTGCCTTTGCTGCGACTTGAGGTTTTCCAATACTTTACTTCTTTCTTAATGGTTTTCAATTTGCTTGGATAACTGTTTTTCCATGCTTCATCCCATTTTTTCCATAAATTTTCTATAAGAGGGCGTGCTAGCTTCTGATGGTGTGAGCAGTGCCCTACCACGACCAGGGAGAGTGAGAGCCTCTTTAGCAGCCTTATCTGCCATTTCATTCCCTCTTATCCCCATGTGACCTGGTATCCACACATAATTGATTCTTTTCCCATTTTCAGCCATTACTTTGGTTAATTCCAGGATTCTTAAAATTCCTGGATGACTGGAATGCATATTCTGTAGTGCTTTTAGAGCGCTCAATGAATCTGAGGCTATGGTGAAGTTCTCTATTGGGTGTTCTGGAATAATCAAGGGCCATTGCGACGCATTCACTTCAGCTGTATATACGGAACAATATTGATGTAGTTTCGACTTGTAGGTGCATTCTGATGCGACGAAAGCTGAGCCAGTGGATGAGTCTGATTTAGAACCATCTGTGAAAATTAAGTTGTGGCTGGGCAATGTGCTGATTATCTTCTCAAAGCGGTCTTCAAAATTTATTAATTTGGAATTTTGTTTACTATATTTAGCCAACTCAAGATATACATGGGGTTTCAGAAATACATGTAGAGACACTACCCAGTTGCAGCACTCTAAAAATATTCTAAACTAGGTCTCGTGGCTATCTTATTTTCAGACGCAGAGCAAGCAAGTATTGAAATTAATAGATTGCAGTGGGAATGGAGTTTTTCATGGAAGGAATTGTATACCATACATTAATATTCCTATATACTGGTTTGGGAAAAAAAAAAAAAAAAACCTACAAATATATTATTACCCTTTCCTTCTCTAGTTGGTTATAACATTCGTTAAACTTGTAGATTATGAATTTTTCAGTCAATACTAATAAAATGAAAAGGTTATTTTTATGGAATCTACAGAAAAAAAAAGTACTTTAGGGAAAGAAAATCCAAAAATTCGCCATTTAGGCCTTGTCAGACTATTTTAATCGGGATAAAACCCTGATTAAAGATAATATTAATGCCTAATAAATTTTACATAGATATAGCGAGTTAAATCAAAATCAGAGTCGTTTTTTTAAAAAATTAAAAAAAATGGAGGGTATAAAGTGGATCTTTAGTTGGCTGATTTTGATTTAAAAGTTGCTGTTACATCTCAGGGATTTAATTCCGTTACATATAAAATTTCAGTTTTATACAACTTTTTTTTTTTAATGGAGGAAAATTTTCACTTTCGTGTTATTTCGTATATAGGCAAGTTTAAGTTATATAGTTTTTTTCAGTCAAATTCATAATTTTTTCAGTCAAATTCATAATTTTTTCAATCAAATTCATAATTTTTTCAGTCAAATTCATAATTTTTTCAGTCAATTTCATAATTTCTTGTACCCATTTTATAAAGTTAATTTAATGAGGTTTTGCTACCAAGAACTTAACATTTTTATTAAATCTCGTTGTTGTTTATCCATTTATCGTCACTTTATGTTACTGTGCTTAATCCGACGGTGCAGCGGGAGTCCTAAGTTTTGCCTACCCAGGTTTACTCTTAAGTAAACCTGGGTAGGCAAAACTTAGGGATCTTTTACGAGTTCCGCTTATTAAATCTTTTAAGAGTCATCTGAGGTGCACAAATATAGGAGGATCTGCTGGTTTTAGACTTGCGACCTTAAGCATAGAAGGCTGTTATGCTAGCCACTACTCCACAGGTGACCCTAAATGCATTCAACAAGGTGTTTAAATCTGCCGGGTTTAAACACGTGACTTTGGACATATTAATCTTTAACTCCTTGCTGAATACATCCAGGATCACCTGTGCATTAGTGGCTAGCATAACAGCCTCTTTTAAAGGACGAAATAACCAAGGATTTTTACTCCCTAAAAACAAACATAGGGCCATCTGCCAAGTATGAACTCGCGATATAGGGGATAGAAGGATGTTATGCTAGCCACTACTCCACATTAAAAAAGAATGTTTAAATCTGCCGGGTTTGAACCTGCGACCTTAGACATATTAATTCTTAACACCTTTTTGAATGCATAAAGGGTCACCTGTGGCGTAGTGGCTAGCAAAACAGCCTCTTTTAAAAGACAGAATAACCATGGATGTTTACTCCCTAAAAGGAAATATAGGGCCATATGCTGGTTTTGAACTTTCGACCTTAAGCATAGAGAGCTGTTATGCCAGCCACTACTCCACAGGTGATCCTTTATGCATTCAAAAGGTGTTAAGGATTAATATGTCTGAGGTCGCAGGTTCAAACCCGGCAGATTTAAACATTCTTTTTTAATGTGGAGTAGTGGCTAGCATAACATCCTTCTATCCCTATATCGCCTTTTTAAATCTGCCGGGTTTGAACCTGCGACCTTAGACATATTAATCTTAACACCTTTTTGAATGCATAAAGGGTCACCTGTGGAGTAGTGGCTGGCATAACAGCTCTCTATGCTTAAGGTCGAAAGTTCAAAACCAGCATATGGCCCTATATTTCCTTTTAGGGAGTAAACATCCATGGTTATTCTGTCCTTTAAAAGAGGCTGTTTTGCTAGCCACTACGCCACAGGTGACCCTTTATGCATTCAAAAAGGTGTTAAGGATTAATATGTCTAAGGTCACGGGTTTAAACCCGGCAGATTCAAACACTTTGATGAATGCATCGAGGGTCACCTGTGGTGCAGTGGCTAGCATAACATCCTTTTATCCACTAGATCACTAGTTCATACCTATCAGATGGCCCTATATTTGCTTTTAGGGAGTAAAAATCCTTGGTTATTTCGTCCTTTAAAAGAGGCTGTTATGCTAGCCATTAATCCACAGGTGACCCTGGATGTATTCAGCAAGGAGTTTAAAGACTAATATGTCCAAAGTCACGTATTTAAACCCGGCAGATTCAAATACCTTGTTGAATGCATTTAGGGTCACCTGTGGAGTAGTGGCTAGCATAACAGCCTTCTATGCGTAAGGTCGCAAGTCTAAAACCAGCAGATCCTCCTATATTTGTGCACCACAGATGACTCTTAAAAGATTTAATAAGTGGAACTCGTAAAAGATCCCTAAGTTTTGCCTACCCAGGTTTACTAAAGAGTAAACCTGGGTAGGCAAAACTTAGGACTCCCGCTGCACCGTCGGATTAAGCACAGTAACATAAAGTGACGATAAATGGATAAACAACAACGAGTTTTAATAAAAATGTTAAGTTCTTGGTAGCAAAACCTCATTAAATTAACTTTATAAAATGGGTACAAGAAATTATGAATTTGACTGAAAAAATTATGAATTTGACTGCTATAACTACACATAACATAGATACTTGATATAATATTTTGTTTTATTAATTTTTATTTTGTTCCCTTTGGGCCGAATTGTAATCGAGCTATAAAAATAACCATGATAAAAAATTACATCTGAACTGCTCTGTTATATATTTGATAAAAATAACGGTTAGTAATGCGATTTTATTTTGAAGTTGTTATATTTCGAAATTGAACATGATTATTTTTTCAATAATAAAGAAACTAATTAAACATTTAAGGTATAAAGGGATTTTCCTTTTTGTTTCCGGGAAATGTCTCTCAAAAAGCGAGTAATTAAATTTCAAGAGAGCGAAAGAAAGGGAAAAAAAAATCGATTCGTCTTATTTAACTCAGGGACACTGAAACTAATGAGATTTTTTTTCGTTCTGGGGGGCTTTATTATTAAGAAAAGAATTTATTTATAAAGATAAAATATCAATATAATATATAATTTCAAATAACTGAACTTTTATGTGTATTCGTAAAAAAAAAAAAAAAAAAAAAAAAAAAA
This sequence comes from Piezodorus guildinii, assembly GCA_023052935.1. NCBI lineage: Eukaryota > Metazoa > Arthropoda > Insecta > Hemiptera > Pentatomidae > Piezodorus > Piezodorus guildinii. Next base: position 91,395,762 of record CM041298.1, read on the forward strand.
AAAATGTAGGTTGATTGTATTCAGTATTTATTTTTCCTAATGAATTTATTTATGACATTTCAATTTTTACTTCCACTTACCTATATTTGAAATTATTTTTATTTTATCATTGTGGATGTAATTAGTTGACCGTTGAGAATTACTGGAAGGAATTAGTCCGGGTGGCGGTCATTAAATGAAACAACTAAATAGTTTCAACTATTTTATTGTTTGCCAACGTTTCGACCCCCTTTGTGGGTCATCATCAGGGCGCATGGTGGGAGAATGGAAACTGGGTTTTAGCATTGCTAGAAAACAGGTAAATATATAAGTTGAACGAATTCAATATCCAACTAAGGTAGATGCAAACATATTTTTTTAATGCAATTTTTTGTTTTTGAACTTAAGAACTGAAAATCGTTAAACACATCTTTTACTTATTTTAGTCATAATTGAACTCATGGTTTGGTTAGAATGGAAACTGGGTTTCCATTCTCCCACCATGCGCCCTGATGATGACCCACAAAGAGGGTCGAAACGTTGGCAAACAATAAAATAGTTGAAACTATTTAGTTGTTTCATTTAATGACCGCCACCCGGACTAATTCCTTCCAGTATTTTTATTTTATTTTATTTTCCGCCCTGCCCTGCCTGGTAGGCAATACGGGGGTTGCAACATTAGGATATTAAACATGACTGCTTAGCTTCCCAATGTTGCCTTTACAGCGAATACAGATTTGTAAAATCCTCTGCACACAGGTTGCTTTAGGATTCTGATCGGCATCATGCCTCTGCTCCTTCGCTGCCTCCTCAAGGACATATTGAAATGTGCTGGCCCAATAGTGATTTTCCAAAATTTTTGTAGTACGGGTAATTATTCTGTTGACGAGCTGGGAGAAATCATTTTCCGTGAGGGCGTAGAGACCTGTATCCCTCGATAATTTCGCTCTTGATGAATGGAAGGCGGTGTAGTCCATGATGACGTACTCAGCAGTTTCCGGAACGTTGCAGCTAGGGCATAGAGGGTCAATGTCTATCCCATGATGGGTAAGCTTTGCTCGAAACCCTCCATGCCCTGTGAGAAATTGCGAGAGCCAGTAGTCCGGGAGGATCCACTTGGCTTCCAGTCGTGACCGGACAGTGGGGAAGTATTTCCTTAGAGTAGACCCTTTCAGACTTGTCACCCAACTCCGGTTCCACTCTTCTATCGTATCTTCCCGGACAATCTCTTTCCATTTTCTGTGGTTCTCGCTTTTCCTCAGCTGAAGATCTTCCGGCATACCTGCTGAGCCCTCCCTTTTAAATTTATATTTGATCACGTCTTCTCGCAGGATGAGGTCGAGAGGTACCCCTCCCGCTAAGACTTGCACCTCCTCATGAGATACACTTCGGTACGCCCTAGTATTCGCAGCAAAAATATATGAAATATATTGTAAGGGAAAGATTGCGACCGTGAAAATTTTTTGAATTTCAGTTTTCAAAGGAAATACACGTTTTAGAGTCCATATGACCAAGTCCCGCAAAAAGGTTTGTATGTTTGTGTGTGGTTTAGCGCAAAAACTAAAAGTACTATGAAACTGAAATTTCATATTTAAGACAACTATACGCCCGAGATGTTACAGCAACTTTTACTTCAAAATAATCAAACCAGAAGAACCACATTATACCATGCATTTTGCATCTATTTACGATTTTCTCAAAAACGGATCTAACGATATTGATTAAACTCGCTATTTCAATGTAATATTGGACGGGCGTTATTATGCAGGTTTCATACTGATTAAAATAGTCTGACAGGGCTTAAATTCCGATATTTCAAAATTACTTTATCTAAAGTAAACCTTTAATTTTGTTGTTTTTATGAAATTGACCATATCATCTGATTAGCATTGCTAGAAAACAGGTAAATATATAAGTTGAACGAATTCAATATCCAACTATGGTAGATGCAAACATATTTTTTTAATGCAATTTTTGTTTTTGAACTTAAGAACTAAAAATTGTTAAACATATCTTTTACTTCATTTCTAGTCGGAATTGAACTCATGGTTTGGTTATACATTCTTAGTGCTCAACTTACCCCATACCCTTGCTCAACTTACCTCACTTTTGGGGTATATTGAGCAAACTTGAGTTCCTGAATTATTGTATATATCTGTAGCTCTTAAATTCGACTTCTTACAATAAAATACTCTGGAACTTTTGCTAGGAGATATATTACGATTGATATATTAAAACTCATTGAGACTTATCATTGAGGAGCTATATCGGTTCAAGTGAAAAAATGCTCAACTAGCTCCGCCCTACCTGGGGTCCATCTACCTTGACCTTTAAAAAAAAAAAAGCCCCAATGTCCACCTATAGGTAGTACAGTTTTCGAAAAAAACAAACAAAAAAATAATTGAAAACGAGCAAATATAACCCTAGAATGGCGCTTTGAAGTCAGTAACCATTTTTCGTAAATTATTCTTCCTCTAATATTGACAATTCTAACATATTTAACTTCCTTTTATCGTTCCATTGCTCGAATATTACACGTCCTTCGGAACGTATTAATCGTCATTTCAAAGGTAACTTAATTTACCTAATTTCTTGAATAACTCTATCAAGGAGAGGATCTCCAATGTGTCACACAGAATTTGATACATTTCATTCTGGTGAAATTAGACATTAAAATATTAGACTTTGACAAAAAAAAACAATTAAAAGGCCAAAGGCCCGTGTTGAAGATAGAAAAAATTGTATTATTATTTTTTAAGCAAAAACCGCGAATAATTATATAAAAGAAAAAACAATTGATATTTTTCACATAAATAAGCTCATAACTCAGTTATTTTTAACGATAAATAAAAGAGAAAGAAAAAAATTGATATTTACCACATAAATACGCTTATAACTCAGTTTTTTTTTTTTTTAAGATAGAGAAAAGTGTGTATAGAGTTTTAGAATCATAACTTGTAACTACGTTATTTTCGAAGATAAAAAAAAAAAAATCATTATTATTTTAACCAAAAAACCGTGAATAATTATATAAAAGAGAAAAAAGAAAAGAAAAAAATTGATATTTTCACATAAATACGCTTATAACTCAGTTATTTTTGAAGGTAGAGAAATGTGTGTATAGAGTTTTAGAATCAGTAAAGCGTGATAAACAAAAAAAAAAAAAATAAAAAAATAAAATAAAATGAAAACAATTGAAATCTCGCTTACATATACGCTTGTAACTATGTTATTTTCGAAGTAAGAAGCAAAATTCGTTATTTTTTTTATGGAACTTTCAATATTTTTTTCTTTTGATATTATACGTGGTTTTTTAGTTAAAAATACTATTACATTTTATTTCTATCTTCAAAAATAGCTGAGTTACTGAATGGAATCTTTTTTAATCGGCCGCCATTGTTAAAAATAGCCAGCTGATATCAACGTCTAAGGCTCACCGACCGTGGTTAACTAAAAATTTACTAACCTGGATAAGTTATAACGGGTTAACACCGATCGTGGTTGCCTTAAATCTATGTTAAGTAATCGCGAATAGCTAATTCACCTTCCGATCTCGATTAGATATTTAACCCATGTCAAAGTTACGTTTTTACTTTCAAACATTATATTTGTCAGTTCCAGGTATATTATTTTAAAATATTTTCGTACTATTTATTCCAATACATAGAGGAAAAATGAATACTATCTCTAGAGATGAATACTCGTCACTGACGAGTATGGCGGGTATCACGACAACTCTGTCTGACGAGTCGTCAGACAGAAATATCATAGAACTGATCAGTATACTTCCTGGAAACAAAGTTTCCAAAATAAGGAGGGATCCATAGTGGCTTTTAGGAGATGGTGGATATGGCTGCAAATCATATATACAAACACCAATTTTAAACCCGACAAAAGCAGTAGAAAAATAAACTATAATGATCATGTATCCAAACAAGAAACATCATTGTGAGAGCATTCGGTGTTATGAAAAGAAGGTTTTTTTTGCCTTGCCAATGGAATTCAAATGACACAAAAAAAAAAAAAAGTAAATATTATTATGGCTATAGCTGTACTACGCAACATTGCACTAGAAACCCAAGCATCTAATGCCTAAAGTCGCGGGTTCAAACCTGCGGGTTGCCCTAGGATTTTTTAATGGGAGTAAAAAATCCTTAGTTATACCGTCCTTCGGAGGGGACGTTAAAAGGTGGTCCCGAGCCTGTTATCATTAATCAATATAGTCTAATTTTTTTATTTTATTCACATTCAATAAATTTATTGTTCCTCATTGTGATGGAAGAGGTTTTGTCAAGTACCAAATGTTGATTGCGACTTCGATAAAGATTGGTATTAGCATAGTAAAATTCAATTCCTTGTAAAAGACCAGACCCTTAAGGAAAATTGCCACCAAAACATTCAAATTGACTAAAAATGTATAGGTACACCCAAAAATTGCAGTTTTTTGCGCAAGGTAATTTGCCGAGGTGTTAATGAAGAGTATTTACCTTAGCAATTTACTACTGAAGGTGTTTACATATAAAGGTATATATAAAATCCTTGTTTTGCTACCAGGATTGGAAGGTTTCATAATACAACCAGCATCTTCTTTACAGTCAACATATTATGTTAAAATAATTCAGAAAAAACTATGCTATTGGGGGTTTTCATTAATTTTTTTTAAAACAATATTAATAAATATTACTTGGCAGAGTAAAATAATCATTTCAACATAACCGAACCATCTAGAAGGTTAGGAGTTATTTAATACGCTAACTCATGTTAACTAACTTGGATTAAAAATTGCTTGGTGCGACTGGACTGAAACTTTAATCATGATTAACTTTTAACAAGGGTTTGTTAACAGCAAAAGTTAACTTTAACACACGTTGTTGTGCAACCAGGCCTAAGTGTTAGGATCATCGTTGCATGCCCTAGTAATTTTGTGGCAAATTAAAAAAAAAAAAAGTGGTACAGTAGTTTCGGAGAAATGTCGTGGACAAAAGGATTATATTTATTCGTTATTCGGGTTCTACGTCATTTAAAACGTAAGCCCTCAAATTTAGAGAGATGGGGTAACTTATTCTTTTTGGTTAATTACAAAGGTTCAACTTTGAAATAATAACAATATTATTTATTGAAAATAATAAACCAAAAATGCTTATATTAACAATTTCATCACAATGAGTTACCGATATATATCCGGAGGCCTGGAAACATAATAACCCCTAAGCAATGTTTCAGCCACTACATTAAATGATTAAGGGCTTTAAAGTAAATGAACTACAATAGTAATCATATAGACTTTATTGCAAAGAGTAACTTTAATTACTTGGAAGACATTAAAGTTGCAGTGACACCAAACTAACATGACACCAGCGAAGTGCGACACTTCAACAAATGTAATTAGCTAACATGTCTCGAACTTGGAACCTCTCAATTATTCCTTGAATAAGTTAAGGACTTAAGACCACTAACTCAGTTTGAGTTGCCATTTTATTTTCAATAAATCATAAAGTTTACTGAATCTGGTTTTCTTATTTGAAATATTAAAATAAAGTTAAGAGTTCAAAATGGGCTTGGTAAGAGCTATATTGAAAATTTTATAGGGAAGGATTTGATTCAGTGAAATAGGTACTCAATGAGACTTTTGTGAAAGTTCTGGGACAGGTCTGAAAATTTGATAATTCAAGTTCAAAGAATTTTCAATTTTTAGTAGAAACATTTAAAGGTGCAGTCATAACTTTTACTTAACTGCTTATTAATATAAATTATCATTATTACCAATAACTATGTTCAGAATCGGGGTACTCACTACGTTTGCTATTAAAATCTTTTTTTGCTATTTGACAACAAGTAGCATGATAGCAAAGTTCCATCGTTCACGATGACCCAATTATAAGGCTACCTACAGGTGATATTCGGCAACTTTATAGGTTTGTTCCCACCTAGTCTATTTCTCCTGTTGGGCATGCGCAGTCTAGCTTCTCCGCCTTCAACATTTAATACGAAAGTGCAGTCGGAAGATCTTATTTTATTTTTGTAACCTCATGTGTTTGTAACCTGTTGGTTGATAACTTATAAAGTAGTGTTAACCTTCTATTTGCTTATTTTTCAATAGTTTATTTCACTTATTATGCCTAAAAGTCGTCATGAAAAAAGATTATTGAACTTTTGGCATATGATTGCTCAGTAGAACTTTTAGATTGTGATTTCGCAGAAGAAAATAATGAGATTATAGAAGGCTGTGTATATAATATTATGTTTGTTTGTTTGTTTATTTATTTAACGTCACTTTATGCTACTATGGCTAATCGGACGATGCTACAGTGGGAGTCCTAAATTTTGCCTATCCAGGTTTTATTAGGATAGGGATCTTTAACGAGTACCTGACATCGCACAGGCTCGGGACCACCTTTTAACGTCCCCTCCGAAGGACGGCGTAACTAAGGATTTTTTACTCCTATAATATTATGTATTAGGTCTTCTTTACCTTTCGGATTCGCTCTATAATAAAATGTAAATATATGTACAATGCAGCTTTTCCAAATTTAGATGGCATTTTGCTTAAAGCAGTCATCTTTTTACAAGTGAATTCCTTTCACCATTTAATAATACATTAAAGACGACCAAGTCCAAGTATTCAATCTAAAATTGCCAATTGCTTATTTTCATTGATGGAGAGACAATTAGTAAAGTCACTAGACGTGCATTTTAAGCAATTATGAAAAAAATAAGGCTAATATCTTTTCTGGCCAAGTGAAAGTGAATGTAAACATGAAGAAATATGTGACCCTTTTTGTTTTTGTTGTCTTTCCAAACCAACAGATTAAATTGGCCCTGTAATTATAACTTTGAATACCCATTAAAATAACAAATTTTTATTTAACAAATAAATATTAATTACTCTTTAAACATTCAATTTATTATTAACAAAAGTAGATTATTGTTACTTGCACGAAATATCACGAAATAATTTAAATGCTAAATCTATACTAATGCTATAAAGCTGAAGAGTTTGAACGCTAATCTCAGAAACTACTGAATTTTCAATTCAGTTCGAATTGAAAAATTATTTTTGTGTTGGATCGTCCATTTGTCGAGGAAGGCGTTAGGCTATATAACATCACGCTGTGACCAATAAGAGTGAGGAATCAGAGGAAAATGTGCAAAGAATGGGGAAATTCGACCTTGCATCCCAATGATTCCAAATGATTTGCCTTTTAATTTTAATTTAATTTTCTGTTAGTTTATCTTTTGCAGTAACAATTAATTATTTTATCATTTATAAAACCTTAATTCGCCCTGTTCTTACCTACGCTTCTCAGACCTGGACCATCTCAGCGAAAAATGAAAATAGCCTGCTAACCTTCGAAAGAAAAATCTTGAGGAGAATATTTGGCTCTTTGAGAGATGGAGATGGATGGAGAATTAGGAGGAACGGGGAACATCATGACCTTTTTTGGAGAAATGGATATTCTGAAATTTATAAAGCTGGGAAGGCTCAGTTGGGCTGGCCATGTCGCAAGGATGCAAGGGGAAGAACTGCCCAAAAGAGCTTTGGAAACCCTCATTTACAGAACCCGACGATCCGGTAGGCCATGGCTGCTATGGATTGATGGAGTGGCGGCGGACGCACGGAGCCTGTTGCGAGTCGGGAACTGGAGAGCGGCAGCACAGAATGGCGGCGGCTCATTGAGGAGGCCAAGACCCACCAAGGGTTGTAGAGCCACGCAGATAGATGGATAATTAATAAATCACTTAGGCGAACATTTAAACACGTAGGTATCAATTAACGTTATGACTGCTTCACACACGGCCAACTATATATGACATGTCGCATTTTCAAGATATATTACAAGAAAATAAAACTAAAAAGTATCATTTACGCAGAAGTACTTTTATAGTAATATTAAGTAATTAAAATTATTTTTAAAACTTCCTAATCGCGTTGTTAATAACAGAAATTGACGCAGACAAAGACGCGAAATAGTCTGACAAGGCTTCAATAGATTAGGCTTTAAAGTATCTTTTATTGTGTTCATTTGAAAAAAAAAAAAAAAATCAAACATATCTTCTCTTCTCTTCTCGGCTAAATATTCAAGTTTAACTAATTATGATAACCAACTAAAAGATAAAAGATAAAAAAAAAATCTTAATTTAGATAAAAACAATGTCGAACATAAGAACAGTAATATAGATGTATAATATACAGTTGGAAAGCTTAGGATTTTGGAAAAATGTCGTCTTATATCGTCTTTTGTAAAGTGACGCCATGCTAAAGGTCACGGGTTCAAACCCGCAGGTAGTCCTAGAATTTTTAAATGGGAGTAAAAAATCCTTAGTTACGCCGTCCTTCGGAGGAGACGTTAAAAGGTGGTCCCGAGCCTGTGCGATGTCAGGTACTCGTTAAAGATCCCTATCCTAATAAAACCTGGATAGGCAAAATTTAGGACTCCCACTGTAGCATCCTCCGATTAGCCATAGTAGCATAAAGTGACGTTAAATAAATAAACAAACAATGTAAAGTGACGATTAGAGTATAACCTTAGATGATCTTTGTACAAAACAATTTAATAGTGCTTTATTATTTTAAACATGTGTTTCCAACGAAACTGAATGCAATTCTTTCAACTTTTTGAGATCTTACCTTATTTTAAACTTCTCAACTGATTTGAACAATAGAGTAATCTATATCCTTTTTCTAATATAAATTTTCAAAGAAGGATTATTTCCAAAACAGTAATATTTATAGTAAAATATCTCAAAAAGGACTGAGTGAAAAATAATGAAACTTGAACTGAGTATACCTCTATACGATAAATACGATCGAATAAAATTTAGTGGCTGAGACCACATTGGTTCTTTTTTTTTTTTTTTTCAACAACAATTTTTATTGAGAAAATTTTACAATCTGTCCCAATTAGGACATTAATAGTAGTGCTGAATGATATCATACATACTACATTCATACAATATTTACACAACATAAAATTACAATAAAATATATACACAATAATGAATCAATACAAAAGTCAATAATTCACTTATACCTATATACACATACACACACTCATACATACATCACATTGAGTGGAGAATCTAGCCAGTGCTAGAGCTCCAATATATTTACAAAAGGTCGCGGGGCCACTGCCGTTTCAACCTTCTAGGTGGGTTGTATGGATGAGTGGAGCTGGATAGGGATTGAGCTAAAGGATTAGGATGATGAATGAGGTTCTGGTGGAATTTGGAAAATTTGGATGGAATTAGGTCTGAAATAAATGGAACATTAAGGTCGTGGTGCAAGGTATAATTGGAGAATTATAAGGAGCATTTACTATTGTACGGAGGACTTTGGATTGAAAGGATTGAATGCGTTTGATGTTAGAACGTTTAGCTGTCCCCCACAGTTCAAGTCCGTAGGTCCAGATGGGCTTCAGTATTGTCTTGTAGATTAATAATTTGTTGTCAACTGTAAGTTCAGATTTTCTGTTGAGTAGTCGGTATAACTGTCCGAATCGTCGGTTGAGTTCTTGTCTTTTAAGTCTTGTATGTGGGTTCCAAGTCAATCTTTTGTCTAACAGTAAGCCAAGATACCGGACTGTATCTGAGAGAGGAATCGGTAATGAGTTGAAATAAACTGGCGGACAGGATTTTCGTCTAAGAGTAAAGGTTATGTGTTTACATTTGGCTTCGTTCACCTTTACACGCCAGTTATTACACCAGTGTTCGATAAGGAAAAGGTGTCTCTGAAGGTTTAAGGATGCTGTTTCAGGATTGGAACTGGATGATAGGATGGCGGTGTCGTCTGCAAAAGTTGCCAGAAAGGTATCAGGATGTGTAGGAATATCAGCAGTGTAAAGGATGTAGAGGATGGGTCCCAAGACGCTGCCTTGAGGAACACCGGCCTCAACGGGATAAAGGTTAGAAAATTCATTCACCACAGCGAACTCGGAAGGAACGGTTCGAGAGATAGGATCGGAGAATGAGGTATAGGGACTGGGGTAAATGGGTTTTCAGCTTGAAGAGTAATCCAGTGTGCCATACCCGGTCAAAAGCTTGCGCAATGTCCAGAAACGCACCAGAACAATACTCTTTGCATTCAAGAGCTGAGGAAATATGGTCTACAACTCGGAGCCCCTGTTGAACTGTGGAATGCTGGGGACGGAATCCAAACTGATGGGAAGGAAGATTTTGAGATTCTAATATGGGTAGGATACGTTTAAGAAGAAGCCTTTCGAAGATTTTTGAGAGGATGGGGAGTAGACTAATAGGCCTGTAGGATGAAGTGTTGTTGGAAGGTTTACCTGGTTTTAAAAAAAGGATGATGGTGGAATGTTTCCATAACAGAGGAAAATAGGTGGTGCGGAGGATGCAGTTGTAAATATAAGTAAGGAATATAATAGCTTTCTGCGGAAGTTGTCGGAGGATCTGGGGAGTAAGGAGATCGTGTCCAGGAGATTTACGGAGAGTCAGTTTTTGGAGAAGATATTTGACCTCAGAGGGATTAATAGCTTTAGGAGGTAGGGAAAGTGGAATCGGTGACATAAGAAAGTCTTGCACTTTTGCGGTGTGATTGATGTGGGATTCCGGGTGAGGAGTGAATACTTTGGAGAGGTGTGTGGCGAATTCCTCGGCTTTATCTTCATCAGACGCAGCCCAGGAATCATCACCACGTCGGAGAGGATGGGAAACATTATGGTATTTTAGGATCTTTTTCGTGACATTCCATAGGGAATTATCACGAGCTGATAGAGAGGAGAGGTAGGAATTAAAGGACTGGGAACGGAAGGTCGCCAACTCCCTCTTCAATTGTCTACAATAGAAGTTATAGGAGCGGCGATCTGTTGGGTGTCGGGTGCGCTGCCATAATGATCTTGCTCGGCGTTTGGTGTGGATAAGGTCTATAATAGGTTGTGGAAAATGATTTTGGTCTGGATTTATATTGGAGTGTTTAGGAGAGGAAGCAGTCCAGACAGCTTGTTGGATGGCGGTGGTAAAGGAATTGACGGAATTATCTAGGTCATCTTGGGTTTTGAGGGTTACTCTGAGGTCAATATTATCGGTCAGGATTTGGCGGAAAAGGTTCCAGTTGACAGGGCCTCGGATGAATGATGGTGGAATGGGTTTTGGAATTGGAGTGAGAGATACTTTTAGGATCAGTGGACTATGGTCTGAGGATAGTTCATCAAGGCGAGTTAAAGACAAGTTGAGAGAGCCTAATCCGCTGTGGATAAAGAAGTCGAGGATGTCAGGATTGCGGTAAGGATCGGTTGGCCAGTAGGTAGGGGAGTCAGGAGGCAGGATATTAAAATTTTGGGAGTTGAGTGCAGACAGCAAATTTCGTCCCCGAGAATTCGTGGTTCTGGAACCCCACTGCTGATGCTTGGCGTTTAAGTCTGCACCCAGAATGAAACGATTTCCTAAGGAATCTAGGAAGGATACAAATTCAGAATTGGAAATGGAATGTTTAGGAGGGCAATATGCAGATGTGAGGGTTACCGGAAAGGAAAAAGTCTTGATTACTATGGCTGTGGCTTGTAGGAAATCATAGGTGGGAAGTGGGAGTAAATGATGAGAGAGGGATTGGTGGGCAATGATAGCAGAACCGGCATGGGCTTTACCGTCTGGGTGGTCAGTACGGTATGTCATGTATTGCGGTATTTTGAAGTACTGTTTAGTCGTTAGTCTTGTTTCAGTTATAAGTGCAACATCGATTGTTTGTCTTGCAACAACGCTGTCAGTTCGTCAGTATGATTTCTAACACCATTCGCATTCCAAAGGAGAATGGATAAGGAGTTAGGTGAAGTCATTTAAGGATTTTTCAAGGCAGGGATTAGATTCGATACTAGGTTTGTAAGGAGTGATATAAGCGGCATAACAAGAGATTTGATTTCGGAGATGAACGATGTCATTAGACTGGTAAGATCTGTGACGTTTGATGGTGGAGGGATATGAGAAATTTGATGTTGAGGAGTTTTTTGAAGATTAGGTAAACTTTGAGGGATAGATTCTTGTACAATAGATTGAGAATGTTGAGGAAAATGTTGTTCCGGCAGTGCCTCGACTTCATGATTCTGGTTACCACCTCCAAGCAAGTGGGTAAATGACTCGTTAGAATTTACAAGTTTAGATGGTTCTCTTCTGCTTCTGGTTGGTACAGCGGTTTCATTCGGATCCTGAGGTTTTTGGTATCTGGTTCTGAGTTTCTTGTAGATTTCACATCCCTTGTAGTTAGCCGGGTGGTCCTTGAGGCACAGAGCACATACAGCGGGTGTTGATCTTGATCTTGTACATTCTTCTGTTTTATGCTGTTCACCGCATTTCACACAGCGTGGTATGTGATGGCAATAACTTTTGGTATGACCATATGCCTGACAGTTATGGCACTGGACTATTTCTTTCTTTGTGTAAGGTTTTTCAACTTTTACTCGGGTATAGTACAGTCTACTGAGGTCATAGATTTTTTCGACTCCTGCTGATGGTTCCAAGTCCACGAAGAATAGAGGCAGTGGACTTTTATCTTTTAGAACGTTGGTGACTTGCCTCACTTGGAATCCTAATTCTGTCAGTTCTTCTTTAATTGCTTCAACGGGTGTTGAGGAATGTAGGTTTCTGATTACGACCCTTAATGCTCTCTCTTGGCGCAGCTGATAAGTATGAAAGTCAGCTTTGGTCTCAGTCAGATATTTTACAATCTTTCTGTAGGTTTCAGCAGTAGTCGGAGATATTTTAGTATCATTGGTCCTACTTATACAATAATAACTATTAGGATCTGTTACTTTGTTTAAATGCGCACACATCAGTTTAAAATTTTTAATATTTTTAACAAATATTGGTGGAGGTAGTGGTTCTCTGGGTATAGGAGAAGATTCCATGGTTTCTTTTTCATTTTGGAGGATCTGAAATGGATTCGGTGTAAAAAACGGAGATTCATCAGTTATTCCTTGTGATGATGTGCTGGGCTGTGGTTCAGATCCTAATGAGGTAGCTGACGCGGTCGCTGGTGGAATCATTTTTTTATTTTGTTCACGGCGGGGTCTCTGTTTTGTGGGAGACGAGTTCGAACCTGCAGATCTAGATCTTTTACTTGTGGACTTTGAGGACATGACTTGATGAAAATATCTCATTGATTAAGAAAATAATAATAATAATAAATAAATAATGAGATAAGAATTAAAGATAAAAGAAAGATAATTAAAAGAAAAGCAAGCCCGAGCTTGCCGAGCTGGCGGCAATCAGCTGATCAGTGACCCTCCTTTCACTTTTTCGTGATTGTACAAAGTAAATTATAACTTTGCTTACCGGAACTTCTCCAATATTCACTGCCGTAATATTCCTGAGGTCTAGTGATGTTCTCCAGACTGAATTCTAGCGAATTCCTACTGAAAAAAGCAAAAATCTGAGAGACGATGTAACGTATGACTGTTATCATCGAGCGCATCAGCTGATTTATGACATTGGTTCTAGTGTCATTACTTCGGTTAGTCTTATATTCGGTTGATGGAATAAGGAGCCTGATGGCAAGGCAAGTAATATTTGATGTATTATATTCCAAAAACAAACTGGGTCTCAGTCACTAACTTTTATTATAAAGTACTTATTACATAGAGGTATAATCTGTATGAGTTTCGTCATTTTTCACTCAGTCCTTTTTGAGACATTTTACTTTAAATATAACTGGGCTGGAAAATAATCATTCTTTGAAAATTTATATTGAAAAAAAGGATACAACTTACACGATCAAAATTTCTAAAACAAGTAGTGCAATAATAAGGAAATAATTAAGCGTGAAAATCATTTCAAACCTCCCTTGTCATAGCGCGCCAAACGTTTCAGTTGATGTAATTGTTCCTGATTTTTTTTAAACCATTTTTTTGGTTACTTAGGTAGTGTTTTGTAAGGACAAAAATTATAAAAAATACTCTCATCGCTATTCTAGTTGTTTGGTTCTTGAATATGCAAAATTACCGGAGTTAATATTTGTTAAAGAAAACGTTATTTTAACAGTTAAGATAATTTTATAATTCCGGAACCAGCTGAGCCTCAAAGACCAAATTTATACCGCTTAAACATATCCTATAGATAGATAATCTGTATCAGTTTCATAATTCACTCAGTCCATTTTGAGATATTGCTGGATAAACATAGCGAATTTTTTTTTATTTATTATTTTTTTTTTTATTGAGATATATTACAATTTGTTACAAAATGAACAATAATAATATTGATAAGAGACCACATTCATACTATATATACAGAAAATAATAATAATGGTCACATTACATAAAATAGAACATAAATAAATTCATATATATACAATAAAATAACAATAATGAATAAAAAACAAAAGAAATCGAAACAAAAACATATTATTGAGATAAATAAAAAGTTGGCAAATAAATAAACATCTTACACACAATCATAACTATATATAATATATACAATTGCTAAAGGGACCCCAGCAAGCGCTTTTCCCTCCACTTGTGGAGGAAAAAGCGGAATCCAAGAGATCCCAGCGCCTCTATCTCAGCCGCATCACTGGTCTGAGCCAGTGGAGGCTGAGTTAGGGCGCTGTAGCCACAAACATACCGTACATGAGTGAAGGATCTGACCATTGTCAGAACTCCAGTTTAAATGTTTACAATAGGTCTCGTGGCCACTGCCGTTTCAATCTTCGAGGAGGATTGTAGGGATGGGTGGTGCTGGATAGGGATTGCGCTAGAGAGTTAGGATGATGACTAAGGTTCTGATGAAATTTGGAAAATTTGGACGGTACCAGGCCTAAAACAAACGGAATATTAAGATCATGGTGTAGGGTACAGTTGGTAACGTAATAAGGAGCATTAACTATTGTTCGGAGGACTTTGGATTGGAAGGATTGGATGCGTTTGATGTTAGAAGATTTAGCTGTTCCCCACAGTTCAAGTCCGTAGGTCCATATAGGTTTCAGTACTGTCTTGTATATTAGTAATTTGTTGTCAACTGTAAGATGAGATTTTCTGTTTAGTAGTCTGTATAACTGGCCGAATCTGCGGTTGAGTTCTTTTTATTTTAGTCTTGTATGTGGGTTCCACGTCAGTCTTTTGTCTAGTAAAAAGCCGAGATACCGGACTGTGTCTGAAGAAGGAAGCGGTATGGAATTGAAATTAACCGTTGGACAGGATTTGCGTCGAAGGGTGAATGTGACGTGAGTGCATTTGCTTTCGTTCACCTTAATGCGCCAAGCATTGCACCAGTCTTCGACAAGGGAAAGGTGCTTTTGGAGATTTAGCGATGCTGCTTCAGGATCGGAATCGGATGACAAAATGGCGGTATCATCAGCAAATGTTGCCAGAAAGGTAAAGAAATTTTTACAGCAAGTAGGACTAAGACTAAGCTATGTAAGAAAAAATAATTAAAAGTGAGTCTCTTTTCCTTTATATACTTTCATCTCGTTAAAAATCTCGTTTTTTATCCATTTTCGAGAATTTTGTAAACAACTTTCTTCACTATTTAGGTATTTAGTGTCGGGGACAAAAAATACAAAGCATATCCTTATATTATTGTTCGTTTTAGTTTTTATTTGATGTCTAAAAATTACAGGAATTAGAAAGATTTTCCCATCACACGATTTCTCATCACATGTTCTCGTGAAAATAAAAACGATTTCAAATTGACCCGAATTCGAAAATATTCACGATCGCAATACTGTCTCTTTCTATTTATTTCATATATGTGTAAGTGAAAGAGAAAACTCTGTAAATTGTTACACAATGGTTTACTTTTCCAAGACAACTATATTTGGGTATTACTGTTTATAGGCAATTAACTAAAATCAAAAGCAATAAATAAATAATTCAATCGAAATTGGAATATCACCGCTGTTAGTTCTGAACCAATTTCGATGATTTTTTTTTTTTCATTTTGGATTAATATATGGATCAACTTTTCTTTGTTTTTTTAAAAATTATTCGCGTTTTTTTTTTTGTTATATAAATAATCTTCAAAAATAACAGGATTATAGGTGTAGTTATGGGAAAAATTTCAATTTTTTTTTTCTTTTTTCTCTTTTTTGATAATTACTCGACTTTTTTTGTTAAAAAATACTAATTTTTTTTCTATCTTCGAAAATAACGGAGATACAAGGATATATATATATATATATATATATAT
Organism: Piezodorus guildinii; assembly: GCA_023052935.1. Taxonomy (NCBI): domain Eukaryota; kingdom Metazoa; phylum Arthropoda; class Insecta; order Hemiptera; family Pentatomidae; genus Piezodorus; species Piezodorus guildinii. The sequence continues at coordinate 91,411,875 of CM041298.1, forward strand.
ATATATATATATATATATATATATATATATATATATATAGGCTATATTTCAATTTTTTTTGTTTTTCGTTTTTGTTTTGGTATTTTTTATTTATTAGGGGAGCCCGTGGCTGAGTGGCTAGCGCGCTAGTCTCTCATGCTACAGGTTCTGAGTTCGAATTCCAGTCCCAGCGGGGCTTTCATAAGGATACAAAAAAAAATGTGGATTCACTCACAACCTCTCCCCCGGGTATGTGAGACCCGTCAGCCAAAGGGTGGCCACTCACAAAATTAGTCGTAGGGAGTGATGACCCTACACTAAAAATTGCATCATGAAACGTGAGTGTAAACTTGCAGGAGTTTACACCGCGAGGCCCAGGGCCTACACGGCCTGCCGTGCCACTGGAAGAAGAAGATTTTTTATTTATCGCGTTTTACTGATTCCAAAAATCTATTACTATAAAACTCTCTACATATTATTCTCTATTTTAAAAAATAACTGAGTTATAGGCGTATTTATAGGTAAAATTTCAATTTTTTTATTTTGTTTTTCTAATTATTCGCTGTTTTATAGTTAAAGACGCTGATAATTTCTTTCTCTATCTACAAAAATTACTCAGTTATTGAATTAAACCACTTTTAATCGGGCGCCATTTTAAGAATAACCATCTGATATCAACGTCTAATAAATCAACGTGTTAGGGTCATCGTTGCATGATCTAGTATTTTTAGAGCGAATTAAAAAAAAAAAAGTGGTCCAGTAGTTTCGGACGGCGGACAAACGGATTTCTTTTCTTCGTTATTCGGGTTCTACGCATCTTGAAACGTATGCCCTCAAATTTTTAAGGAGATATTTTTTTTTTTTGGTAGATTACAAAGGTTCATTAATGAAAATAATATACCAAAAAGGATAGAATTATTAATTGGATCGCCAATGGAAAAGGGAATTGGACGAATTTAAGATTTTTCACTTCTGTTTAAGGATCTTCCTTGAACAAGATATAATTTAACAGTTAAATTTATTATGAATTATAATTGGGAGGCTCCACCATTTTGGACCCTCCATTTTTCGGGCAAGTAAGTGCCAGTCAGAGTGAGACAAAATGTGCCTCAAGTGATGAAAGTGTGTTGCCCAATTAAAAGTTAAGTTCCAACGCAATTACTGTCTGCAACACCCTCATGTGTGCCCGACTTACAAATTTCTACCTTTTTGCTCGTGAGCCTGCACCCCTGTGCCAAAATTGCAATGGAACCCTATCGATTAATCATATCATTCAAGAGTGCCCGTATTATACGTCACAGCTTCACAAAATGGGACTCATTCCAGATGTATCAAAAGTTCTAGGAGATAATGAGGATTTCATTAAATTAATGTTTACATTTCTCCGGGAAAACTCCTTACTATCCAAATTATAAAATTTACTATCTTTATCATTCTAGCTTTATTCTAAAAACAAATTTTTTGTTACAACTTTATTTAATTAATATTGTTTATCCATACTCAATTCATTTCCCTCTTTATACCTTTTGTTTGTAATTACTTTTATTTATTTATTTCTTTCTTTTTCTAGAAGTTTAACAATTATGTTAGCATTCGTATAGGCGTTGATGACCTTTGATGTTTTACGCCTTAAATCCTAAAACTAACAACAACCCTAATGTGTGAGTATAAGCAAAAGGGAGTTAAGCAGAGAGAATGATGGGCGAGGAGCATCAAAAGAAAAAGAAGAAACACCCGCCAAAGATATGTACAATAGATTAAAAATAACTAACCCCTATTACAATATATGACAATAGTAGAAAACGTATAACCATTAATTTATACTGTCCGGATCATTTAAAAACCAGCCCATCCATTATTTAACTTCATTATCATTAGGAGTTCCCTGGAAAGCTCCAGGCCTTCCGATAATAAACAACTTCTATCACCAGTTTTTATGTCTGATCGACATTTTTTTTTATTCCACTGCACCTATGATGATTATTTTCTTTTAGTTTCTTGTGGTGATGATGAGAAATATTGGAAGCATCGGAGGGAGGATCGGAGAAGAGATTTAAGGGAGGCATTTGACGACCTGAAGAAGAGACACAAGAGGTGAGCTGAGGATTAGAACGCCACTTCTTCCCTGAGCACCTTTTACTCAAAATAGCTTAGAGTGCGCCGCCTCTCTCCTAAACGCCCGATAAGCCTTTTCGTCCCCGTCAGCGAAATGTCTTCTCCGGTAAAAAAGAACTTATTCAAAGTGGACCAGGTTGGGGGATGAGAGTCAAAGAGAAAAAAAAATAATTCCGTTGAAAAAAAATTGTAAGTCCTATCTCTCCCATCCGTCTGGAATTAATTTTATTTCAGGAGAAGAGGAGCCTTCTCAGAACGCAACTCAATCGCTGAACTTTGTTTCCCTTAATATATAAGGAGGGACAATATGGCGATCTTGATAATTTTAGAATTCCATTTTTCAACGAAAATACAAGTTTTAGGGCGAGTCTAACAATTTAATATTGTTTTATTTAATTTAAGTCGTAAAAAAATAAAAATAAACTTTATTCACATATCAATGACAAAATGTTAACAATGATTTTGGATGAGTCATCCTTACAATCAGAAAATATTTTTGTTTTTTTGTGATTATAGTACATTAGCCTAATGGCAAACATATGGTGAAAAATTGAGGTTACTTTGCGATTGTAGGAAAAATTATACAAAAAACCTACGCATAAAAACTACACATAAAATAATTGAGAATACATAAAATATTTAAAGATACATGAAATAATTGAAAATACATAAAATAATTGAAAATACATGAAATAATTGAAAATACATAAATTAATAGAAAATACATAATATGATTGAAAATTATAAAATTTATAATATAAGAAAGTAAGTTAATTTAATAATACATGTTTTGTTCTCTTATGAGTATATCGTTTTAGTGAAAATTTATTGTAATTACCGATTTCTTTTATTAATGGGTTTTTAGAGACTGGAGTTTTACTGAAGTAAGAAGCTGTTTGTGAATGGACAAGTTGTTTGATTGTAGGAAGCTGCAAGTCTTGGAGCATTGATGATATTTTCGTGTATCGGGGGAAATTATTAATTTAAGTCGTATGTTTGCAACTAAACAGAATACACTTTTTTTTTTTAAATTTAAATCTTATTTAATAGTTCCTTAATTGATTTAAACAATAGTGCAGAAAAGGTATGTCATAATAATGTGTTGCCCGCACCAGATTTGTTTTTTTTTTAATTACCTCAGAATACAATGTAAAGAAAAGTACTGCAATTAGGGAAAAAAAAATCGAACCGAGCTTCGCGAATGAAGTACCTTTCATTAGAGTTGAGCCATATTTGCCACCCATACATAGACTGTTTCGCAGGACTTAGTCCTTTGGACTGAGGGCACCCTAAAACGTATATTTCCGCCAAAAACTCGAATTAGACAAATTTTAAAGTAATTTGATCCTGTACTTTATTTTTCGTTAAAAAAATAAAAGACTCTTTACTTATTCATCCAAATGTCTTATTAAAATGTAAACAGTTCAAATCGATCTTATGATACCATCATGTTCTATTTTATATGAAAATATTTTCGCAGTGAGTCAGAAGCTAATTCCCTATTAATCCAGTGACTCACCTTCCTCTACTTGTTGCCGTAACCTGACTCACCTTGTTGCGAGTCTATCGATATTTCGTTTTCCTCGCTCTCTGACTCATGGCTTTATTGTATTTTCATTTCCTTTTTATCTTGGAAACCAGGTCACCAGATAGTTTGTCTCGTGTGTCTCACCTGATTTTATTACTTTAATGTGGTCAATATACTTAGGTCGGTGGATTTATAGGTAAGAGATGAGCTTAGTCAAGACAACCCATTATCTCCTACTCTATTTAATGCACGATTAGAATATGCAGTAAGGGCTTTACGTTCATGTCCTAGTACAGTAAATTTATATCAGTATGACACATCCGATATCATATTTTTTTTTTTATTATAGCTATGTATGAAGGGAGGGTATTGCGTACGCTGAAATTCTCTAATTCAAGTTTTCACCGAAAATACACGTTTTAGCGTCTAATGAGTTTAAATGGCTAAGTACTGGAAAGAAGGTCCGTGTGTGCGAAAATTCTATCACATAATCGAGGAGTTGTACGAAACTGAAATTTCATATTTGAGTACTTTTCCAATAAAATCGGCGGACCTTATGTGCTAGTTTATACCTCGAATTTTTCAGCGTAATAGTAGTTTTCTAATGAATACCAGGCCATTGGGATCTATGGGTATAAAGTAGCTGACAAGCTTGCAAAAGTTGGATGTCTGAACAGTCGGACAACCAAATTTCCTATCTTAGAACTTGGCAAATCATGCTCTATTAAAGGGTTCCCTAAGAATAAGTTTGATCAACAAGGGCCTTCTTGAGGAAGAATGGATACCGTCCTAAATGAGCAGGGCTGGGCGGAGGAAGACATGAAGGAAAGTCTGCCGGAAGGTGTTTCCTATCCCTTAAGAAGTGCTTCATAGGTAAAAGAGAGGTCTCCAAACAATCATATAATAGCGAATCTTGGACCCTCACCCCTAAACATAAAATCCCACTCCAGGCTATGGATATGCGCTACTTGAGGAAAGTTAAGGGTAAGACGAAGCGAGAAAAAATAAGAAATACCAAAAACAGATCCAACTTCGATTTGAGATTGGCCAAGGATATTATAGAAGAAAACCAGCTAAGATGGTACGGCCATTTCTCAAGAATGTCGGAGGATCGCGTGGCAAAAGCAACGTATGAGGTGAAAGTAGAGGGAAGGAAACCAAGATGAAGACTTGAAAGGATGGGATCAGAAAAGCTTGCATAAAAAGGGATATAGATTGGAGATCAGCAGGGGAATGGCGCAGAATAGGAATAGGTTGGAACAGCCTCTACATTGTGAGCCCCTTATACTGCTGTGCGGTAGAAAGGAAAGCTGAAGAAGAAGAAGTATATATATATATATATATATATATATATATATATATATATATATATATATATATATATATATATTTTTTTTTTTTTTTTTTTTTTTCGTCAGGAATTCCTTGAATACGAAGGTTTCCTCAACCAAACTCCTGCCCAAGCAGGTCTTTCGATCTCTCCCTGTCCGAAGCATACCAGACACCTTAACCCGTCATACTTCAACATTTTCTTCAACAACTCTGCTCATACTCCTTCTGGACCAGGGGCTGTCCTATTCCTCCACCTCATTGACTTCCTCTAGGGTGATACATAAGGATGTGCCGCTGTACAGTTCTCCTTCTTCCTCTGAGAATAAAGTTCTGGTTTCGTTCAGGAGCTTTACATAATAACTAGCCCAGTCCTGCATTTCTATTATGTTTGTTCAGTTGTGTTTTATTTTTCTCTTCCTTCTTTAGTTCTTTTAGCACTTACCATGCTACAGTCGCTTGTCCAAATCCTAACTAACTGTTTATTCTTGCACATGTCCTACAGTCATTTTTCCGCTCTTACGATCCGAAATTCCTCACCTTTCTTTTGTTTGTGAATTTCTCTGTATCTATCTTTTTTTTGTGATGAGCTATCTGGTATATGCTTGTTTTTTCTCTTCAACTTTTTCTATGTCTTCTGCGAACCATTCTTATTTTATTAACGTATTTTCCTTTTGTCCCAAGAGCTTCAAAGGCGATTCTCTTTAATGAACTTTTCAAATAGTCATAGATTTCTCGGGTGCTATTTCCATTAAATTTGTTTAGTGATTCCAATATTCTTTGTTAAAATAGGTTACATATACAATTAAAAAAAAAAAAATAATAATAATATATATATATATATATATATATATATATATATATTATATATATATATATATATATTGTAATATTAGAAAATAAATTTATGTATATTATTATTATTTTTTAAAAAGGTTTTGTGGTATACTCCATCTTCAGGACTGAATTTTCTTCATTTTCTGAAATAATTTATCTCATAATATGTGTAACTTATTTTGATTGAAAGTGAATTACTTGCCACGTTTAACCTGCTTCTAAATTTGAATTTCATTTCTGTTATTCCAAATTAAAAGGATTAGTATGCCATGTAATTGTCATTTTTGAAGTTTTAAAATCAAGTTGGTAATGATATTCTTTTTCTTAGGACTTAACACACTTCTAGAAATAGGTTAATAATCTGGTAACTAAAACTACCTTCCTGCCCTAGTTGGGACAAACATCTAAAGAATTTAAGATTATGTCGGAACAATGTTGAACTTTTTTCAACTTCGTTATGTACATTCAAGGAGTTTTGCCCCACTTCAGCTGTTAGAAACAATACTTTTAGACTCGAGATTAATTTATAAAGAGATAACATGGTGAATTAAGGTGATAGCGGAAGCTTTAACCACAAACCTCCATGTGACCGTGATTTGTAAGGAAGTAGGACTGACCATCAATTCTAACTGTACTCGGAAAACTCTTATCTGGCACAAGAAACTAGAACAGGAGCTTGATAGTTTGCAACGTTGGAAATAATGTTATATCATGAACTAACCCTTGATGAACGATATCGTGGCGGAACGTAATATTGCAGGTCTGACAGGTATCAGTGCATGAACACGGTAACTTCCTGGAAATATTAAAGGCTACATTGCGGATATTAAATAAAAATCTCTCTATTATATTAGAGATATATAGTTTTTTATATATTACAGAGTGTTTGAGTTATTTTAATAAAAATTAAAGTGTATTATAATCGTTTAATTTAAAATTAAAAGTAAAAATCTGGTGCGGGCAACACACGACTTTCACTTAACACCATTTTTAAAATCAATGAATGAATTTTCAAATACAGTTAGAGATAAAAATACCTGAAACAATTAAAGAATTAATTAAATTAAACTTATATAGAAACATGTGTTTTATTAAAAAATCTATTATATTATTATCTAAAATAATCAGTTTTATCGGCTTTTCATCACTCTTTATTAACTTTTACAAGTTTGTGCATTAGATTATATTTATTCCAAAATATTTAGCTTTCCAAAAGTATATTATACGTGTACATGACTGTTGCTATGTTCAAAATAAAAAAATATTTTTTTTAGTTTTCTCCTATAGTTAGATATCGAATTCGTTCAAGTTATATATTTATTTGTTTTTTTATCGGTGGTAACAAGATAATATATTTATTTTTATAAAATCTACAAAATTAAAGGTACTTTACAGGAAAAAAAATGTTAAATATCGGCATTTAAGCCATGTCAGTCCATTTTAATCAGAATGAAAACTACATGATATTAAAGCCCATTACATTTTACATCGATAAAGCGAGTTTAATCAATATCATCGGAACCGTTTTCGAGAAAATCGAAAAAAGGTGCAAAAGTCATAGTATAAAGTGGATCTTCTGGTAAGCTCATTTTGATGAAAAAGGTTTTGTAACGTCTCGGGCGTATATTTGTCTTAAATATGAAATTTCAGTTTCATAGGACTTACCGTTTCCGCCCAGGAGTTACCACACACACACACACACACACACACACACATACACACACACGCACAGACCTTTTTGCGGGACTTGGTTATTTCGACTCAGGGGACCCTAAAAAGTGTATTTCCGTTGAAAACTGGAATTCGAAACTTTTCACGATCGTAATACTTCCCCTTACTACAATATATATATAGTAAGTGAAGGTAAAAACGCTGCAAAATATTACACGATGGTTTATTATTTTTAAATAACTATATTACGGTATAACAGTAGATATAGCTGTTTATAGGAAATTAACTAATATGAAAAGAAATAAACAATTCAAAGAAAAATGGCCTATCAAAAGTGCTAATTACAAAACGCCATATCTCTGTCATTTCTGAACAGATTTTAATGATTCATTTTACGTTTTATAGGAAATTTAATTTTATATCGGATTGTTTCAACATCAGTAATATCAGATATTTGGTATTTTTTTATTACGTAATTAATTCTGACATACAGATTTTTTTTTTGATTTTTTTTATTTTTTATTCCACTTATCTTGAATCGTAAGCTCTCAAAATTTAAAGAGGGAGTAATTTTTTTTTCAACAACATTATTGAAAATAATAAACCAAAAGCATTTGTATTAGACTTTACTACTTCATTTTCTTTTCCTTTGATTTGTATTGAAATAATTCTAATAAAATTTCCTGATTCCAGAACACATTTTTTTTCTAATAATCGAGTCATCAGGGAATCACATTTTGTTCATCAAGGTGACTTAATCTCTAAACTAATGAATAACTTTAGAATATAATTAAATTTCTTCCTTTATCGCGCTTTACTGATTTTCCAAAATAACAGAGTTACGAGCGGATAGACAGGCTAGGTTTGAATTTCATTTTCTTTTAATTTTGTCCGTCGCGTTGTCCTGATACTAAAACTCCACACAATTTTTTATTTTTTAATCAAACTAAGTTATGGGCTTATTTATGGTTATTTGTTTTTATGATTAAACGTTTCTTGATTAGAAAACTCTATACAAAATCTTTAAAAATAACTCAGTTGTTGAATTTAATGGTGTTTAATCCGCCTTAATTTTTTAACTAATCGGCTGATCTCAATGTATAGATGTTAGAATCATCGCCGGATGCCCCACTTTCTTCAGACCAAATTTCGAAAAATATGGTCCAGTATTTTCGGAGGAAAACCGAGGACGTCGAACAGACGGATTTTTCGTATACGTTGTTAGTATACAAATATAAGGCTTAACTATGATAAAATTTTATAAAGTCTTGCGTTTTTAAGTCATCATAAAAAGAATATGTTCAAGAGAAGAAATGGTTGTGGTACAAACAGACATTGCAATAGTCGAAAACTCTCATTTCGGAAAATGAAACGTTAAAACATTTTAAGGTTTCGATTCGAATATTATTTCAAATACAATAGCTATGAGGAAAAAGTAACCGTGTTGAAAAAATGTTTTGAAATAAATCTAAATGATATGACAATGCTTTTAATTTTGTTTCAATAAATTTATAAAATGGTCTTCCATACCACAGGAGCTTTCAAAGTACAAGGTCGTGGGTTCAAACCCGAAAGATGGCCTTAGGATTTTTTAAAAGGCGTTAAAAATCTTTGGTTATGCCATCCTTCAGATCATAGTGGTCTTGAACTAGTTAGATATCAAGTAATCAAATAAGATTCCTACCCTAATTAAACCTATATAGGTGAAATTTAGGATAGGAATCTTATTTGAATCTTATTTTGGGTTGGAATCTTATACTCACACTAGTATCGTCTGATAAGCCCTACAGCATAAAGTGACCTTAAAGGAATTAACAAAAATAACATTTACTAAACATCTTATCAATTATCAAACTTTTTTTGTTAATATAATTCTTACTAATTGGTGATTGAATCATTTTTTGTAATATTAATTCGCTCATATTATCATTTCATAATGTAAACAGGTCCTAAAATGATATAAAAACTAAAAACACAAAATGTAATTATTATTTTAAAAAAAAGTTTGACTATTACAGACTTCATTTTGAAATGACACGTCTAGTCCATTAGTTTCAAAAGTGTTTACTTTGAATTATTAAAATTAAATTATTAATGTATTGTATGTATTTGATTTTACTGCTCACATTTTTTATTAAACCTCTAATCCTCTGAAAACTCTTTTTAACCCTACTATTTCAACCAAATCACTATTTGACAATAAAATAAAATGAAATGTTCGACCTGAACGGCTTATAAGTTAAACTTAAACGCATAAATGCTCACAAGAATTTGTTTATTTTTATTAACAATATCATATTCAAATTTAAATATCAATTCGACCTTTTTTTCCGTGGAAAAAAAAGATTTTATACTCATAAAAGTGCATATGTTTAAATTAATTAAATTAACAATCGCCTAAATGTAATGTTTTAAGTTTAGTCTATAAATGAAAACTTCAAAAAAATTGATAGTTTATTTTTGATCTTCTGATTCGGTGAGTCTACGTTATAATAATTTATCTTGTTTAATTTAAGTTTTTATAGTGTTAGCTTAAAAATATGTCTCGTACGCTATCACATAAACTGTACGAGTGTGGGTTAAGAGGTCTCGTTTGAAAATTTATTAGGTATTTCAGAACAGAACTACGGTTCGTCCGGGTTTCATCGATTTTGTTATCCAACGGCAGGTGGGAAGACAAGATATTAACATAAAGTTCTGTAAAGTGTCCATCTTAACCTCAAATGCTTCTTGGTTAGATTAAAAACTTGTGTAATTTTGCTAATCGATATATTTAAGAGTATAACCTTCCTCATTAATATTACTTGGCATGTCAAATAGCTGAATTTTACTTATATCATTTTTTTCGGTGTTTAATAGCCTTTTCTATTTCAATAATATGCTACAGGTAACTCACCTTTCAAGATTCAATCTGTCTAAGAACTAAAAAATAAATTTCAATCTATCCAAGTCGGTTTTTGAATTTGTTAGTGTGGTGGAGTCTAAATGTTAATTAAAATAATATATAGTAAAACGCGAAACCTCAAAATTTGAGCGGGTTATTTTTTAAAACTTTTTGATGAATAGACATTTCTATTAACTGAAGGGTCTGTAAATTTCATTGTGTTAGCTCTATCCTTAGTTTAACACGCGCTAGATCTGTTGGTTTTGTTAGGATCGAAAAGCTGAAGACAGTTCTCAAGTCAGAAATAGATTGGAGAATAATTTATGTTAAATAGCATTTGTCGCTGAGACCAGCCGTTTAGGAGCAATATTGGCTAGAATGGAAAAATCACGTTTTGCTATATTTATTAAATATTGTGCTTTTATTGAGATGCTTTATGTCCAAAAAATGTTCAGTTTTTTATGTATATAACATTTTTCGCAAGTACCCTCCTGTTTGTTTATGACCTTTTTTTTTTTTTCGGTTGGTTTGGACAGACCTTGAAACTCTTTAACCGCCGCAGTTAGCCGGTTCCAACTCTGTCCATCTTGGGCAATGACCTTGCAGTTCACTAAGTCTTTCTTGATGAGGTCCATCTCATTCCCGACATATCCTATTGGCCTAGTTCCGACCACCATCGGATTCATATTTTTGGAGAGGGGACCGGATGGATCACTTCTGGTTACATGTCCTGCCCATCATAACCTTTTTCCATTATGTCATGAACGAACGACTGTTTCGTTTCCTTTATCAGTTCTGCTTTTGTCCTACGTCTCCACAGCCCTAGTTCAAAATCCCGTAATAGCTCGTAGGATTTTCCTTTCCAACCTTTTAATTTTTCTTTCTGGGGTACCTGTTAATGCCCATGTTTCACAGCCATACATCAGTACTGGTTTGATGATGGTGCTACATACCCTCATTTTAATGTGTTTAGAGATCTTATTAGATTTTAGAATAGAAGATATAGAGAAAAATACGCTATTTGCATAATTTATTCTTAGGTTGACTGTCGATCCAAGGTATTTAAAAAAGTCTACTCTAGGGAACATCATATTTTTTATTCCTACGCTGTCTTCCCAATGTAGTCGTAAACAATCATATATTTATGTTTTTTTTTTATGTTTATCCACACAACTATTGATTCAGCTGCCGCAATGAGAGAACCTGCAAGCTTATCGAAGTCCTCCTTCTTACTACACTTAAGCACTGCTGATTTTCTCGAAAACGGTTCCGACGATTTTGATTAAACTCGCTATATCGATGTGAAATTGAATGGGCTTTCATATCATGTAGGTTTTATTCTGATTAAAATGGTCTGACAGCGCTTAAATACCGATATTTTAAATTTTCTTCCCCTTAAGTACCTTTAATTTTGTAGATTCAATATAAATATCTATATTATCTTGTTAACGCTGTTGAAAAACAGGTAAATATATAAATTGAATAAATTCGATACCCAAATAAAGGAGAAAACAGAAAAAAAATATTTTTTTAATGCAATGTTTCGTTTTTGAACATAAGAGCAGTAATATACATGTATGATATACCGTTGGAAAGCTAAATATTTTAGAAAAAATATTATCTCACACACAAGCTTTTAAAAGTTAATAGAGAGTGATGAAATGAACGTAAAACTAACTGATTATTTTGGATAATAATATAATAGATTTTTTAATGAAACACATGTTTCTATAGAAATTTAATTTAATTAATTCCTTATTAGTTTCACGTATTTTCATCTCTAACTGTTTTTGAAAATTCTTTCATTGATTTTAAAAATGGAGGTAAGTGAAAGTCGTGTGTTGCCCTCACCAGATTTTTTCATTTAAAGCTAAACATTAGGTCTAGCGACACATGTTTTTCACATAAATAACTTCAATTTTCAAGTCGCGCACCACTAAGACGGTTTTTTTTTTCATAGAGCGTGCCTAGAAAGCCCCAACATTCAATAATTAGCAAAACGCGACTTATTTTATTCGAACCAATATTGTTCCTAAACGGTGGGTCTTAGCGAAAAATGTTATATAACAAAAATTATTCATTACTCAATTTCTAACGCGGAATACTTAATCGAACTCCAACAGAGCTAGAGCGTGTCAAACTCAGGGTGAAAAACCCATTTCTTTATGATTACGTTTGAAATGTACTGTTTAATCAAAGGATAAACCCTGATATTTAGGACCTCAACTTAGTTATCTCAGGGACTAAATACGTTAGGTTTAATTGATTGAAACAAATTCTTTAGAATTTAATGACCTACAATTTTTATCTATGATTTTGCTGAAAAATCGATTCTAGACAAGCTATCAGCTGATAATGCCTGAAAAAAAATTTCGACTCAAACATTGAATTTTCCTTCACTGTCCATTTCCGGACTCTTGTCCAACGTACTCTCTTCTTTTGAGTTCCTCAATGAATTCCTGAAGTCTGGCCACTTGACCCTAAACAGGGCGTTTGGTATATAAATCATACATATTAAGAGGTCTGTAACATTTTGGTTATGAATCAATCTATAATATTAATATTCATGGAGCAAGATTCATGTTTCATGTTTGACTACGTCGTCGAACTTACATCTAATAATATTTTTATAAAAACCCATCGAACATACAATTATATTTTGTTTTAACTAGTCTGTTAATTCTTAAAAATGACGAAAATACATTTCTTGCGGTTTAGAAAATCTTACTAATTACCACCAGAAGAGCAAACGTCCAGCGAAACCACGTAGAGGCTGGTGGCCCACACTTCAACGGTTTTTGGTGCGACTATTTCAATGCAAATTAACTTAAAACAAGACTATATTGAGTTTATAATAATTACATTATGCAGCGTAATTGGGAGATTATACGATTTTGCTAATTTATATCTGATTTTAGTTTTGTCTTTAATGTAAAGTTTTCTTTTGACAAATTAATCTTTTATTATTGCCTTAATTTTTTTTACATCGAAACTTTATATATTCCTTAACTCATAGCAGAAGAAATAAAAAAATCCTAGATATTATAAATTCAAGCCTTTGGTAGAGTCTGGCACCCAGGACTGTTGTACAAACTCTGTAAATTCCTTCCTCCCACATATTTCCTGATTCTTCAATCCTACCTCTCTGATAGATCCTTCAAAATAAATCACAATAGTTCCTATTCATCCCTTTTCACAGAGACTGCTGGTGTTCCTCAAGGCAGTATCCTAGGACCCATTCTATACACAGTATATACAGCTGATATCCCAACCCATCCTAACACTTTCCTTTCTAGGTATGCTGATGACCCCTGCGTGTTATCAGTTCATAAAGATCCATTTGTTACCTCATATACCCTTCAAGCCCACATCAAAGACCTAGAAGTATGGAGTCAGAACTGGAGAATTAAAATAAATTTCAACAAATCCCATCAAATAACCTTTACCCTTCGTCGTAAACCTTTGACTTCCTGCCATACAGTATCCTTTCATAACACTCAACTAGCTCCTGTTGAACAGATCCGATACTTAGGACTTCTTCTTGACCAACGCCTAACTTGGAATCCACATACACGACTAAAACGACAAGAAACTGCTCGCCGCTTTAGGCAGCTTTAACACTTACTAGACAAACGGTCAAACCATCTACATGACTATTATAAGACCAATTTGGACTTACGGAGTAGAGCTTTGGGGCTCTACTAAACCATCAAATTCTTCCCGCATCCAATCCTTACAATCCAAAATCCTTCGTAAAATCCTCAACGCTCCTTACTTTGTCACGAATAAACTTATCCATAAAGACCTTAATGTTCCCTTTGTTACTGATTTGGCCCGGACCAGATATCAATCCTTTCATGACAAACTCCATTCGCACTTTAACACACTAGTTTCAATCCTTTCTTCCTCTTCAATTCCGGATAATCCTCCAAGGCACCTGAAAAGGAAATGGCCCCGGGACCTTTTAGTTTAGAATATTTTTAAGGTGCTTCCAATGGGAAGCTTCTCTACATGTATGTCATGTCATTGTATTATATAAAACATCACATTTACTTGATGTATTTTTGTTAATACAGTTGTGAATACCAATAAAATGATTACAAAAAAAAAAAAAAAAAGATATTATAAATTAAAAACAAAATGAAAATCTGATATAAATTAACAAAATCGTATAATCTCCCAATTAAATTTCATAATGTAATTATTATAAACTCAATATAGTCTTGTTCTAAGTCAATTTGCACTGAAATAGTCGCAACATGGTCGTACTAACGTGTGGGTCGCCAGCCTCTACCTGGTTTCGCTGGATGTTTGTTCCTCTGGCGGTCATCAGTAGACCTCAAATAATGTATTTTTGTCATTTTTAAGAGATAACAGACTAGTTAAAACAAAAACTAATCATATGTTCGATGAGATAGGAAATCGAATGTAATTTGTCACTTCATAAAATTAATCAGCTGCTTAGTAAGAGTTTTAGGACCGCAAGAAATACATTTTTGTAATTAGTATGATAGAATAAAATTAAAAAAAAAAAATTTTAGATGTATGTTCGATGAGGTAGTCAACCATGCATCTGGCCCCTGAACTTTCTTCTTCTTTTTTTTTTTTTTCTACAATTCTGGTTTATCCTTTATCCTATTAGGTTAATGACCCAAATTTTATCTGCTTTATATTGTACCTCAAATCTGCTTATCCCATTCGGTAGTAAGAGATCACAAAGTTGGATAAAAGGCAACCAATAAGAGGCATCGTCGAGGGTAAATCGGATTTCAACCGTAATTCGGTGGATCGGAAGGGAGTAATAACCACTAGAAATATAAAGAAATAAGGTACAATATAGCAATCGAACAAAATAAAAGTGTACGAAATAAGTAAATTCTCTCGATAAATATTACAACAATATCCATATTTTAACAGGTACTGATTCGCTGTTACGTTCTCTCTCTTAAAAAATATATATATATATATTAATAATAAAAGTTTATAAAAACATAATGAAGTGTTCTATGTTCAGGATTTGTACGTACTATTTTTTATTTATTTTTTTCAATAATGACCCATTGTATAATAAACCGAAAAAAAAATATGTACGAAATAAAAAAATTCTCTCGATAAATATTATAACAATATCCATATTTTAACAGGTACTGATTCGCTATTACGTTCTCTCTCTTATATATATATATATATATATATATATATATATATATATATATATATATATATATATTATATAATAAAAGTTTATAAAAACATAATGAAATGTTCAGGAATTAGTAGGTACTATTTTTTATTTATTTTTTTCAATGATGATCCATTGTATAATAGACCGGAAAAAAAATACCTCCTTTAAAATATGAGTCTTACGTTTCAAGATAGAACCCAAAAAACGAATAAAATTTACGTTTGTCCGAATAAATACGTAAGTGCCATTAAATATACAATTGAATTTCCTTCAACACGGAAAAGAATCATTGAAATCGGTTCAGAAATAACAGAGATATCGTTTTAAAATTATCAGTTGTGAATGGCCATTTTCCTTTGAATTCTTTATTCATTTTCAGATTGGTTAATTGCCTATAAACAGTTATATGAACAGTTTTACAAAAATATGTTTTTTTAGAAATAATGAACCATTGTATAATAATTTCCAGCGTTTTATTCCAACGATTCGGCATGGAGGTAATACTATTTGAATAGGATAGGGTGATTCTCAAATAAACTGTTACATCAGATGCCCAAAAAAAAATATACATAATTATCACACTCATGAAAAGTACTCATATGCCATACATAAAGAATGCTATAAAATGTAAATGAAAATTTATGGTTTTTAAAAGGGGTAGAAATATAATCAAGAAAAAAAAAAAAAAAAAAGAAAAAAATATCCCTACATTTTCCCTCGTTTTTACCAATTAATATTTTTCCGTTGTGTGATGGAAGCCCAGTAGTATAAATTTCCATTTCCAATTAAAATTCAAGTTAACAACACTTAAAGTAACTGCTTTTTTAAAGTACGGTATAAAATACTCATGATATCGAAATGTATTCTGATTTGAATAGAACTAAATGCTGATTAATCGTTTAAAAAAATCTGGTGACCGCAACACTCGACTTTCCCTTACCTTCGTAATTATTATCAATTTAAGAATTTTGAAAGAAGTTATATAATGTAATAAAAAGAATTTAGAAACGAAAATAAATTGTTAATGAATTATTTGCATTAAATTATAAAAAAAAAACAAGTGTTTTAATTAATAATCGTTTCTATTATTATCAACAACAATCAGTCTGTTTAATCGGCTCTTCATCGCTCTCCATTAATTTTTAAAATAGTATGTATAAGATAGTATGTTTTGTAAAATTTTTAGTTTTCCAAAAGTATATTATTCATCTATATTACTGTTATTATGTTCAAAAATGAAAAATTGCATTAAAAAAATATTTTTACAGTTTTTCCTCCTTTTTTTTATATATTTTTTAAATTTATATACAAGTTTTCTTTGTTTATTGAAACAGTAGAATAGTTCAACAATGATGGGTCATTCCCTTTACACTGTACATAAATTGTTGTTATAATTTTTTTTTTATATTCTTACAATGATTATTATATGATTATTGAATTCGTTCAACTTATAAATTTAACGGTTTTTTAGCAATGCTAATCAGATGATATGGCAACCATAATATAATCTACAAAATTATAGGTACTTTAGGGGAAGAAATTTTGAAATATCGTTATTTAAGCCCTGTCAGACTATTTCTATTAAAATGAAACCTACATGATATTAAAGCCCGTCCAATTTTACATCGATATAGCGAGTTTAATCAAAATCAAAATCGAGCCGTTTTTAGAAAATCGTAATTAGGTGCAAAATGCATTGTATAAAGTGGCTCTTCTGGTCAGCTGATTTTAACGAGTAAGTTGCTGTAACATCTCGGGCGTGTAGTTGTCTTAAATATAAAATTTCAGAGTTACATAGGACTTTTCGTTTTCGCGCTGGACTTACCACAAACAGACCTTTTTCCGGGACGTGGTCATTTGGACTCAGATGATCCTAAAACGTGTTCTGTTTAAAACTGGAATTCGAAAATTTTCACGATCGCAATACTTTCCCTTACTATATATTCCATATATTTGTAAGTGAAAGTAAAATTCAAAACATATTTTAAGACCGAAAAAAATGTATTTTTCTCGGGTTAGTACCAAATCGCATATATATTTGTTTAATATATAGTTGTAAAAACTTCGCTTATACGGGCGCGAGTTTCTTACCTTGCCACCATCGTGAAAAAGGTTTAACAATTTAATTAGTAGTCGCTACTTCGAGATTATAGTAACGGTAATTTTAAGAGGTTTCAATACTGATTTTTTTTTTTTTAATATTTTTTTTTTAAATTTACTGTACAAAAAATACATCAAGTATATATGCTGTAATGTTATAACACATGGAATGAACATGAAGAGAAACTGCCCATTGGCAGCACTCTTTGGTAGTGAGTCTAAACAAGAAGGTCTCGAGGCCATCTTCTTTTCAGACGCCTCGGAGGATTATCAGGAATGGAAGAGGAAGTAAGGATTGAAACTAATGGATTAGAGTGGGAGTGGAGTTTTTCATGGAAGGTGTGATACCTGGTACGGGCCAAATCAGCAACATATGGAACATTAAGATCATTGTGGATGATTTTATTCGTGACAAAGTAAGGATTTTGCGAAGGATTTTGGATTGTAAGGATTGGATACGGGAAGAGTTTGATGGTTTAGTAGAGCCCCAAAGCTCTACTCCGTATACTGAATTAAAAAAAAAAAAAATAGGATTTTTCTATTTTTAGTCCTAATAGTTTATAAAGTGGGCCGAAGGGTTAGTGTTTTCGCTGATAATTATGTTTTTTGTAATAGACGGGCTTCTTTTCAGGGAAATTACTGTCTGGGTTTTCTGGTCGTTTATCTTAATCTTCCACTTTGAAAAATAACTCATAAATTTTCTGAAGTGTCGGTAGTGTATTGATTATTGTATCAATCCTATCTGAAGATGTATAACATATCTGTGTCATTTAAACATGCTGTATTTCTTCATCGACTAACGCATAATTACATAATACATCACTCTTTCTTTGAATACTACTCCTGTTAACAAAGTTTTTTTTTTTTTTTTAAACAATTTGCATTTTGTTTATTTAACGGAGCGTCCACGATCAGTTGTAGCCTACCACACCAGTTTGCCCAGTAATTTAATTAACGCGGTAATTGAATTTCAAATACAATGGTCGAAAAAACAAAAAGGTCAAATGGATGTGCGGAAATTGTGTTGCCGCTCGTTTAAGTCGAGTGAAACTTGCTTCTAAAATAATCTAATCAAAGATAGTAAATTCATAAGATTTGAAAGACCAACAGTAAGACAACTTTTGGTAGTGGGTGCTGATCTAATTTCTCAAAGTCATTACATCACAAATAGCTAACTATTATTAATGACATTTCGCCTTACGTATTTATAAAAATATTTTTAAAAACATGTCTTTATTTGCAATCGATAGAGAATTAAATTTTCTACAAACTCACTTACCTCCGGTGTTAAAATCATTATTAATCTGGTGTTAATTAAGATTTTTTTATCACAGTCAGAAATTAAATATATAGGTATGTGAAAGTGGAAAGATTAGTTCAATTAGGATAGAAACGGGTGTTTTATAATTTAATTTATTGTATTATTATCTTCAACAATCAGTTTTATCTAGTTTTCACCACTCTGTATTGCCTTGTATAAATTTGTGTATAAGATAATATTTTCTCTAATATATTTAGCTTTCCAACGGTATAATA
Source organism: Piezodorus guildinii (assembly GCA_023052935.1). Taxonomy (NCBI): domain Eukaryota; kingdom Metazoa; phylum Arthropoda; class Insecta; order Hemiptera; family Pentatomidae; genus Piezodorus; species Piezodorus guildinii. The sequence continues at coordinate 91,431,039 of CM041298.1, forward strand.
TATATTGTTTGATCAGTTCTTGACTGTTGATAATTTAAGTCTCTATTGTTCTTAGGTTTCCGTCAATGAATAAATAATTATTGTATGATAATATTAATTTTTTGTTTTTTGTTTTTCCACTGTTAGGGCATGATTATGAGAACAATAAATTCTCGTAACGTCGCATAAAGAAAATTGTTTATTCGTTGACTGAAACCTAAGAACAATAGAAACTTATATATATGTTATTTTTTTTAAGTCCGTGAAATAAACAAATTGCAGCAAAAATATGTTTCCACTTTTCTCCACTGATTAATTTATCATTAATTTTTTCTAATCTACAAAATTAAAGGTAATTCAGAAGAAAGAAAATTCGAAAATTCGGCATTTAATCCCTATCAAAATATTTCAATCAGAATTAAATCTATATGATATTGAAGCCCAATAAATTACACCGATACAGCGAATTTAATCACAATCGTTTAAGCCGTTATTGAGAAAATCGTGAAAATGTGCAAAATGCATGTATATAACATTTGGTTCTTCTGGTTGGCCAAAGTTGATGATAAAGTTGCTGTAACATCTCGGAGATAAAGCTGTCTTTAATATAAAATTTCAATTTCGAATGACTTTTCGTTTTCGTGCAAGATTTACTGTATACACACGCAAGTACAGAAACACAGACCTTTTGCAGGACTTGGTTATTTTGACTCAAGAGACCCTAAAACGTTTATTTCCGCTGAAAACTGAAATTCGAAGATTTTCACGATCGCAATAGTTTCCTTTACTATATATACCTTATATATAAGTAGATGTATGTAAAAATAACCATTTAAATTGGTTAACTAATAGCAGAGATATTGCATTTTAAAGTGTTGATAGTTCGTTTATGTAAAGTGATTTGATTTATTGAGATATGAATTAATTGTCTACATACAGTTTTATACCATAACTAGCTGACACGGCGAACGTTGTTATGCCATATAAATTATTTCTAGTTAATATTTTGGTTGTTAAAAAAAAAAAAAAAAAGAATTTCTTGTAAATGCGTGGGATAAGAAGTATCTAAATTTATCTGAAAGATAAATGAATCGCTTTAGACGATGACCGTAGATAAAAGAAAAACAAACCATCCATTCATTTTCTCAATTCAATGTATTTCATGTGTTAACTACGAATCGACGTTAACAAATACCATTGGAAAGCTAAAGAATTAAATAATAGAATTATCTCATTGACAAATTTGTAAAATGTAATTTAAAGTGACGACTAGGAGCTTAAACTTACTGATTATTATACATAACGATTTTATATCGTTATATAATTTAATATAAATCATAAATCACAGATGAAATAAAATATACACTTTTTTAAAAATTACTTACAAACACCGTGACGCGAGATTTTTATATATTAGATAGAATTATTCGGAAACAATAAACCACGGTGTAATGATTTGCAATGTTTTTTTTTGTTTTTTTTATATTTATTTTATTTTTTATATTATGGCTCTGATTATGGTGACGGATTAGTGTTTCTCCTTGCCCCAGTTTCACTTTTTATTTATGAGATTTTCTTTCGCTTCTATTAAAAACTTAAACAGAAAAAAAAAATAAATAATAGAAAAAAAGGAGCTAATCCAGAATATTTATTATTTGTGTTTAAAAATCTGGTGCGGGCAACACACGACTTTCACTTACCTCCTTTTTTAAAATAGTTTAAAGAATTTTCAAATACAGTTAGAGATAAAAATGAGTGAAACCATTAAAGAATTAATTAAATGGCATTTCTATAGAAACATGTGTTTGATTACTTTCACTTACTATATATAGTAAGGGAAAGTATTGCGATCGTGAATATTTTCGAATTCCAGTTTTCACACGGAAATACACAATGAGTCCAAATAACCAAATCCCTCAAAAAGGTCTGTGTGTGTGGTAACTCCAGGGCGGAAACGAAAAATCCTATGAAACTGAAATTTCATATTTAAGACAAATATACTATTTTTCATCAAAATGAGCTTACCAGAAGAGCCACTTCATACCATATTTTGCACCTTTTTCCGATTTTCTCGGAAACGGTTCCGACGATTTTGATTAAACTCGCTATATCGATGTAAAATTTAATAGGCTTCAACATCATGTAGGTAGTATTCTGATAAAAATAATATGACAGGGCTTAAATTCCGACATATCAAAGATTTGTTCCTCTAAAGTACCTTTAATTTTGTAGATTATCTAAAAATAACCATAATATGTTGTTAGCATTGATAAATAACAGCTGTTGAACGAATTTGAAAAACAAATAAAGGAGAAAACTGAAAAATATTCTTTTAATGCAATTTTTTGTTTTTGAACATAAGAATGTTAATAATATTACTATGTAGTAATATACATGTATGATATACCGTTTGAAAGCTAAAGATTTTAGAAAAAATATTATCTTATACACAAGAGTTTAAAAGTTAATCGAGACTGATGAAAAGCCGATAAAACTAACTGATTATTTTAGACAATAATATAATAGATTTTTTAATAAAACACATGTTTCTATAGAAATTCCATTTAATCAATTCTTTAATGTTTTCACTCATTTTTATCTGTTACTGTACTTGAAAATTCTTTAATCGATTTAAAAAATGGAGGTAAGTGAAAGTCGTGTGTTGCCTGCACCAGTTTTTTCCAGATTTTCCATTGATTCTTCGCTCCTATTGGTCGCAGCGTGATGTTATATAGACTAAAGCCTTCCTCGATTAATGGACTATCCAACACGAAAAGAATTTTTCAATCTGAACCAGTAGTTTCTGAGATTAGCGCGTTCAAACAAACAAACATACTCTTCAAACAAACAAACAAACAAACATACTCTTCAGCTTAATAATATTAGTATAGATTCAATTAGAACAACCTCTTCTCATAAACATATTCACTATCACATCAATTATACATAACGTTTCGAGGTCTTATAGTCTCATCTTCAGAACAACGCATTAAAATTAAAATTGTCCTTAGTTCCGAAGATAAAGTTCATTCACTTATATGGTGTTCCAACTCCATAGTGTAGATTAATTTATTTTCAAATCACTATCACGAAGAGTATAACTATCTATTATATTGAATTAGAACACTCTCTTATCATATATATTTACTATAACATCAATTGTACATAACATTTCGAGGTCTTATAGCCTCATATTCAGAATATCGTATCAAAAATTGCTTCTTGGTGCTCACTCAAAATTGTCCCTACTTCAAATAAATACTAAAGTTTTTTTCTTCTTTTTTTTCCATGGCGCGACAGGTCGTGCAGGCCCTCGACACTTGCGTTTCTCGATGCCATGTTTTTAGGGTGGGATCATCACTCCCTACGCCTAATTTTGTGAGTGGCCACCATTTGGCTGACGGGTCTCACATACCCGGGAGAGAGGCTGTGAGTGAATCCTCATTAAATTACATCCTTATAAAAGCCCCGCCGGGACTGGGATTCGAACTCACAACTTTAACATGAGAGACTAGTGCGCTAGCCACTCAGCCACGGGCTCTCAGGTTTTTCTACGTGTAGCACTTGTTATATCGTGTTTCAACTCAATAATTTAGATTAATTTTGTTTCAAATCACTATCACGAAGAGCATAACTGTATTATTTTATTCAATTAGAACAACCTCTTCTCATAAATATATTTACTATCACATCAATTATACATAACGTTTCGCGGTTTTATAGTCTCATCTTCAGAACCACGCATTAAAATAAAAATTGTCCTTAGTTCCAATACTAAAGTTCTTCTATCCCTTCTTATATTTATATTGATATTGATTCGAAACTACATTAATATTCCGTATTTCGATTAAACTGTAAATAAATTTGTTAGAGGAGTCTTCATTTTAAAACCCACTGATACATCCTCAAATCATAGCATTAATAGACTTAAATCATCCATGAAATATTAATAGCTGTTTTGAAAGTTTAATGCCGCCTAGAGAGTTCCCCAGCGACGGATCCTATAAGAAATTACTAATTAAAATTTAAATATATTTTGCCTCTTAAGCCCGCTGTAATTAGGAAGGCGTGGCTCTGATTATGGTGACGGATTAGTGTTTCTCCCTGCCCCAGTTTCACTTTTTATTTATGAGATTTTCTTTCGCTTCTATTAAAAACTTAAACAAAAAAAAAAATAATAGAAAAAAAGGAGCTAATCCAGAATATTTAATATTTATGCCTAAAAATCTGGTGCGGGCAACACACGACTTTCACTTACCTCCGTTTTTAAAATAGATTGAAGAATTTTTAAATACAGAAAGAGATAAGAATGAGTGAAACTAATAAAGAATTAATTAAATGGCATTTCTACAGAAAGATGTGTTTTTATTAAAAATCGATTATATTATTATTTAAAATAATCACATAGTTTTATTGGCTTTTTATCAGTCTCGATTATATATTAAAAGCTTGTGTATGAGATAATATTTTTCCTAAAATCCTTAGCTTTCAAACGGTATATCATACATGTATATTACTGTTCTTAAGTTCAAAAAATAAATAAAATCTGGTGCGGGCAACACACGACTTTCACTTACCTCGACTGTTATGATCAATTTAAAAACTATTAAATATACTTCAATTTGAAAAATATTTGAAGTTGATTTCAATTAAACGTGTATTCATTTTGTTGGAAGCATATAATTTAGATTAAATAATATAACTATCTTAAATTGTTAATCAGTTTATCCTCTATTCGTATCTTTACATTACCTTTTACAACTCTGTGTATCAGATAATATTTTTTCTAAAATATTTTTCAACGATATATTATACATCTATGTTACTGTTCTTATTATCAGTAAGCTAAAAATGGCGTTAAAAAATAGTTTTGCTCTTTTATCCTTTAGTCGATTATCAAATTCGCTCATCTTGCATATATAGCTGTTATTTTATCAATGCTAACGAGAAAATATGGTTATTTTTATAGAATCTTTAAAATTAATGGCACTTTAGAGCAAGAAAATTTTAAATATTGGCATTTAAGCCCTGTCAGACTATTTTAATCAGAATGAAATTTACATAATGTTAAAGCCCATTAAATTTTACATCGTAGCTTTGTCAGAACTTACTGCTTTGTATACAATGTAAGAAAAAAATAGTTATCTTCATAATACTTATTTATTTAACAAGATTGAAAACTATATGTAAAAGGATATTTTATTAATACTTTTTTTTTTAGGGGAGAAATTACTTTTACCAATGAATATAAAACGTTTTTGGTCCCTGAGTTTTATTTATTTTTTTCGTTTTTTAAAAATACAATACTAGTTAATAACTTAATTCTGGAATTACGCCTCTTAAGAATAACAACAATGTTGTACAATTTAAATCAAACTATGTTTTTGTTTTTCAACGAAAACATTTTTATCATTTTATTTAGCTTTTAAACATACGCGCAAACCCGAATTTTTACCCTCCTTATCCTCGCATTTTTTAATCCCGATTTTATTATTTATTTAATTTTTATAAAAAATCCAAATAAATTAACCGTCATTGCTGTTTAAAAAAATCTGGTGCGCAACAAACGACTTTTAGTTACCCTCGCTGTTAAAATAAATTTTAAATTAAGTTACAGTTAAAGATAAGAAATAAAAATACATTGATCTCTAATGGAAACATATGTTTTAAATTAATTTATTTATCAATATAAATATATATATATATATATATATATATATATATATATATATAGAATAGAATAGAATAGAAAAAAAAAATTATTCTGGGGCTAGGTCCCCTAAGAATAACAGTTATGTACAATTTGAATATATAATATGTCTGGCCAACAGACAATAAAAACATGATTAATTATTATTTACAATGATTATTAAAATTATAATTATTTACAATGAGAAGTTATATACATAAAAAATAACAAAGAATTAATAAAAATATATATCTTCTAAATTTTATCTTATGAGAAAATAAAAATTTTATTTAAACAAAATCAAATTTTAAATTGGGCGGTAAACAGTAATCTTCATTCATTCAATGTAGATTTCAAGATAGAATTGACATTACATTTGCTAATCGTCTATTTGGGATGACAGGAGGTATAGGAAAAGTTGGGATTTGAATGAGGATTAAGAGGCGGCATGGCGGATATGGATTGGTAGAGAATTCCAGAGTGTGGTAGAGCGAACAATGAAGGAACGATCAAAGGTTTTGGTTCTGTGGGTAGGAAGGTACAGGTCAGAATGTCGCGATCGAGTTTCAAGTGAGTGGATTGAGGATTTAAATTGAAGGAGACTGTAGATGTAGGAAGGATGCTGGGAGTTAATAGTTTGGTAGAGGTATGATCCAAGGAAATATTGTCTGCGGGTTGAGGGAAGGAGCCACTTTAATTCAAGTATAAGTGGGTAACATGAGACCTCCCTGATGTACCGAAGACAAATCTTAAGAAAATGTTCATAATACGCTTTAGTCTGTCTTCAAGCACAGCCGGAAGGCCGTCATACACCGCACAACAATAGTCAAAGTGGGGGAAAATAAGTGAGGATACGAGGAGCTTACGAGTGGATTGGGGGACGAGATGACGGGAGCGATGGAAAAATTTAAGAGTACTGATTGTTCTTCGGGAGATTTGGGCAATATGAGGTTTCCAGGAGAGGGATTGGTCGATGGTGATACCTAGGTTTTTGACAGTGGAACTGAACGTAATTGGGTAATTATTAAGGATTAGACTCGGAAAGTTGTATGACATTTGATACGTGAATTGGAACCTATTGCTATTGCTTGCGTCTTCATGGCATTTAGCTTGAGGTTATTCAGATATCCCCAGGCGCTGATTCTATCCAGGTCCTCCTGAATCTTCGAAAATGCTAATAATGTCTCGGAGGGAGAGAAGGATACGTAGATCTGGAAATCATCAGCGAACAAATGGTGGGAGCAATGATGGATAGAGTTGGGAAGGTCATTAATACAGGAATTAAAAAGGAGAGGAGATATACTTGAATATATAGATGTATGTTCGCGATGAACTCTGGCACTGCTGAACCGGCTTTGATCAAACTTCGTAGGTATCTGGTATTTGGTCCAACTTAAAAGATAGAATAGTTTTTATATATTATTATTACTATTCTAAATGGTTGAAAAATATATTTTTCTAAAACGTAAACAAAATTTGTCCAACTGTTGCAACAATGGTTCCCAGTAACCTTTCCATATATTTACATATGTGATTATTAATTCAAATATAAGTGTGTGTTGATAGTTTCAATGCATTCTTATTTATAAAATATACATGCACTCCATAGTTCCCAGTTATAATAAAATACTTATTAGTATAGATATTGAGCATCGTATCCATGTTTTGTGTGTAGGTTCCCGTAGACACATGTTCAATCATTATTAGTTTTTAAGAATTGATTCAAATTTTTAATCTTTCGTGAAAAAAAAAAAAAAAAACGACATAAAAGGACTTATTTCTGGATCCTAAAAAAATACCTTTTTTTCTGGAGAAAGGTTTCACCCACAATTGAAGAAAATACGCATCTAACTTGCAAATGTGCAATTATGATGATAAACAAAAGTTATGTTTGAAAGACAAAACGGTTTTGTTGAATTATTTGGATGTGGCTACTTGGTACTGGTATATTATTGTAACATAGATTTAAATAAAATTGATATCTGACACGAAATAATAATCTTTTATTTATCATAAACACAGTAGCTCATTGCTATTTACCTGTATTTCTTTTCTATAACCTCATTCAACATGGTCACTATCAACATCTTTCGTAATTTGTAGCAATTTTAATTTAAATTATTTTATTTATCGAATTGCATTCGCAAGACCGCAAACAAAGATAATGAAGGGTAGTTTTTGTTCTATTTTTTCAATGGATCTCGATATTAGAAACAAGATATTTATAGGTGTATTAGATTTGTGGCGTCAACACATGGGGTTGCTATGGAGACGTAACCTTCAAGTGTTTATGTGTTACAAAAAATACCTGTGTGTTTAAAACAATGTTAAATGTGTGTTGTAATAAAGATATAATTCATTATAAATGTTATTTATGTGGTGATACCGCCCCATATTGGTGACCCCGAATATCAAATTGATTTACATCAACGAATTCAAGTAAGTGACAACTTTTTTTTCGTAACACCATTAAGATGCAAGAGGTTAACCGTTTATCAGTTAAAGTGCCGCCTTTCTGGCGTAATAGGCCTGACTTATGGTTCAAGCAGATAGAAGCCAATTTCCAAATAGCAAACATAACGCAGGACCAAACTAAGTACAACTATGTTATTGCTAACCTCGAAAATGATATCATGGAACAGGTTAGTGACATTATCAGTTCTCCACCAGAGACTGATAAGTTCAATGCTATCAAAAATAACCTTATAGCAATTTATTCAGAAAGCGAGGGACTCAAACTACGTAGACTTTTTTATGAAATGGAGTTAGGCGATTCCAAACCTTCTCAATTACTAAGAACAATGAAAAACCTGGCAGGTAATAAAATAACAGATGAGGTTTTGAAAACGTATGGTTACAACGCCTACCTGTTTCTTGCCAGACTGTATTAGCTGTTAGCAATGAGCCATTGACGAACTTAGGGTTAATAGCAGATAGGATAACAGAAGTCAATCCTAACCAACCCAACGAAAGTTATGGAGTTAATGCCGTTTCGAACCTTGAATCTCTAATCAAAGATCTCTCGAAACGAATAGATAAGTTGGATTCACCCGTTTTAGAAACAAGATCTCGAACTAGAACCCGCAACGTCCCGAAAAACCCCGATTTTTGTTACTATCACAGGACATACGCTGATAAGGCTAGGAAATGTGAACAGCCTTGCAAGTACCTTCAATCAAGTTCAACAAACTAGCTCCCCGATCACAAGTGGCGGAATGTGCTCGGGGCACACCAAACTGCCTATTTATTGTTGATCCAAAGTCAAAAATAAAATTCCTCATCGATACTGGTGCTGACGTCTCTGTTTTACCCGCCAAATCTGCTGAAAAAAAGACAGGCCCATCAAAATATAATCTGTTTACCGCCGATGGAACACTTATACCGACCTACGGTGAAAAGTTAGTTTCGTTATCCCTGGGCCTACGCAGAAACTATCAATGGCCATTTATTTTGACCACAGTCACACATCCTATTATAGGAGCAGACTTCCTTAAATATTATAACTTAATTGTTGATTTAAGGAACAAGCGCCTGATGGACGGCAAAACAAATCATTCTTCCGCAGCACTGTCACGCTTCGACGTAACAGGAACCTTAGATGTTCACACACTCAATACCAAGGTTCCTGACCAATTTAGAAATTTACTCGAACGATATCCAGAGCTAACTCGCCCACCTACGTTTCTCAAAAGCAGTACCACTCACAATACTGTTCACGTCATAGAAACCTCAGGACCTCCTGTCCATTGTCGTTTCCGTAGGTTGCCTCAAGAGAAGCTAAAGGTAGCGAAGCAAGAATTTCAAGCTATGTTGGACCTTGGCATCTGTCGTCCGTCTAAATCAAGTTGGGCAAGTCCTTTACACCTGGCTAAGAAGAAAGACGGCGGCTGGCGCCCTTGCGGGGATTATCGTAAATTAAACGCAATCACCAAGCCTGACAGTTATCTCTTGCCACATTTGCATGATTTTGGAAACTCTCTAGCAGGAAAGAAAATATTTTCAAAAGTTGATTTGCTTCGAGCGTACAACCAGATACCGGTCGCACCTGCAGATGTCGAGAAAACAGCAATTATCACCCCTTTCGGATTGTTTGAATTTACAGTGATGATGTTTGGTATGAGAAATGCTGGCCAAACATTTCAAAGATGGATGAATGAAATATTGGGTGAGTTTGATTTCTGTTTCGTTTATATCGACGATGTTTTGATTGCTTCTACATCCATGGAAGAACACCTCCAGCACCTAAACATCATATTTCGGCGCCTTTCACAATATAAAATCAGCATCAACCTGGCGAAATGTGTTTTTGGAGTAGAAGAACTAGATTTCTTAGGACATCGGATAAATTCAGCTGGCATAGCACCATTACCTGATAAGGTTTTAGCCGTAACTACTGCTGAAAGCCCCAAAACGTATCGGGCCTTACGACGTTTTCTGGGAGCTATCAATTATTACAGACGGTTCATGCGTCGTGCAGCTTGGCCACAGGTTATCCTGAACAAAGCATTGAAAATGCGGGAAAAAGAGGATAATCAAATTCAATGGGCTAAAGAACTCGCCGAAGCCTACGATCAGTGCGTAAACTGTCTAAAAGAGGCCACTCTACTCAACCACCCTTATCCAGATTTACCTCTCGTACTACAAGTAGATGCCTCAGATGTTGCCATCGGTGGCGCTTTGCAGCAATTGCGTAATAAAGCACATCAACCACTAGCTTTCTTCTCTCGAAAACTTAGTGACACTGAAGCACGCTACAGTACGTACGACCGAGAGCTATTAGCCATTTATTCAGCCATTAAACATTTTCGTTATCTTATAGAAGGTCGCGAAATAGTGGTTTATACAGATCACAAGCCTCTTGTTTACGCTTTTGCCCAAAAACCTGAAAAAAGCATCTCCAAGGCAATTAAGGCATCTAGATTTCATATCTCAGTTCACAACGGACATCAGACACGTGCCTGGTAACGAGAATGTAATGGCTGACTATTTATCCCGACTCGAGGAAATTTCAACTTTGGATTTAGCCGATTTTGCTCAACAGCAAACTACGGATGACGACTTACAAGAAATTCTGCAAAATCCAAATAATTATTCTATTAAACTTGTACAAAAACCTGTTCCTGGACTTGCAATTAAGCTTTACTGTGATGACAGAAATCGCCCATTTGTTCCTGTACCTAGTCGTCGAGCGGTTTTTAATCTGATTCACAGTCTATCACACCCTTCTCCCAAGAGAACTGCACAAATGGTCAAGGATCGTTTTATTTGGCCTTCAGTCGATAAAGATATTCGTCAGTGGTCCAAAGAATGTACCAGATGCCAACTTTCTAAAACTAGTAAGCATACTCGTAGTCCACTTGGTCAATTTCCCCACACAGGAAAGAGATTTGATCAAGTTCACATCGACATCATCGGACCCTTTCCTATTTCACAGGGTCAACGATATTGCCTCACATTAATCGACCGCTTTAGTTCATGGCCAGAAGCTATACCTATTGAAGATATCACCGCTGAAACTATTGCTAAAGTTTTTGTTCGGGACTGGATAGCACGATATGGTGTACCTACCAGCGTTACTACTGACCGAGGACGGCAGTTTGAATCGGACCTATTTCGAGAACTGAACCACCTACTGGGCACAAAGCACTTCAGAACCACAGCCTATCACCCGCAATCGAACGGCAAAATCGAGAGGTGGCATCGTTCCTTAAAGACAGCGCTCAGATGTCACAATTCTGTAAATTGGGTTGCCACTTAACCGATTGTGTTGTTAGGGTTAAGGACTGTTGTTCCCGAAAACGGATATGCTGCAGCCGAGCTTCTCTATGGCGAGAACATTCGCCTTCCTGGAGAATTTCTAGAATCCACCAATGAAATCAGTCACGACAAATCGTCATTTATCAAGGATCTAAGGTCAACACTTCAACAGTATAGACCAACATTTGTCCAGCGTAAGGATTCTCGAAAATTCTTCATAAATCAGGACCTGCCGAATGCTTCTCACGTTTTTGTCAGGGATGACACAATACGGAAACCACTTCAGCAGCCATACCAAGGCCCTTTTCGAGTTGTCAGAAGGAATACTAAGTATTACACCATAAATCGGCATGGAAAGGAAGAAGACATATCAATTGATAGGCTGAAACCAGCGTTCTTAATGCAGACTAGTTTCCTGATGACGAACTCCCTTTCTTCTGCCGAGGACGAATCAACGCCACCCGCTTCTCCGACTGCAACTGCAATTTCATGTGTCTGAATGTTCCTCTTTCAGTACGCTTTCATTAGGAGGGGGAGTACTGTGGCGTCAACACATGGGGTTGCTATGGAGACGTAACCTTCACGTGTTTATGTGTTACAAAAAATACCTGTGTGTTTAAAACAATGTTAAATGTGTGTTGTAATAAAGATATAATTCATTATAAATGTTATTTATGTGGTGATACCGCCACAGATTCATTATAGTAATAGGTTGTGTTTTTTAAATCACTTTCCTCATCAAATATAATTCTAACTTTAGTCTAATAAGTTGCATTTTATTCTGTTAAATATACAATAACGATTCATTAGAAGTAAGTATACTCTAAATTACTCAATATATTTTAGCTGTAACGTAATCGTAGTATATCACCACGTTTGCGACATATATGTGATCGATATACATTGATCCAACGAATGGGAATATTTTCACTTGAAAACAACTTTGATAAATGTAATTGTTAATGATATGATATTTATATTTCTTGAAAAGGTATAAGTCCTATAATAATGGAGTAGTTGTTCACCGTTTTGACCAACAATGAAAAAAATAATAAAATAAGTGTTTTATTGGTAGTTTTTTTGTAACCACATCCCCGAAAAACTGCTCCATCATGTGCGTTTTTTTAGTTACTACTCATAAACGCAGTTATGCAGATTTAAATGAAGACATAATAATGAAAGTATTCGCGAGCAAAGCCGTGGGTTATAGCTAGTATTATATATAATAATTACTTAGTTTTATCCGCGTTTCATCACTATCTATTATCTTATACAAATTTGGATATAATACATTTTTTACTATAATCGTTAGCCAAGTTCGAAAACAAATCTAACTGAAACAATATTACTATATATATATATATATATATATATATATATATATATATATATATATATTTTTTTTTTTTTTTTATGAGTTGCTATCAAATGCTTTCAAATTGCATATGAATGCTAACAACATGTAACAGTAATTTTTTCCAAATCAATACAATTGAAGGTATTCTAGAGGAAGAATATTTAAAATATCATACTAACAATACATTCTTCAATATTTATTTAACAAACGAAATATCCACTAAACATAAGTTATATGCCAGAACAACATTTGCCGGGTCAGTTAGTAGATTTATAAAATTAAGGTTATAATGATATATTATTCGTACATTTTTTTTTTATTATTTGTAGATAATGAATGTATTTATAGATAATGAATGTATTTATAATATGAAAAATTCATTGCTTAAAAAAATGGAGTAAATTAAAAAGGTATAAATCCGCATCAGACTCTCTGGAATCGATCTGTTGTTACAGACGTAGAAGGGTAGGTCAGGAGATGTCCTTAATGTTAGTGACAGAGAAGCGCGTTACCATGTTGACGTTTCGGCAGTCTCAACTGAGTGACGTTTTGGTTAGTGACTCGAGTATTTTAGTTTTCAACTTGTAAATAGTTAATAATGTTGTATGCGTTATTCTGGCGCCCGAACGTAGCATTTAGAGCTGTTAGCAACTAACCTGTTGACCTCACACGCCGGTTACCGGGTCACTGTGAAACTCCATCAAAGGCGCAATTTGTTGACCTCTAAATTCTCGAATGTAACAATTATTTAGGAACGGAAACTGGAATTTCTTTTTTACTTTCACTTACCTATATATGAAATATATAGTGAGGGAAAGTATTGCGATCGTGAAATACACGTTTTAGGGTCCCCTAAGTCCAAATAAAGTCCCGCAAAAATATCTGGGTGTACGTGTGTGTATGGTGAGTCCAGCAAGAAAACGAAAAGGTGCACAAAAATGAAATTTCATATTTAAGACAACTATACGCCCGAGATTTTACGACACCTCTTTTTTAGCAAAATCGGCGAACCAGAAAAGCTACTTCATATAATACATTCCACACCTTTTTTCGATTTTCTCAAAAACGGCTCTTAACGATTTTGATTAAACTCGCAATATAGATGTAACATTTAATGGGCATTAATGTGGTGTAGGTTTTATTCTGATTGAAATAGTCTGACAGGGCTTAAATGCCGATATTTTAATTTTTTACCTCTAAACTACCTTAAATTTTGTACATTCCAAAAGATTAACCATATCATCTTAATGACATTGATAAAGGACGGCTAAATATACAAGTTGGACGTATATGATGACAAACGAAAGGATAAAAGAGCAAAACTATTTTTTTACTTTTTTTTAAAAATTTTTTTGGAAGTTTTCTTAATTGGAACTTTTAAAAAAGCACATAATACCTTCCATTCATCATCTAATCCTTTTATTTCATTAGTCCTTTAACATTTTTTTATCCAAGTCGACGTTTCGGGGTTGTTTCCCCATTTTCAAGACTTATTCCTCGCTACAACATTTTTCACATCTCATAGCCACTGCTACTTGTCCTATATTAACATAGGAAGAAATTAGGACAAGTAGCAGTGGCTATGAGATGTGAAAAATGTTGTAGCAAGGAATAAGTCTTGAAAATGGGGAAACAACCCCGAAACGTCGACTTGGATAAAAAAATGTTAAAGGACTAATGAAATAAAAGGATTAGATGATGAATGGAAGGTATTATGTGCTTTTTTAAAAGTTCCAACTACTTTTTTATGTAATTTTAGTTTTTTTGATAAGAATCGTAATATATGTGTATAATATAACGTTGGAAAGAGAAAGATTTTAGAAAAAATATTATCTGTTATAAGCATTTGTAAAATGTAATACAAAGTAACGAATAACTAATAAACTTATTACTGATTTATAATTTAGTTACATTATTTAATCTTAATCATATGTTTCCAACGAAAATGAATATATTATTAAATTCAAATACAAATATGTTTTAAATTGAAGTATATTTAATACTAAACAAAAAAAAATTTAACATTTGTGGTAAGTGAAAGTCGTGTGTTGCCAACACAAGATTTTTTCTTTTGGATATCTAATTCGTTCAACTTATATATTTATCCGTTTTATATCAATTCTAAAAATCTGATCTGCTTCAGGGGAATCTTGGCGCAAGATGAAAATTAGAGATCTAACAATAGGGACGTGGAACTTTAGAAGTTTAAATACGGCAGTTGGGTTAAAGTCGGTCGCGCATGAAGTTAAGGGGTACCATTTAGATATCGTTGCATTACAAGAGGTTCGCTGGCCAGGGTTCGATAACAGAAGGAAAGTATACTATTTACGGGGGGAGCGTTAATTATTGTCTAGGTACCGGGTTTCTGATTAGGAATAGATTTCTTTCCGCATTACGGGACGTACAGTTCTTTACTGAAAGAATATCGGTTGCTATATTTCAAGGGCGTTGGTTTAAAATCGCGTTTATAAACATTCATTCTCCCACCGAAGACAGTGATGATGAAGTAAAATGCGAATTTTATGATAAACTAGAGTCGGTTTACGATAAGTTACCGCGAAATTACATTAAGATAATTCTAGGCGACGCGAACGCAAAGATTGGAAGGGAAGAAGTATATCGTCCTACAATCGGTAAAGAAAGTTTGCACGAATATAGTAATGATAATGGGACCCGACTAATAATCTTTGCCATTTCGAAGAACCTAGTAATCAAAAGTACTACATTTAAACATAAGGATATTCTTAAGTATACGTGGACATCGCCGGATGGACAAACACGGAATCAAATCGATCATGTTTTAGTACAAAACAGATGGCAAAGTAGCATAATTAACGTGAGATCGTATCGGGGTGCAGAATGCGGTTCTGATCATGAATTAGTAATCGCGAAACTTCGACAAAAACTAAATACAAAAAAGAGAACACCGAATTATATTCGTCCCGAGAATTTTGTTTTAGTTAAATTGAACAACCTCGAAATTAGAAAACAATTCGCGATAGAAGTAAAAAATCGGTTCGAAGCTTTGGAATTTTCAGACGAGGAACACAAAGATGTAAACAAATTATGGGAAGGGATCAGGGATAATATTAAAGAGGTCGGTAATTTATGTCTTGGAAAAATCGAAAATAAAAAGAACAAACCTTGGTTCGACAGGGATTGTCAAAATATGTGCGAAAAAAGAAAAACCGCTAAACTGAATTCCTTAAATAATCCAAGCGATAATAATGTGGCTTATTTTCGGTTAGTAAAGAATGAAACTTCAAAACTCTTAAAAAATAAGAAAAGAGAGTATCTTAAAGGCAAAATAATAGAAATAGAAAAACACAGAAACGAAAATAACGTAAGAGAGATGTACAAAGGTATAAACAAATCGCGTAAAAGATTTGAACCTCTATTGAATGCGGTTAAAGATGCAAATAACAATATAATTGCGGATCCTTCTGAGATATTAAATAAATTTAAACAACACTTTGACGGCATCTTAAATACGGAAAATAATAATCAATCTCCTCTCTCTGAATATCAGAGCGCTGAACCATGGATAGACGCACCGAGTAATGAGGAAGTCGAAATGGCGATAAGAAAATTAAAACGTTATAAGGCTGCAGGAAATGATAACATCACGAGTGAATTAATCAAGGCGTGTGGAGAAGCGGGCGTTTCCAAAATACATTTTTTAGTTAAAAAGATCTGGGAAACTGAAAAAATGCCCGAAGAATGGAAGGAATCAATACTTATTACGATTCACAAAAAAGGACCGAGGTCGGATTGTAACAACTATCGTGGGATCTCTCTTCTCCCAGTATGCTATAAAATATTCTCGTCAATTCTAACTAGTCGAATCACGAAATACGCTGAGGAAATTATCGGAGATTACCAATGTGGTTTTAGGCGGAATCGCTCGACTATTGACCAAATATTTTCCTTACGTCAAATATTAGAGAAAAAATTGGAATACAACGGTGTAGTCCATCAACTTTATATCGATTTTAAAAAGGCTTATGATTCAATAGACCGTCAGAAGCTATATAATATCATGATTGAACAGGGAATACCAAGAAAGTTAGTAAACCTAGTAGAGATGTGTGTTTGTCGGAAACATTCCATTAAGTTAGAATTGGTCATAATTACTCCGAGAGATTTGAGTTGCGATCGGGTTTTAAACAGGGTGACTCCCTTTCACCTGTGTTATTTAATTTAGCTTTAGAATATGTCATAGAAAAGGTGATGTGTACCGAGAAAGGCTTAAATATGGGTGACAAGATTCCGGTTTTGGGGTACGCCGATGATCTGGTACTGCTAGGTGAAGACACGGAAACCATACTACTAAATACAAGTGTGTTAATAAAAACCGGTAAAGAAATAGGACTCGAATTAAATACCGATAAGACGAAATATATGATTAGTAGCAGAAACGGTGGCGATCTTGGTGATATTGATGTATCAGGGCATACTTTTGAACACGTTCAGAAATTCAAGTATTTAGGTTCAATGATAACAAGAAAAAATGAAATCCAGGAAGAAATAAAGTCCCGGTTAAAGGTGGGAATAATAATGCGTGTTATTATTCAGTTGCTAATTTTACTTAGTTCGCGGCTTCTATCTAAAAACTTTAAGGTTAGAATTTATAAAACTATTATTCTTCCGAAGGTTCAATACAGATGTGAAACGTGGCCGCTTACTTTGAAGGATGAACAACGGCTTAAGGTGTTCGAAAATAAGGCAAAGCGTAAAATATTTGGTCCGAAGAGAGATGAGGCCACTGGGGAGTTTAGGAGGTTGCACAACGCGGAATTGCGGGACTTGTACCCTGTGAATATAATTGATTTGATAGCATCTCGGAGACTCAAATGGGCGAGTAAAGTTTTTGGGCTCGATGAAGAGCGGATTCCGAGAAAGTTGGTATTCGCTAAACCGACTGGTCTGCGTCCGAAAGGCAGGCCGAAGCGTCGATGAGAGGATTGCGTTAATGCTGATCTCGGGGGCTTGGGCTTGAACGGTGAACATTGGACGAGTCTGTGTAGGCGGAATTTGGTGGTATTGGCATCGAACCTTCGGGTTCGCTAAGCCTATTATTATTATTATTATTATTATACGTGCTAGACTTACCTCACACAGAACTTTTTCGTCACTTGGATATTTTGACTTAAGGGACCCTGAAGCATGTTTGTTTTTTGTTTATTTATTTAACGCCCTTTATGGTACTATGGCTAGTCGGACGATGCTACAGTAGGAGTCCTAAATTTTGCCTATCCAGGTTTTATTACGATAGGGATCTTTAACGAGTACCTGACATCGCACAGGCTCGAGACCACCTTTTCCTTCAGAAGGACGGCATAACTAAGGATTGTCTACTCCAAAAAAAAAAAAAAAAATTATAAAATTTTCACAATTTAATATATACGTAAGTGAAAGTAAAAATATAATATAATCTGGATGAAGTTAGTTTAACCATCGCTTAAGAAACTGTTCAGTCATATAACATTAATGTTTCAATGTCAGAAATGATTATTTATCACATGTCGACATTCTACCATAATACATAAATGTATGTAATTCTGCATTATTTGGAAATACCGTTCTCTAAAGCAAGCCAATTTAACTTGATTCAGAAACTAATCAAACAAAGCGATATTGTCCGACGAATATGCCTAGGTTTTGTCACCAACTACCACGTTTTGAAACACCCTCTCTGCTTTCCTGTAACAATGCCACTGTAAATTCACAACCCTATTGAACATTCCTTTATAAATCTCGAATCGACTAAATTAGTAATAAACCTGCTTTTACCGCATCCTCGATCCAGTTATAGATCCTTCTTCACCAGGTGGTATGGTACCTGAATAATATATTGTGTTTTAATCTATAAGAAAATATATATATATATATATATATATATATATATATATATATATATATATATATATATATTTAAGTATGTGTGTGTGTGTAATCATGTTTACTTAGTCAATGATTTTTATATATTCTAAATAAGGGTTAGTTAACGTGTTTTTGTGCATTGCTTTCATCTGAGATTCCTAGTCTTTAAGTGGTATTTTGCCATTTTTAGTAACAAGCTGCTCCAATCTCGACCCCTATTTAAATTAAGACCACACTACGTAATGAGAGTACGTACTTATCTTCCATAGATATCCCTGATAACCCTCCAAGGCGACTGGAAAGAAAGTGGCCTCAGGACCTACTGAGTTAAAATAGTTAGTGAAGTGCTACCACTCGGTATCTATGGGTGTGGAATGTGTACCACATTTTCATGACTTTTTTTTCCATTCCTTCTATTTACTTATTGTGTTCTTTAATACAGTTGTAAATTACTACACATAAATAAATAAAAAAACTTACCAATATATGAAATACATTAATATAATTTTCAACAGGAGTACACGTTAAAGGATTCTAAACAGGTTAAAGTCCCGCAAAAAGGTATGTGTGTGTGTGCGCGCGTGTGTTTGTGGGAGGGAGAGTAAGCCCAGTGTGAAAACGAAAAGGTATTGGAAACTGTAATTTTATATTTAAGACAACTATATGCTCGAGATGTTACAGCACCTTTTTAATCGAAATCGGTGAACCTACTCTTAATACGATGAATTTTACACCTTTTCCCGATTTTCTCAAAAATGGTTTGGTTTTTGATTTATTTATTGACACAAAACATACATAATATCTAATTCACTATAAGATACACGTTTTTGAAAACAAACAATTATGGTTTTAGTTGAAATTTTAAATAATAATATTAATTAAAATAAATAATGAACCAATATAACAAATAATAATAATACACTAAAACAAATAATAATAATACACAATAAACGAATACATTATGAACAAATAATAATACATAATAGACAATAATGATATACATAATAAGTAATACATCCATAATAAATGAATACATACATACAGATAATACATAATTTACAAATAATACACTCATAAATAGTGCCGGATACGCTCATTTTAGAAAATGAATTTAGAACAAATAACTTTTTAATAATATAATTTTTAATATTTAATATAATTATTATAATTTAATATTATAATTCAATATAATTAATAATAGTATTAATTATATTATAATAATCTAATAATAGTATTATGATAATCTATAATAAAAATAAATATGACAGCGTTAGTAAAAAATAAACATATATCAAGTTATATTAGTAGACGATATTCATGAAAAAACAAATAATAATAAAAATAAATAAAGATAAATAGTAATAAATAAACATTAAGTAAGTCGTCAAATCCTCTTATAAAAGTCCGTTTCAGAAAGGAGGCACATTAATTGGTCAATTCTATTCCCATCGTTTCCTAATGCAACCGCGACATTGTGTGGTATTCCCTTTTGGTGTAGAAGGGACATTCCTCGAACACATGAGTAATTGTCAGGGTTCCCCTACAATGCTGACATCTTAGGGGCAACTCTTTACATATTAAATGCCCATGTGTTAACCTTTTGTGCCCTATTCTCAGGCGGGCCAAGACCACCTCCTCCCTGCCTTTGCTGCGACTTGAGGTTTTCCAATACTTTACTTCTTTCTTAATGGTTTTCAGTTTGCTTGGATAACTGTTTTTCCATGCTTCATCCCATTTCTTTCATACATTTACTATTAGAGGGCGTGCTAGCTCTGATGGTGTGAGCAGTGCCCTACCACGACCAGGGAGATTGAGAGCCTCTTTGGCAGCCTTATCTGCCATTTTATTTCCTCTTATCCCCATGTGACCCGGTATCCACACATAATTGATTCTTTTTCCATTTTCAGCCATTACTTTGGTTAATTCCAGGATTCTTAAAATTCCTGGATGACTGGAATGCATGTTCTGTAGTGCTTTTAGAGCGCTCAATGAATCTGAGGCTATGGTGAAATTCTCCATTGGGAGTGTTCTGGAATAATCAAGGGCCATTATATTATGATCGCATTCACTTCAGCTGTATAGATGGAACAATATTGATGTAGTTTCGACTTGTAGGTGCATTCTGATGCGACGAAAGCTGAACCAGTGGATGAGTATGATTTAGAACCATCCGTGAAAATTAGTTTGTGGCTGGGCAATGCGCTGATTATCTTCTCAAAACGGTCTTTAAAATGTATTAATTTGGAATTTTGTTGACTATATTTAGCCATCTCAACATATACATGGGTTTTCAGAAATGTCCATGGTGGTGTTTTGTTTTCTATTGAAGTTATATTGATTAATTTTAACAACGGACGACATTCTTTCTGCTAATGGTAAGGTTGGGTTGGTCTTTAGTTGAAATTTCGCCGAATATTTTGATTTAAAGATGTATACGTGAGCAGGGTGAGTAGCTTGTGTGATTAATTTTGTGATATAGTTTATGGCCAATTTATCGCGTCGGTAGGATAGTGGTGGTAAGCCAGATTCTGCACAAAGACTTAGAGAAGGGCTGGTCCTGAAAGCTCCTGTAGCAATTCGTATGCCTGCATGGTGTACTACATCGAGTTTAGCCAGATTGTCCCTTTTTGCCGAGCCAAAGACAAAGCAGCCATACTCCATCTTTGTACATATTATTGATAAGTATATCTTGAGTAAAGTGATGCGATCTGCACCCCAACTTGTTCCAGTTAAGACTTTAAGTATATTAAGTTTTTTTACACATTTTTTTTCAAGGATTTTATGTGATTTTCCCACTTAAGGCGTCTATCAAATTCCAATCCCAAGAATCTACAACTATTTACCTATGGTAAAGGAACATTGTGTAAGTAGGAGGTCTGGTAGGTCGGGGAGATTTCTTCTTCTACTGAAATACAAACATTTTGTTTTAGCTTCCGAAAACTTCAGTCCAGAGTTTTGTGACCACTCGTTTAATCGATTTAATGAAGTTTTTAGCTTATCTTTTATTGATAGCAAATCTTTGGATCGACAACCAATTGCCAGATCGTCTACAAACAGCATTGGTTTGACTCCACGAGGTAAATTGGTGGCCAGGTCATTGATTGCGAGAAGGAAAAGCGTTGTGCTAAGAACGCAACCTTGTGGGACACCATTTCTTTGTTCATGTGGCATGGACAATGAATTCCCTACTCGAACTTTGAAATAGTGATGGCTAAGAAATTTACAAATGAAGTTTGGCATGTTTCCTCGGAATCCTAGTGACATTAACTTTTTCAGGATTACATTAGTATTGGTTTTGTCGAATGCCTTGTGCATGTCAAAGAAAATAGCGATGGCTTGTTCATTCTGAATATGGCAATAATGAATCAAAAACGGCAGTAATGAATTTGATTAAACTCGCTATCCCTATGTAATATTTAATAGGCTTAATATCATGTAGGTTTCATTGTGATTAAAATAGTCTGACAAAGCTTAAATGCCGATATTTAAAATTTTCTTCCTCTAAACTATCTTTAATTTTGTACGTTTCAAAATATTAACCGTATCATCTTAATAACATTAATGTAGGACGGATAAATACACAAGTTAGATGAATTCAATGATTGACGAAATGATAAAAGAGCAAAACTATTTTTACATGCAATTTTGGTGTTTGGGGCATGAAAACTAATGAAAACAGTAATATAGATAATATACCGCTGGAAAGCTAATTATTTTAGAAAAAATATCCTCTTATACAAAATACTGTGAAAGTAAACATAGGGTAATGAAAAGCCGAAAAAACAACCTGATTTTCCTTGATAAAAGAAAACACGTTTTTATTAAAACTCAATGGAAATAATGCTTTAACAATTTATTTTTGTTTCTAAATGTGTTTAAAAATGGTTTTATTGATATGAATAATGGATGTAAATTAAAGTAGTGCGTTGCTCGCCTCAGATTTTTTTTAAATTTAAATTTTTAAATACTTGTAGTATTCCATCATGCAGTTTAAATTCCAAAAATAAATATTTAAAAAAAAATTAAAATTGTTTTTTAAGTTATAAAGGAAGATAAAATCTAAAACTAGTATGCTTTGGAATGAAATTATTATTATTATTTTTTTTATATTAGCTTACTAGCTATAGCTTGTGGCTTTGCACGCGAACATTTTATTCTGTATTTATTTAAATTTGCAGAAATGTTTTTATGAGTAGTAACTATAAAACGCATATGAACAAGCAGTTGTTTGGGGATGTGGTAACAAAGAAACTACCAATGAAACACACTTATTTTATTTTTTTCTTACTAGTGTGTTTTCTTTATGGACACGCCCTCAACCAACTTCTCTACCATATAGTCAAAACGGTCAACAACAACTCTACTATGATAAGACGTATACATTTTCAAGAAATACAATTATTATATTTCTAACAAATACATTTATCAAAGTTGTTTTCATGTGAAAATATTACCTTTCGTTGGATTAATGTATATCAATCACATTTATGTTGCAAACCTGACTATATACTACGATTTCTTTACAGATAAAATATATCGAGTAATTTTTGGTATGAATACTTCTATTGGATCACTATTTTATATTTAACAGAATAAAATGGCAAAATATTAGACTAAAGTTATATTATGGTTAATGAGTAAAGTGATTTTAAAATAACTTTACCTATTACTATAATTGATCTAATATAACTATTAATGCTTTGTTTCTAATATCAAGACACTTTGAAAAAATCTGATGCGGGCAACACACGGCTTTCACTAACCTCGGCTGTTAAAATTTAAAAACTATTAAATATAGATAGATATAAAATAATTTTTATTCTGGGACTGGGTCCCTTTAGAATAACAAGTTTGTACAGTTTAAATATACAATATGTCTGGCCAACAGCCAAGATGAACATGATTAACTACTATTTACAATAATTGATGAATTTGTATATAAAATAAAATAAAAACAATTTTCAGAAGCTAATTTATGTTAGAAAAAAATGAGAAATATTTGATTTGATAACAGAATCCAAATTAAAAAAGAAACAAAAAAAAAAAATTAAATAAAACACAAATAATTAGTAACATTGTACTAATACTTAGTATTCTTAAAATAACATTAACTCTGAAATAATAAAGGATCTATATTAGACCAAGAATTAATGAAAGATAATACAATTAAAACATAAATAAAAATAAAAAATACAAATATAAGAAATGAAATCTTCTAGTAACAAAAAACGATATAAAAAACTAAACAAATACTGTAAAGATTGAACCAAAGGAAAAAAAAAAATTATATAAAAATATATTTCATATTTAAAAATATACTTCAATTTTACAAATATTTTATGTTGATTTTAATAGAACGTGTATTCATTTTCGTTGGAAACATATGATTTACATAAAAAAATGTGTTTTATTAAATAAATTATTACATTTCTATCTACAACAATCAGTTAGTATAATCGGCTTTTCATCACTCTCCATTAACCTTTAAAATTTATTGTGTTTGATAATATTTTTTCTAAAATCTTTAGCTTTCCAACGGTATATTGTACATCTATATTACTCTTCCTCTGTTCAAAACCACAAAAATTCATAAAAAAATATGTTTGCACTTTTCTCATTTAGTTGTTTATCAAATTTGCTCAAATTGCATATTTCTCGGTTATTTATCAATGCCAATCGGATGATGTTCCAATTTTTTTGAAATCTACAAAATTAAAGGTACTTTAGAAGAAGAAAATTTAAAATTTTGGCATTTGAGTCCTGTCACACTATTTTAATCAGAATAAAACCCACATAATGTAAAAGATTATTAAATTATACATTGATATAGCGAGTTTAATCAAAATCGTTATAACCGTTTTTGAGAAAATCGAAAAAAGATGCAAAATGCATGGTATAAAGTGGCTCTTCTGGTAAGCTCATTTTTATGAAAAATGGTTTGTAACGTCTCGAACGTATATTTGTCTTAAATATGCAATTTCAGTTTCATAGGACTTTTCGTTTCCGCCCGGGAGTTACCACACACACAGACCTTTTTGTGGGACTTGGTTATTTGGACAAGTCTACTACTATCACAATAGTTTCTCTTACTGTAGATAGTAAGTAAAAATAATAAAGAAAGTGTTTTTATAGATAGTTTCTTTGTTACCACATCCCAAACAACTGCTCCATCATATACGTTTTATACTTACCACTCATAAACGCATTTATGCAAATTTAAAAAAAGACAAAATGAAATCTTCCGGTCTTTAAGCCGCGGGTTAAAGCTAGTAACTATATTATATTGTTGAACAGTAATAAGTTTATCCCCTTTTCGTCACTTTATATTACCTCTTACAACTTTATGTATCAGATAATATTTTTTCTAAATTTTTTCTCTTTCCAACGGTATATATTATACGTCTATATTACTGTTCTTATCAAAAATTATATTTAAAAAAATATTCTACTCTTTTATCCTTCAGTTGGTCATTAAATTCGCCGAACTTGTATATTTAGCCGTTCTTCATCAATGTTATTAAGATAATATGGTTAATCTTTTGTAATGTACAAAATTAAAGGCAGTTTAGAGGAAGAAAATTTAAAATATCGTAATTTTATCCTTGTCAAACTATTTAAATCAGAATGAAACCTACATCATATTAAAGCTCATTAAATTTTACACCGATATAGAAAGTTTAATCAAAATCGTTAGAGCTGTTTTTGAGAAAATCGTAATAACGTGCATAATGTATGGTATAAAGTGGCTCTTCTGGTTTGCTGGTATTGATGAAAAAGTTGCTGTAACATCTCGGGTGTATAGTTGTCTTAAATATAAAATTTCAGTTTCATTGGACTTTTAGTTTTCGCCCGCGGGGTTAACTTCTCCCCCTCTCCTCCTTCCACACACACAGACCTTTTTGCGGGACTTGGTCATTTGGACTCAGGGGACCCAAACGTTTAGCTAATAATTTTTATCACCGTATATTTTAATAACGAAAGTATTAGGATAACGCAAATTTTAATTTCTCAATCTAGAATACAGCGGTTATTGAGAGATCGTTCCCTCGATAGCAAACATCCTAGAGAAGAGATGGGCTTTCCAAAGAGGTCCTAAAGATGCCTTATCAAGATAGCCTTGGGGAGGGGAAGGGATGGGAGAGGAGGGTGGTTTTAGGGGAGGGGGTAACGAGATAATAAAAGATTAAATAATATAAGGAGTGGGGAGGAATAGAGTTGAGGGACCCGGGTCTTATCTTTAGATATTAGCGCTCCACTCTTGTAATCTTGGATTAGTTAACCCAGCCCTCTCCTAACCTTCTTTATTAAACAAACTTGCGAACGAGTTCATCTTAATTTGGGCCTCTTTATAAGTTAAACAACTCGTCTACGGGCCAGATGAAGGTATTCTATGAAGTCGAATGAAACGAATATGACCTAATAAAAAACGTGTTAAATGTTAATTTCCAACAACTTTTTACATTCACTTACCCATATATGGAATATATAGTAAGGGAAAGTATTGCGATCGTGAAAATTTTCGAATTACAGTTTTCAACGGAAATACACTTTTTAGGGTCCCCTGAGTCTAAATAACCAAGTCTCGAAAAAAGGTGGTTTTTTTTTTTTTTTTTTTTTTTTTTTTTTTTTTTTTTTCGGGTAGGGGAAAAATCTTTTATCAGACGCAGTGCAACTGTCAGGCTACACAACAGTGTGAGATTCCTACTCACTAAAAAACCACCTCCCAATTCGCCTTTACCACCCCACGGAACCGCTGTCAAGCATTACTTCATGGGGGAGCAGAAGGGCTAAATGCCAGCTACTTTACTGGACATCTGATTTAAGCTAGGCCGATGCACCGCCTCTCCTTTCTTGCTGCTGTACTCTGAGCTTTCTGCAGATTTGTGCTGCATAATCAGCTGCAGCGCTCCAACTCTCCTGACTAGCCATCATCAAGGAGACTAAATTTTCGGGTTATGCTTTTGTACTAAATTTAGCGTCTATCTCCGATCTTTCTCGAACGAATCCCGAACAAGAGAAGAATGCACGTTCCACTGTTTCTTCTATGGGATCACAAAATGGGCACAATGAACTTTCCTCTATTTTTAAACGGGCTAAGTAGGCTCTGAAGCAACCATGCCCAGTAAGCAGCTGAGTGAGATAGTAATCTACATATCCATGTTTCCGGGATAACCATGTCGATATGTCGGGAATTAGGCGGTAGGTCCATCTTCCAGAAGATGAAGCGTTCCAGCGTCTCTGCCATATATCAAGTGTATGAACTCTCTCTTGTTTTGCTAAAGAAGCCCAGTGAGCATCCGTCTCTTCTTGTTTTCTTCGGTAGATCCTTCTACGTTCATCTGCCAAAAGATCAATCGGAGGCATGTCTGCGATGACGCATACAGCGTCGTAGGACACAGTGCGAAAAGCTCGAGCGACACGCAGGGCACTTCTCCGATGCACACTAATAACATTCCGGACATATGATTGCACTTGGCAGGATTCTGCCCAGATCGGTGCTGCGTACAGAAGCGTGGAGCTGGCTACATTGGCCAGAAGCTTCCTCTGGTTTCCCCTTGGTCCACCAATATTTGGCATGATTCTGGCCAATTCATTTACCACATTCGCTGCTCTATTACTAACTTTATGCAGGTGTTCATCAAATCGAATTCTAGCGTCAATATGCACTCCGAGATATCTAATTGATGGCTTGGATAGGATATCGAACTCCCCGACGGTGAAACTGACTGTCTCCTTCACTTTCCTACTGGTTATCAATACTGCCTCAGTTTTATGACCAGCAAGCTGAAGGCCTGCCGCTGAGAGACTTTATACTATTCATTTTGCATCTTTCTACGATTTTCTCGAAAACGGTGAATGATTTTGATTAAACTCCCTATATCGATGTAAAATTTAATAGGCTTCAATATTATGTAGGTGTCATTCTGATTGAAATAGTATGACAAGGCTTAAATGCCGATATTTTAAATTTTCTTCCTCTAAAGTACCTTTAATTAGGTAGATGCTATAAAAATAACTACATTATCTCGTTAGCATTTGTAATTAACAGCTAAATATGCAAGTTGAGCGAATTTGCTAAAAAAACTAAAGGAGAAAACAGAAAACATATTTTTTTAACGCAATTTTTCGTTTTTGACTATAAGAACAGTAATATACATGTATGATATACCGTTGGAATGTTAAAGATTTTAGAATAATATTATTTCATACACAAGCTTTTAAAAGTTAATAGAGAGTGACGAAAAGCCGACAAAACTAACTGATTATTTTAGATAATAATATAACAGATTTTTAATAAAACACATGTTTCTACAGAAATTCAATTTCAACTATATGCAGATGCTATAAAAATAACTACATTATCTCGTTAGCATTTGTAATTAACAGCTAAATATGCAAGTTGAGCAAATTTGATAAACAACTAAAGGAGATAGCTGAAAAACAAAATTTTAATGCAATTTTTTGTTTTGAACATGAGAAGAGTCATATACATGTTTTATATACCGTTGGAAAGCCAAAGATTTTAGAATGAATATTTTATTTACACAAGCTTTAAAGTAATAAAGAGTAATGAAAACCGATAAAACTAACTGATTATTTTAGATAATAATATAATAGATGTTTTTATTAAAACAGATGTTTCTATAGAAATTCAATTTAATTTATTCTTTAATGGTTTCATTTATTTTTATCTCTAGCTGTATTTGAAAATTCTTAAATCGATTTTAAAAACGGAGGTAAGTGAAAGTCGTGTGTTGAGCGCACCAGTTTTTTTTTTTTTTATAGGACGCTTAATCTTCTCTTTCTCTTCAACCGTTATTGCTAATTTGTTTGTTAATTTAGAAATTGTTGATTAGACTATGCATAATTTTTATTCTGATCCCTTTTACCTCTAAAACCTAATTTTATTGTATTTATTTTTTTGATCAAAGGAGGGGATCTTTATTTTTTATTTATATATATTTGATTGAAAAATGAAGGTGAACTGTATTATGAACTGTAACTGTATTATTCCATCCGTGGTTTAGATGTGGGAATTCGTGGGAGCTCAAAGATTCGCGATACCATTTTATATATAAAGCTTCATGGACGTTATTTATTATTTTAGAAGATGAATAAAATGAATAGATGAAATATTTTACCATCGCTAAAGAAATAAAGCGTATAAAAAACAGGGGAAAAAATTAAGTTGCTTCATTTAGGGATATAAATGAAGCGTATTTAATCCCACTATAAGTGATAAAGGGGGAGATTTAGCAGCGCTTAAATAAAATAAATTGATGCAAGGAGAAATGTGTGGGTTTATCTCCTCCAACTTATGAAATGTTTTACTGCTCCGGGAAACGTGGCTCGGCACACTCTTTGATAGAAAACATTCTACTAAAAAGATTTTGTTTGTTTTTTATTTTTTATTAAAAGTAACTCCTCAAAAACCAACATACTTTTTTTTGTGTGTTTATTGTCTGTACCCGTCAGGGGCTTTTTACATTTGTTGGTTCAATGAATTTATTTAACTCAATGCCTTTTCGAAAGATATTTTGTTTATGAAAAAAAAACATGTTTTTTTTTTTACGTTTGACTTAGGCATGTATAAATAACACAAACAAACAAAACTATTTCTACAACCCATGCAGGGTATTGGGCCCAGTAATTATACAGATTCGTACAGTTTCTAAGCCAGTAATATAGATAATGCCGTTGGAAATATAAAGATTTTAGAAAAAAATATTATCTTACACTCGAAAATGTAAAAGTTAACGGAGAATAATGAAAAGCCGATAAAACTGTCATAGATAATAATACTAGTATATTACATTATTTTATAAAAACCCATCTCTTTATTCAAACTCAATGTAATTAATTCTATAATTTTTGTTTTGTTCGGTTTAGGGCGTGAAACAGCAAGGTCATCAACGCTCGAATTCTATAACTTTTTTATTTTATTTCTAAATGTATTTAAAATTTCTTAAATTTATTTTAACAAAGTACTTAGGTGAAGGTCGTGTGTTGTGCGCGCTATATTTTTACTTTCACATACCTACATATGAAATATATATATTAAAGGAAAGTAATGCGGTTGTGAAATTATTCGAATTCCAGTTTTCAACGGAAATACACGTTTTAGGGTCCCTGAGTCCAAATAACCTAGTCCCGCAAAAGGTCTGTGTGTGGTAACTCTAGCGCAAAAAAAGAAAGTCGTACGGAACTGAAATTTCATATTTAAGACTAAGAAATTTCAAATTACGCCCGAGATGTTACAGCAACTTTTTCACTAAAATCGGCTGACCGGAAGTCTTACTTTATCCCATGCATTGAGCACCTTTTTACGATTTTCTCAAAAACGGCTCTAACGGTTTTGATTAAACTGGCTATATTGATGTACAATTTAATGAGCTTTAATATCATGTTGGTTTCATTCTGATTAAAATAGTCTGATGGGGCTTAAATGCAGATATTTTAAATTTTCTTCGTCTAAAGTACCTTTAATTTTGTAGTTTCTATAAAAATAACTATATTATCTTGATACCATTGATAACTAACAGCTAAATATGCACGTTGATCGAACCGATAAACAACTAAAGGAGAAAACTGAACAAATATCTTTTTTATGCATTTTTTGTGTTTTGAACACAATAATAGTAGTATAGTTGTATAATATACCGTTGGATAGCCAAAGATTTTAGAACAAATATTATCTGATTAACGGAATTGTAAATGGTAATGGAGAGTGAAGTAAAGCCGATAGAACTAACTGTTTTTTTATGTTCCCGAAACGAAAAATTCATAGTGACCGTGCTGCAACCGGGTGGCTTGTCAATGAAACACAGCGTGCCAATTTTGGTTCTAAGCATAAGAACAGTAATATAGACGTATAATATACCGTTTGAAATAGAAAGACTTTAGAAAATAAATTATCTTATACACAAACTTGTAAAATTGAATAACGAGTGATAAAAAGCCGATAAAACTAACTGATTATTTTAGATAATAATATAATAGATTTTTTAATAAAACACATGTTTCTATATTAATTCAATTTAATTAATTTTTTAATGGTTTCACTTATTTTTATTTGTAACTATATTATGAAACTAGCTGTGTCACGCAGCTATGCTCGCGAATATTGCATTTCGTATTAATTTATGTGCTTTTATGGTAAGAGTAGCTATAATAAATATCAACTATCTGCTACTCTTTGTTATCATTTAGAGCCCGATCTTGACTTCTTCCTGTCAAATTTACAATAGCAAACCAGTAGAAGTGGTTATACCCATAATCACTTAATATGTAAAAATTATCGTCACAAACCATTTTTAAAAAATAAATAACAATTGAATATATTTTCATAGGAACCTACACTCGAAACAGATATGAAACGCAATATGCTTAAAAGGGTCGGTCACCTGTGTGTAGTGACCAGCCAGGTGCCCTTAAGATTTTTTAATGAGAGTAAAAAACAACCTTAGTTATGCCCTCCTTCGAAGGGGGCGTAAAATGGTGGTCCCAAGCCTTTGCGATTCCATGAACTCGTTAAAGATCTCTACCCTAAATAAACTTGGAGAGGAAAAAATTAGTCATCATACGATTAACCATAGTAGTATAAAAGTGACGTTAAACGAACAGATAACAACAGTAATATGCTTAAATATATTTGTTATAAAATCTTTGTACCTTTGAAAATTTTACGTTTAGGATGTTCAACCACTTTTTGGGCGAAGATTTTCAAATCCTGCCTTATTGCACATCTAGGCGGTAAGACGAACCTCCAGGAAACATTTTAGCCTCACAACCATAGTAATTTTTTAGCTACCAGAAAATTGAGTGGTACTTTCTTTTATAAATATAGACATACAGCTAACAAAAGTCCTAAATATGCTTAAAATAATAGTTCTGATTATTATACTCGAATAAATCAAAAGAAATAGTAATTTATTTAATTTATAAATGTATATGCTTCAAGGTAATAACGATTAAAGTTGAAAATGACTCTTGAAATAAAACATGACTTAACAATATAGATAATAATATAGATTGATATAATATTTCCGCGTTGTGTAACCTTATATACTCCCCAGTAGCCTCATCTCTCTTCGGACCAAATATTTTTGTACCTTATTTTCTAAAACCTTTATCCATTGTCCGTCCTTCTAAGTAAGCGACCACGTTTCTCCGTCGGCAGAATAACAGTTTTATAAATTCTAACCGTTAAGTTTTTAGACAGAAGCTAAGTAATTTCGCCAGGACTTTATTTCCTCCTGGATTTTTTTTTTTTTCGTTATCATTGAACCTAAATACTTAAATTTCTCTACGTGTTCAAAAGTATACCCTGATATATCAATATCACTATGATCGCCACCGTCTCTGCTACAAATCATATATTTTGTCTTTTCGGTATTTATTTCGAGTCCTATTTCTTTACCGGTTTTTATTAACGGACTTGTATTTAGTTGTTTAGTTTCCGTGTCTTCCTTTAGCAGTACCAAATCATCGGCGTATCCCAGAACCGGAATTTTATCACCCAAATTTAAACCTTCTTAGTACATGTCACTTTTTCTTTGATATATTCTAAAGCGACTTCGTCTGCATCAATTTCTGTTATTATGATTAATCTATTAAGAAGTTTTTAAAAGAATATATTTTAAAGTACTTCCGCGTAAATGACATTTTTAGTTTTATTTGCTTGTGGCAGAAGAACATACTGAGTTTCTCCGCAACCCGATCTCGACGTAAATCTATTCCTACGTGTTTAAATGAAAAAATATAAATTAACGGGAAATTGAATTATTTAAAAATAAAAGTTAAATCATTTGGAATCATTGGGAAGCGAGGTTTTTTTTCTCCCAAATTTTCCCCGTTTTTTCCCAGATTTTCGACTGATTCTTCTGTCCTATTGGTCGCAGCGTGATGTTATATAGCCTATAACCTTCCTCGATATATGGACTATCCAACAAAAAAAGAATTTTTCAATTAGAACCAGTAGTTTCTGAGATTAGCGCGTTCAAACAAACAAACAAACTCTTCAGCTTTATAATATTAGTATAGATTTTTTAATCGATTTTAAAAACGGAGGTAAGTAAAAGTCGTGTGTTGCCCGCACCAGATTTTTATATTATTTAATTCAAAACATATATTTAAAACTTAACTGAATGTAATTCTTTAAAATCTTTTCAGATCTCATCTAACTTAATTTAACAGTTCTTAAATTAATATTAACACAGAAGGAAAATTCGTGATCTGTCCGAACTTGATTTTTCATTTATACGTAAGTTAAAGTTAAACATGTTTAATTGTGGTCACCTGTAGCATAGTGGCTGGCATAAGAGACTTCTATGCCCGCGGTCACTGGTTCAAACCCGCAGGTGACTCAAAGATTTTTTGGTTGGAGGAAATAATCCTTAGTTATGAGGTCCTTCGGAAGGTGGTCCCGAGCCTGTGCAA
The DNA here is from genome assembly GCA_023052935.1 of Piezodorus guildinii. NCBI lineage: Eukaryota > Metazoa > Arthropoda > Insecta > Hemiptera > Pentatomidae > Piezodorus > Piezodorus guildinii. Next base: position 91,464,143 of record CM041298.1, read on the forward strand.
TGTCAGGTAATCATTAATGATCCCTATCCTAATAAAACCTGCACAGGCAAAAATAATGACTCCCACTCCCACACCGATTACCCACAGTAGCACAAAGTGACGTTAAATAAATAAACAAACAAAAATGTTTAATTTATTAAAACAAATATTTGCTATAAATAAGAATCGTAATCCGTTCTTTGCTAAGTCTGTAATAGCACTCACCCTCGTGAGACTTGGGGAGGCCAAGCAAGTCTAACGTTCACTAGCCACGGGGGTCTTAGCCTAGTTTCAGAGGAGGGACAATCTTATTTAATTTTATAATTAATATTGTATTTTATTTATGTTATTATGATATTTTTATTTTATACATAAATTTGTTTATAGAAAAAATTACCATGCTTTGGTAGCCGTAGAATGATGAAAAGGCACTATATGTGAAAACGTTCTGTCTGAGTAACTTCTGTGGCAGTTCTTAACTACGCAGTTTTAAGGTAAGCTATTATTTAAACAAATTATTTTTAACATTCAATTCATTATATAAAACGCTTATTATTTTCACTTACCCATGTATCAAAATATATGGTAAGGTATCGCGATCGTGAATAATTTGAATTCCGGTTTTCAACAGAAATACACGTTCTTGGATTCTTAAGTCCAAATAAACAAGTCCCGCAAAAAGGTGTTTGTTTGTGTGTGTGTGTGTGTGTGTGTGTGTGCGCGTGCGTATTTGTGTAGTAAGAAAACTAGAAGTCGTAAGAAACTTAAAATTCATATTTTAGACAACAATGAGCGTGAGAAGTTACAGCTACTTTTCTTTAAAATCGGCTAGCCGGAAAATCTACTTTATACCATTCATTTTGCACCATTTTACCATTTTCTCAAAAACGGCTCTAACGATTTCGATTAAACTCCCTGTATCGATGTAAAATTTATAGACTTTAATAATATGTAGGTTTTATTCTGATTGAAATAGTCTAACAGGGCTAAAATGCCGATAGTTTAAATTGTCTTCTTCTGAGCTACCTTCAATTTTGTAGATCCGAAAAAATTAACCATACCGTCTTGTTAGCATAGAAAAAACGAGTAAACATAAGTTGAGTGAATTCGATATCTAACGAAAGGAGAAAAGAGCAAAAATATTTGTTTAGGCAATCTTTGTGTTTTTGAACATAAAAACAGTAATATAGATGTATAATATACCGTTGGAGAGCGAAAGATTTTAGAAAAATATTTTCTTATACACAAATTGTATTAGTTAATAAACAGTGATGAAAACCGATGAAAATTGATGAACGTCGTAGATAATAATATAATAGATAATTTAACATTTGTTTTATATGTTTCTATTGAAAATAAATGTAATTAATTTTTAAACAATTTATTTTCATCTCTAAATGTTTATGAATATTCTTTAACTGATTATAACAGCTGAGGTAAGTAAATATCGTGGTTGCGCGCACGCTGACAACAAATGACTGTCACTTAAAATTGAACAAAAATTGGTTCTTAAAAATCAATTTGAATAAAAAATTATGATTTCCTCAAAAAGGGTACCGACGATTTTGATTAAAATCGCTATATCGATGTAAAGTTTAATGGGCTTTAATATCATGTAGGTTTCATTCTGATTAAAAACGTCTGACAAGGCTTAAATGCCGATATTATAAATTCTCTTTCTTTAAAGTACCTTTAATTTTGTTGATTCTATAAAGATAACTATATTATCTTGTTATTACTGATGAAAAACTAGTAAATATATAAATTGAATGAATTCGATACCCAACTAAAGGAGAAAACAGAAGAAATATATTTTAATGCAATTTTTCGTTTTTGAAGATAAGAACTGTAATATACATGTATGATATGCCGTTGGAAAACTAAAGATTTTAGAAAAAATATTATCTCATACACAAGCTTTTAAAAGTTAATGGAGAGTGATACAAAGCAGATAAAACTAAATGGTTGTTTTAGATAATAATATAATAGATTTTTTAATAAAACACACGTTTCTATATAAATTAAATTAAATTAATTATTTAATAGTTTCACGTATTTTTATCTCTAACTGTATTTGAAAATTCTTTCATTGATTTTAAAAATGGAGGTAAGTGAAAGTCGTGTGTTGCCCGCACCAGATTTTTTATATTCCATTCAAATTTACTTGTTGTATTACTTGTTATAAATGAAATGAAATGAAATGAAAATTAATTTTATTCTGGGACGAGTAGTCCCCTAAGAATAACAAGAAAAGTACAATATAAATAATAATTGTCTGGTCGTTTAAGACTTCAGTTTAACATTAAAAGACAGGTTCTGTGACAATGAATAGTTATCATCTATAACTTTTAAATATTACATATGTTGGGAAGATTGATGCGTTAGGAGATGGAGAAATAGTTGGTGTTTAAAAGTGGATAATGATAAGGATTTACGAATGGATACAGGCAAGGAATTCCAAAATAGGGTAGCACAAATAATAAAGGATTTTTTGAAGGAAGCAGATCTGTGAGAAGGTATATACAGGTTTATACGTTGGGATCTAGTTTTTACTGAATGGATAGAGGAACAAGTGGTAAGCTTATCAAGAATATAAGGAGGTTTTTTTGGATGGAAAAATCGGAATAGACAGACACCTAGGAGGTACTGTCTACGAGGGATAGAGCCAATTCAACTCGGTATACCTTCTAGAAACATGGGAGCGTCTGGGGATTCCACATGTGAATCTAATGAAACAATTCATAAGTCTTTTGAGTCTCATACCGAATTTCTCAGACAGCCCGCCATATACGAGGCAACCGTAGTCAAACTGGGGGAAAATGAGCGAAGAGACATACGGGTTTTAGGTGGGATAGAGTCACGAAATCTTAGAAATTGTTTTAGGATAGCGATGGATTTTCGGGTGATTTGAGAAATATGATTACTCCAAGATAGGTTCTGATCAATAATAACTTCAAGATTTCTTACAGAGGTGTGGAAGTGGATGGGCATGCTATTGAGGTAAAGGAGTGGATAATATGGAAGCGAATTTACAAGGTTCTTGGAACTGATGAGAATGGCTTTGGTTTTTCCAGCATTCAACTTCAAATCATTTGTCGTAGCCCATGCATTGATGTTGTCAATGTGGTATTGTGAGTGGCGGATGCAGTCAGGGAGATCATTAATATAGATGGAAAAAAGAGTTGGTGAGAGTGAAGATCCCTGAGGAACACCACGTGTTAAGGTGATGGAGGAAGAAGAAGGTTCATTTGGTATGATGGCAGTTTGAGATCGAAAGGATAAAAAAGAAACGAACCACTTTAGAACGCTGTTTGATATTTGAAGGTTTTGGAGTTTGGAAAGAAGGATGTTATGATTAACTGAATCAAATGCTTTTGAGAAATCAAAGAGGATCAAAATAGTGATTTTTTGTTGGTCTATTGAGGATTGTAGGTCTTGGGTAATTTTTAACAATGCAGATTGAGTAGAATATTGGGATCGGAAACCGGACTGTAAAGGATTTAGAAGGTTTTTTGTGAGTGAACAATTCTTTCGAGAGGTTTGGATAGATTGAATAGTATGGAGATAGGTCTGAAATCGGAGAATGCGGTGGGATTAGGAAATTTATTCAGTGGACGTACGATGACTTTTTTCCAGGCTGTTGGGAAAATAGATTTTTGAAGAGAAGCATTATAAATATGTAGAAGGACAGGAAATATGACAGGAAGACACAATTTAATTAATTTCACAGGGATTTGGTCGGGTCCATGATCGTTCGTTCTGGACTTGAGAATGGAGGAGAGCAATTCTTCAGGAGATATATCCGAAAATAGAAATTTTCCGGATTGAAGGATGTCTGTGGCAAAGAGTAATGAGTACTATGGGATATAGGAATTGGTTCTGCGAAGTAGGAATTTAGTTCTTCGGGAGTAAATGGAACACATGAAGAGGATTTGGAATTTATAATAGATAGGTTTCTGAGTAGTTTCCATTTGGTCTTAGGGTTGGTTGCTTGGGATAAGGAATTAAGGAAAAAAAGCGCTTTAGCACGGCGAAAGGAAGACTGAGCAAGGTTTCTTAGGGACTTAAACATGGTGAAATCATCTGGGGCTCGTGTGCGTCTATATCGTCTCCTGGCGGCATCTCTTCTCCTCATCAACTCTCTTATTTCAGGACTGATACATGGTGCAGCGGGGCGTTTAAAGGTTGAGGTCTTGAGTGGAGCATGGGTATTTAGAAATATAAGGAGGTTCGCAGAGAGGCATTCCACCACATCGTTGACTGACGAAAAGGTAAAGATAGGTTCTAGGGCTTTGGATAATGGGTCGAAAAAAGGAGCCAATTTATCAGAGGATAGGGAGTCAAGATTTCGCCAGGATAGTTGTTTTGGGGGAATTTTAGGAGTTGGAATGTTATAAGAAATCTGGATGAGGTCATGGTATGAAAGAAAGGATACTGGATTCTGGGAGGAGGATAACAGTTTTTCGGAGGAATCTATTATGAACAGATCTAGCCACGTGCTTGTAGACTGGGTGTGGTGGGTCGGGTTGAAGGGTACTATGAACAGGTCCAGTGAATGAATGAGGTTGACAAAGTATGATCTGTCTGGAGATTCCAAAGAAAGGTTAGTGTTAAAGTCACCTGCTATTATTATATTATTGTATAAAGGAACGTAGGTAAAGAGGGAGGATTCAAACGTGGGATCGAATCGGACGTGAGGAGGACGGTATATAGTCGCGTAAAGGAGAGAATGAGAATTGTGAGAGATTTCGACGAATATATATTCTAAATGAGGAACATCTTGAGAGGGAGAATTATAAAGGATTTTTAAACTTAGGCTGTTATGGATGAAAAGTCCAACACCACCGCCTGTTCGGTCGATCCTATCATGTCGATAGAGGGTATAATTAGGAATGGATATAGAGGAAGAGGATATATTCGGTTTGAGCCAGGTTTCAGAAATGGAAATAATGTGATGAAAATTGCGAGAGAAGTAATTGAGAAACAGGTCAATAGGATGTCAGTCATCTAAAGGAGGATAGAGGATATCTGCCAGTAAGAAGGAAAGGTGAGATTAGATTGGAACGAAAGTGTACAATGATTTTTAAATTGAAAACATCTCTGGAAACGATGTAAAGAATATAAATGATAGATAAATAAAATGTAAAGAAAGAAAAAATATTAACTCTAAAGAAAATTATAGTTCTAGATTTAAAAAAGAAAAAAGAAAAAACTTTATATCTGTCGTAACGATAACTTAACAGTCATTGTAAGCCTTCCAGGTCCTCAGGTTTGTTGATAATCATCACGGGTGACCCATCCTCTCTTCGACAGCGGACTCGACCTCGAGCGAACCAGACATACTTCACTTTGCCGGCAACTTTTTTCTGTCTGGCCAGCCAGTACAGATGCCTGTTGCCCGCAGACATCTCCTCACTGACTTAAATCCTGTTGTCACTATCCCAGTTGAGGTGCCTCGTGGTGAAGTCTCTTTTTACCTTCCGGAGGCGAATAATCTCGTCCCGGACCGCCTGGCGAACAAATCGCACGACGATCGAAGGCGGACGGGGGTCCTCTCCTTTCGGCCTTTTTCTCTCTACGAGGTCAAAATCTTCAGCTTTGAGCTTAATACCTAGGGCAGCTCCGACAGAGCACACTACAACCTCCGGTGATTCTCCGGTCTTCAACGGAACGCCTCTAATTTCGACAGAATGCGAGAGCTGGGCTTGTTCAATTTGGTTCATTCTAACCTCCATCGTTTTAATTTGTAATTTCAAATTGTTATTTTCACTTATTAGTCTTTCGATGAGTTCATCCTGCTTTTTATTTCTTTCATCCATCGATCGCAGTCTCTCGGTATTTTCAAAAATAATATCGTTTTGACTGTGGTTTTTATGTCTTTAAGATCGTCGGTAATTTTGAGATTTCGATTAAAATGGTTGATACATTATCCTCTATATTTTTGCTGATGGGGACGTTATGTTTTTTATTTTCGCTTTTCGGTAAATTTTCACATGAGATGCATTTGAAATTTTTTTTATTAATTTGACTTACATCAGCATCGGAAATATTGCAGCATTTCAAATGATACATTATTTTGCATTGGCTGCAAGTGATACCTGATTTTTCGTCCCTGGCGATCGTCGATTTGCAAGCTGGACACACGGCCATGATGAAGTATCGAGCGTAAGTGAAGTGATTAACTTGAAGACGGTGGTGGGGAGCTCCAGAAGAGGTGGGGACTGATAAGATGTAATCTCTACCAGCGCGACCTGTTCTAATGCTATTACGCTATTATATTCAATAGAGAATATAAATTAATGAACGAAAAGTTTATATTTATTAGAGGCCTTGCAACTTGGTTATTAAAGTAGCTATAGAATTGATTACTACTTACAATAGACAATTGCAGTATAAGAAGTACGAATGAAAGACGATTAATTTTGAGAGAGAAGAGAGCGATGTGAACACTGTGACAGTTAGAACCAGATTGATTCTTATACAGTTGTAAATTTAAATAAATAAATATTTTTTAAAAAATCCTGAGAAGTAACAATAATTTACCTACTCCGGGGAATATAAAGGGAATTTTCAATACCTTCCAAGAAAATAACCCTTCCACATTCAGTCTGTATAAACAGAGCGTATGTTATTATGAGTTTTGATGTCGGTAGCTTTGGCATAAACTTCTAGCTACTTATATTCCTCATTCAAAGGGATATATATTCATAGCAGCCTTCTACTTCGGTTTTATAAAGATATTCTTTTGTTTTTATTCCGCGCATAAGATTAAAAAAAGGGTTCTATACAGGGATATAAAATTGTTGTTTGCTCTTTCTGATGACAAAATAACATTAAGTCTATGGAATCCTTTGCTGGACTGAATCTGAGGCTGGAATCCATTAATATTTCACTGACTGCACGCCATATTAACTCAAGATGATTTCATTACTATGGAACCAGCTGGGACTCAGCAAGCAAAGTGTATATCCGGGTAAGTATGGTAAATCTGCCCCAATCTCTTTTATAACTCAAACTCAGGGGACCAATTTGATGTTATATAAGAATACTTAACCTAACATTTTAGCTGTTTTAATTTAAACGGTTTTCGAGATTTTTTTAACATTTTTTCTTACGATTTAAACATTTTTTAATAGTCAATTTTGAAATTAATTATTGATGATTTTTTCTCTGAGTTGTAAGAGTCGAAGACATGAAAAAATGATACGATCATGATTTAAACAACAAAAAAAAAAAAAAAGCCGATTTTTAGCGGAAGAAAAAAAATCAAAATATATATATTTTCAACCTTTTAGAATAATAATAATAATAGGCTTACCGAATCCGAACGTTCGATGCCGATACCACCAAACTTCACCTGCACAGACTCGTCCAATGTTCGCCGGTCAAGCCCAAGTCCCCGAGATCAGCTTTAACGCAATCCTCCCATCGCCGCTTCGGCCTACCTTTCGGACGCCTACCAGTCGGATCAGCAAATACCAACTTTCTCGGAATCCGTTCCTCACCGAGCCCAGCAATTTTACTCGCCCATTTTAGTCTCCGCGACGCTATCAACTCAATTATATTCACAGGATACAAGTTTCGCAATTCCGCGTTGTGCAACCTTCTAAACTCCCCAGTGTCCTCATCCCTCTTCGGACCAAATATTTTACGCAGCACCTTATTTTCGAAAACACTAAGCCGTTGTTCATCCCTCAAACTAAGCGGCCACGTTTCACATCCGTAAAGAACCAACCTTTTAGAAACTTGTCAAAAACGGATTTTTATCTGAAAATGTCTTTCATATTCGTCTATTCACAGGATTTTTTCCAAATTTTTTGAAGTGGCGAAACAATATGAAAAAAAAAATTAAAACCTCATTTATTTTTCTGAAATCATGCATTTATCTTGTAACTTATTATTATTGAAAAAATCTGGTTCGGGCGACACACGACTTTCACTTACCTCCATTTTTAAAATCAATGAAACAATTTTCAAATACAGGAATAGATAAAAAAAAAAATCTGGTGCGGGCAACACACGACTTTCACTTACATCAATTTGAAAAATCAATGAAAGAATTTTCAAATAGAGTTAGAGTTAAAAATACGTGAAACTATTAAAGAATTAAATAAATTAAATTTCTATAGAAACATGTGTTTGATTCAAAAATCTATTATATTATTATCTAAAATAATCAGTTAGTTTTACGTTCAATTTCATCACTCTCTATTAACTTTTAAAAGCTTAACTTTTAAGAGAAATTATTATTGAATCTACAAAATTAAAGGTACTTTAGGGGAAGAAAATTTAAAATATCGGCATTTAAGCCCTGTCAGACCATTTTTATCTTAATAAAACCTACATAATATTAAAGCCCATTAAATTTTACATCGATATAGCGAGTTTAATCAAAATCGTCGGAACCGTTTTTGAGAAAATCGAAAAAAGTCGAAAAATGCATGATATAAAGTGCCTCTTCTGGTAGGCTCATTTTGATGAAAAAAGTTTTGTCACGTCTCGGGCGTATAGTTGTCTTAAATATAAAATTTCAGTTTCATAGGACTTACCGTTTCCGCCCGGGAGTTACCACACACACACACACACACAGACACACACAACACACACACACACACACACACACACACAGACCTTTTTGCGGGACTTGGTTATTTGGACTCAGGGGACCCTAAAACGTGTATTTCCGTTGAAAACTGGAATTCGAAAATTTTCACGATCGCAATACTTCCCCTTACTATATATAGTAAGTGAAAGTAAAAATACGTGAAACTATTAAAGAAATAATTTAATTTAATTTATATAGAAACATGTGTTTTATTGAAAAATCTATTATATGATTATCTAAAATAATCAGTTAGTTTTATCTTCTTTTCATCACTCTCTATAACTTTTAAAAGCTTGAATATGAGATAATATTTTTTCTACAATCTTTAGCTTTTCAACGGTATATCATACATGTATATGACTGCTCTTATGTTCAAAAACAAAAAATTGCATTAAAAAAATATTTTTTCAGTCATTTCCTTTAGTTTCTTTTCAAATTGTATATTTAGCTGTTTTTCATCAGTGGTAACAAGATAATATAGTTGTTTTTATAGAATGAACAAAATTAAAGATACTTTAGAGAAAGAAAATTTATAATATCGGCATTTAAGCCCTGTCAGACCATCTTAATACGAATAAAACCTAGATGATATTAAAGCCTATTAAATTCTACATCGATATAGCGAGTTTAATCAAAATCGTCGGAACCGTTTTTGAGAAAATAGTAAAGAAGGCGCAAAATGCATGATATAAAGTGGCTCTTCTGGTAAGCTCATTTTGATGAAAAAGATTTTGTAACGTCCCGGGCGTATAGTTGTCTTAATTATAAAATTTCATTTTCATAGGACTTACCGTTTTTGCCCGGGAGTTACCACACACACACGTACACACACACACACACACACACACACACACACACACACACACACACAACACACACACAAACACACACAGACCTTTTTGCGGGACTTGGTTATTTGGTCTCAGGGGACCCTAAAATGTGTATTTCCGTTGAAAACTGGAATTAGAAAATTTTCACGATCGCAATACTTTCCCTTACTATATATAGTAAGTAAAGGAAAATGTGTAAACAATTATTTCTCACCAAAAATTTAGAATTGCATTACTTATAAAGCATTTTACAACAAAATGATTGGATAAAAGCAAAGTTTTTCAAAACCCACAAGACTATTGCGCTACTTAGCCACTATCAATCATTTCTTCCAAGATCTCGAGGTATATCAAGGTATTCTCTATAATTCTTCACAACGAGGAAGTACTTTCGGTTGAAAAATAATTTTCTACATATTTTTCGATAATGTAAAAACAATAAGTTTCTTAAAACTTATTGTTACTACTATCTTATTGTTATACTATCCGAAAAAAGTGTTGGTTTTTTTTTTTAATATTCTATTACCACTTCGAAAAAAATCATGAGTACAGAGAAGCATAAAAGACATTTTCTGGTAAAATTCGGTGAGTGACACCTTTATACATTGAGTTTCGATTGAAACATTTACTTTAAGTTTAATAATCTGGCAATAGATTTTAAGTATCAACAACAATCATTTATATTAATACCTTTTAAATAACTCTCTATTATTACTTTACATATATGATATTTGGATATATATCGGTATATTATACATCTATATCACAATTATTCTGTACGTAAAAAAAAAAAAAAAAAAAAAAAAAAAAAAAGTCTATACTTTTTCAATCGGTTATAGAAATCTTTTATCTTGTATATTTACCCGTTTTTTTATCAATGATCATAACTTGAAATATTTTACAATATATTTTATTGTTTTTTACAACTGTATACACAAATGCAATAAGTAAAATGGCTGAATTACAATAACAGGCATGAATAGACATGTAAAGAATCTACCCAGTGGTAGTACTTCAATGTTTATTTCATGAGCAGGTCTCGAGGCCACCGTCTTTTTAGGCGCCTCGGAGGATTACCGGGAATAGATGTAGATGAGAGGTTACGGACAAGCGGGTTTGAGTGGGCAGGTAGTTTGGAATTAAAGGAGGTGTATCTATCGCGGGCCAAGTCTGCAACCAGTGGGGTATTTAGGTCTCTATGGATGAGTTTATTAGTTACAAAGTAAGGAGCATTGAGGATTTTGGATTGCAAGGATTGGATGCGGGAGGAGTTTGATAGTTTAGTGGACCCTCATTGCTCTATGCCCTAGGTCCAAATAGGTCGGATAATCGTGATGTAAATGAGTCTTTTATAGTAAATAGAGAGTTTTGAACGTTTGTCTAGTAAGTATTGTAGTAAGCGGTATCTGCAGGCAGTTTCTTGTCGTTTCAGTCTAGTGTGAGGATTCCAAGTAAGGCGCTTGTCTAGATGGAGTCCAAGGTAGGGGATCTGTTCAACGGGAAGTAATGGAATGTTACCAAAGGATACAGTAGGACAGGTATTAATAGGCTTGCGGCGAAGGGTAAAGGTAATTTGATGGGATTTATTGGGATTGATTTTAATTCTCCAGTTATGACACCATTCTTCAATGGATTGGATGTGAGATTGTAGGAATTGTAATGCAACCGTTGGGTCACTACTTACGGATAACACACATGTGTCATCAGCGTAAGTAGTGAGAACAGTGCTAGGATGAATAGGAATGTCAGCTGTATAAACGGAATAAAGGATTGGGCCTAAGATGCTACCCTGAGGTACACCTGCGGACTGAGAAAATATGGATGAGTATGAAAGGTTATGGTTGACTTTGAAAGTTCTATCTGAGAGCTAAGGATGAATAATTAGGAAGTATGTAGGAGAGAGGAATTTCCGGAGTTTGTATAGCAGTCCTGGGTGCCAACCTGATATTTTAACAATTGCTATTTTTTTAAATCTGTTATTCTGGCTCTACGTATCTTGAAACTTAACCTCTCAAAATTTGTTTTATTTTTTTTTCGATTTTCATTATTTCTCTATCATCAATAAATAATCACGTCTGTTATCATTTGAGACTTGGCTATATAAGATTAATTTTGTATTTTTCATTGTTCATCGCTGTGTCTTGATCTCGAAAAACTTTTTGATTTTTCCTTCTTTTTAATAACTACCAATTTTTGGGGGAATTACATATCTTCTAATTCTTGACTTGACTATATAGATACATTTTTTAAAATTGTTCTTTTATTTAATTTCATCGAGCTTTTATGATTTAAAAACTGTATTAAAGTTTTTTTCTTTAAAAAAAAAATAAGTTATGGGAGCATTTTTTTTTTCATTGGCGCGACAGACCGTGCAGGCCCTGGGCCTCGCGGTGTAATCTCTTGGGAGATTACACTCGCTTTTCTCGATTCAATTTGTAGGGCAGGGTCATGACTCCCTACGCCTAATTTTGTGAGTGGCCACCATTTGGCTGACGGGTCTCCCGGGGAGAGGTTGTAAGTGAATCCTCATTTAATTACATCCTTATAAAAGGACTGGGATTCGAACTCACAACTTTAGCATGAGAGACTAGCGCGCTAGCCACTCAGCCACGGGCTCCCCATCTGTTATGAGAACATATATATAGCATTTCCAAGTCAAATTCAACCTTTTCCAAGTCAAATTCAACCTTTTCCAAGTCAAATTCAACCTTTTCCAAGTCAAATTCAACCTTTTCCAAGTCAAATTCAACCTTTTCCAAGTCAAATTCAACCTTTTCCAAGTCAAATTCAACCTTTTCCAAGTCAAATTCAACCTTTTCCAAGTCAAATTCAACCTTTTCCAACCCAAATTCAACCTTTTCCATTTCAAATTCAACCTTTTTCGATTTCAATAAAATAATAAAAATCAAATTAACATGATTTTATGTTTTAATGGTTATTTTAATTACACCTTGTGTTTTTAACCCTTGTGGCTATTAAACGTTCCCAGGGGCCTTTCTACATATAATTAGTCACGAATATAATAATAAGTATAACCGATACTTTAATTTTAAGACATTTGCGATACAAGGTCTGGTAGTCGGATTAGCGGGATTCGTTTAATTTTAGTTTTATAATCGCGGGCGAAAATATAATCAATAGAGGTTTATTTTAACTTTTTCGTATTTATTGGATAGTAGGCTCAGCAGATGCGTTCCCAAAAGTTCGTTACCGATTATACTATTAATTTTAATCGCGCTCGCTCAAATATGGGTTTATTATAACTTTTTCGTATTTATTGGATACAAGGCTCAGTAGCTGCGTTCCCAAAGGTTCGTTACCGACTACACTATTAATTTTAATCGCGCTCGCTCAAATATGGGTTTATTATAACTTTTTCGTATTTATTGGATGATAGGCTCAGTTGCTGCGTTACGGGCGGTTCTCTTCCGACCAGTCTATTAATTATTCGTGCGCTCGCTCAAATATGGGTTTATTATAACTTTTTCGTATTTATTGGATGCTAGGCTCAGTAGCTGCGTTCCCAAAGATTCGTTACCGACTACACTATTAATTTTAATCGCGCTCGCTCAAATATGCGTTTATTATAACTTTTTCGTATTTATTGGATACAAGGCTCAGTAGCTGCGTTCCCAAAGGTTCGTTACCGACTACACTATTAATTTTAATCGCGCTCGCTCAAATATGGGTTTATTATAACTTTTTCGTATTTATTGGATGCTAGGCTCAGTTGCTGCGTTACGGGCGGTTCTCTTCCGACCAGTTTATTAATTATTCGTGCGCTAGCTCAAATATGGGTTTATTATAACTTTTTCGTATTTATTGGATACATGGCTCAGTAGCTGCGTTCCCAAAGGTTAGTTACCGATTACACTATGAATTTTAATAGCGCTCGCTCAAATATGGTTTTATTATGACTTGTTCCTATTTATTGGATACAAGGCTCAGTAGCTGCGTTCCCAAAGGTTCGTTACCGATTACACTATTAATTGTTATCGCGCTCGCTCAATTATGGGTTTATTATAAATTCGTGTTTCTTTTTTATGCTAATTTCTGTATTTGTGTTTCGGGAGTTTCGTTAGTGAATGTGTTAATGTTTTTTTGGTCAGTTGGTCTAATGTATGTTTATTTCGTGTTTTTTTGTAACTTTTCATGTATTGGCTTACCGCTTATCCTTTTTTTCAGGATAGTAAGTTATCTTTTTGGTTAATATTTTGGAGTTTGATAATGATCAGCTAAACAGAATGATTTTATAAGTACATTCTTATTTGATAAACCTCTACTTGAGTTAGCGCAATTAAAATTAATAGTATAATCTGTAACGAGTCCTTGGTTACACAGCGACTGAGCCTAGTATGCAGTAAATACGAACAAGTTAAAATAAACCTCTTCTTGAGCGAGAGCACTTAAAATAAATTGAATAATTGGGATAGCAACCCCCACCAAAGCATCAACTGAGCCTAATAGCGAATAAATACGAAAAAGTTATAATAAACCCATATTTGAGCGAGCGTACGAATAATTAATAGAATGGTCGGGAAAGAACCCCCCGTAACGCAGCAACTGAGCCTAGTATCCAATAAATACGAAAAAGTTATAATAAACCCATATTTGAGCGAGCGCGATTAAAATTAATAGTGTATTCGGTAACGAACCTTTGGGAACGCAGCTACTGAGCCTTGTATCCAATAAATACGAAAAAGTTATAATAAACCCATATTTGAGCGAGCGCTATTGAAATTAATAGTGTAGTCGGTAACGAACCTTTGGGAACGCAACTACTGAGCCTTGTATCCAATAAATAGGATGAATAGGAATGTCAGCTGTATAAACGGAATAAAGGATTGGGCCTAAGATGCTACCCTGAGGTACACCTGCGGACTGAGAAAATATGGATGTGTATGAAAGGTTATGGTTGACTTTGAAAGTTCTATCTGAGAGCTAAGGATGAATAATTAGGAAGTATGTAGGAGAGAGGAATTTCCGGAGTTTGTATAGCAGTCCTGGGTGCCAACCTGATATTTTAACAATTGCTATTTTTTTAAATCTGTTATTCTGGCTCTACGTATCTTGAAACTTAACCTCTCAAAATTTGTTTTATTTTTTTTTTCGATTTTCATTATTTCTCTATCATCAATAAATAATCACGTCTGTTATCATTTGAGACTTGGCTATATAAGATTAATTTTGTATTTTTCATTGTTCATCGCTGTGTCTTGATCTCGAAAAACTTTTTGATTTTTCCTTCTTTTTAATAACTACCAATTTTTGGGGGAATTACATATCTTCTAATTCTTGACTTGACTATATAGATACATTTTTTAAAATTGTTCTTTTATTTAATTTCATCGAGCTTTTATGATTTAAAAACTGTATTAAAGTTTTTTTCTTTAAAAAAAAAAAAGTTATGGGAGCATTTTTTTTTTCATTGGCGCGACAGACCGTGCAGGCCCTGGGCCTCGCGGTGTAATCTCTTGGGAGATTACACTCGCTTTTCTCGATTCAATTTGTAGGGCAGGGTCATGACTCCCTACGCCTAATTTTGTGAGTGGCCACCATTTGGCTGACGGGTCTCCCGGGGAGAGGTTGTGAGTGAATCCTCATTTAATTACATCCTTATAAAAGGACTGGGATTCGAACTCACAACTTTAGCATGAGAGACTAGCGCGCTAGCCACTCAGCCACGGGCTCCCCATCTGTTATGAGAACATATATATAGCATTTCCAAGTCAAATTCAACCTTTTCCAAGTCAAATTCAACCTTTTCCAAGTCAAATTCAACCTTTTCCAAGTCAAATTCAACCTTTTCCAAGTCAAATTCAACCTTTTCCAAGTCAAATTCAACCTTTTCCAAGTCAAATTCAACCTTTTCCAAGTCAAATTCAACCTTTTCCAAGTCAAATTCAACCTTTTCCAAGTCAAATTCAACCTTTTCCAACCCAAATTCAACCTTTTCCATTTCAAATTCAACCTTTTTCGATTTCAATAAAATAATAAAAATCAAATTAACATGATTTTATGTTTTAATGGTTATTTTAATTACACCTTGCGTTTTTAACCCTTGTGGCTAATTAAACGTTCCCAGGGGCCTTTCTACATATAATTAGTCACGAATATAATAATAAGTATAACCGATACTTTAATTTTAAGACATTTGCGATACAAGGTCTGGTAGTCGGATTAGCGGGATTCGTTTAATTTTAGTTTTATAATCGCGGGCGAAAATATAATCAATAGAGGTTTATTTTAACTTTTTCGTATTTATTGGATAGTAGGCTCAGCAGAATGCGTTCCCAAAAGTTCGTTACCGATTATAACTATTAATTTTAATCGCGCTCGCTCAAATATGGGTTTATTATAACTTTTTCGTATTTATTGGATACAAGGCTCAGTAGCTGCGTTCCCAAAGGTTCGTTACCGACTACACTATTAATTTTAATCGCGCTCGCTCAAATATGGGTTTATTATAACTTTTTCGTATTTATTGGATGATAGGCTCAGTTGCTGCGTTACGGGCGGTTCTCTTCCGACCAGTCTATTAATTATTCGTGCGCTCGCTCAAATATGGGTTTATTATAACTTTTTCGTATTTATTGGATGCTAGGCTCAGTAGCTGCGTTCCCAAAGGTTCGTTACCGACTACACTATTAATTTTAATCGCGCTCGCTCAAATATGCGTTTATTATAACTTTTTCGTATTTATTGGATACAAGGCTCAGTAGCTGCGTTCCCAAAGGTTCGTTACCGACTACACTATTAATTTTAATCGCGCTCGCTCAAATATGGGTTTATTATAACTTTTTCGTATTTATTGGATGCTAGGCTCAGTTGCTGCGTTACGGGCGGTTCTCTTCCGACCAGTTTATTAATTATTCGTGCGCTAGCTCAAATATGGGTTTATTATAACTTTTTCGTATTTATTGGATACATGGCTCAGTAGCTGCGTTCCCAAAGGTTAGTTACCGATTACACTATGAATTTTAATAGCGCTCGCTCAAATATGGTTTTATTATGACTTGTTCCTATTTATTGGATACAAGGCTCAGTAGCTGCGTTCCCAAAGGTTCGTTACCGATTACACTATTAATTGTTATCGCGCTCGCTCAATTATGGGTTTATTATTAATTCGTGTTTCTTTTTTATGCTAATTTCTGTATTTGTGTTTCGGGAGTTTCGGTAGTGAATGTGTTAATGTTTTTTTGGTCAGTTGGTCTAATGTATGTTTATTTCGTGTTTTTTTGTAACTTTTCATGTATTGGCTTACCGCTTATCCTTTTTTTCAGGATAGTAAGTTATCTTTTTGGTTAATATTTTGGAGTTTGATAATGATCAGCTAAACAGAATGATTTTATAAGTACATTCTTATTTGATAAACCTCTACTTGAGTTAGCGCAATTAAAATTAATAGTATAATCTGTAACGAGTCCTTGGTTACACAGCGACTGAGCCTAGTATGCAGTAAATACGAACAAGTTAAAATAAACCTCTTCTTGAGCGAGAGCACTTAAAATAAATTGAATAATTGGGATAGCAACCCCCACCAAAGCATCAACTGAGCCTAATAGCGAATAAATACGAAAAAGTTATAATAAACCCATATTTGAGCGAGCGTACGAATAATTAATAGAATGGTCGGGAAAGAACCCCCCGTAACGCAGCAACTGAGCCTAGTATCCAATAAATACGAAAAAGTTATAATAAACCCATATTTGAGCGAGCGCGATTAAAATTAATAGTGTATTCGGTAACGAACCTTTGGGAACGCAGCTACTGAGCCTTGTATCCAATAAATACGAAAAAGTTATAATAAACCCATATTTGAGCGAGCGCTATTGAAATTAATAGTGTAGTCGGTAACGAACCTTTGGGAACGCAACTACTGAGCCTTGTATCCAATAAATAGGATGAATAGGAATGTCAGCTGTATAAACGGAATAAAGGATTGGGCCTAAGATGCTACCCTGAGGTACACCTGCGGACTGAGAAAATATGGATGTGTATGAAAGGTTATGGTTGACTTTGAAAGTTCTATCTGAGAGCTAAGGATGAATAATTAGGAAGTATGTAGGAGAGAGGAATTTCCGGAGTTTGTATAGCAGTCCTGGGTGCCAACCTGATATTTTAACAATTGCTATTTTTTTAAATCTGTTATTCTGGCTCTACGTATCTTGAAACTTAACCTCTCAAAATTTGTTTTATTTTTTTTTCGATTTTCATTATTTCTCTATCATCAATAAATAATCACGTCTGTTATCATTTGAGACTTGGCTATATAAGATTAATTTTGTATTTTTCATTGTTCATCGCTGTGTCTTGATCTCGAAAAACTTTTTGATTTTTCCTTCTTTTTAATAACTACCAATTTTTGGGGAATTACATATCTTCTAATTCTTGACTTGACTATATAGATACATTTTTTAAAATTGTTCTTTTATTTAATTTCATCGAGCTTTTATGATTTAAAAACTGTATTAAAGTTTTTTTCTTTAAAAAAAAAAAAAGTTATGGGAGCATTTTTTTTTTCATTGGCGCGACAGACCGTGCAGGCCCTGGGCCTCGCGGTGTAATCTCTTGGGAGATTACACTCGCTTTTCTCGATTCAATTTGTAGGGCAGGGTCATGACTCCCTACGCCTAATTTTGTGAGTGGCCACCATTTGGCTGACGGGTCTCCCGGGGAGAGGTTGTGAGTGAATCCTCATTTAATTACATCCTTATAAAAGGACTGGGATTCGAACTCACAACTTTAGCATGAGAGACTAGCGCGCTAGCCACTCAGCCACGGGCTCCCCATCTGTTATGAGAACATATATATAGCATTTCCAAGTCAAATTCAACCTTTTCCAAGTCAAATTCAACCTTTTCCAAGTCAAATTCAACCTTTTCCAAGTCAAATTCAACCTTTTCCAAGTCAAATTCAACCTTTTCCAAGTCAAATTCAACCTTTTCCAAGTCAAATTCAACCTTTTCCAAGTCAAATTCAACCTTTTCCAAGTCAAATTCAACCTTTTCCAAGTCAAATTCAACCTTTTCCAACCCAAATTCAACCTTTTCCATTTCAAATTCAACCTTTTTCGATTTCAATAAAATAATAAAAATCAAATTAACATGATTTTATGTTTTAATGGTTATTTTAATTACACCTTGCGTTTTTAACCCTTGTGGCTAATTAAACGTTCCCAGGGGCCTTTCTACATATAATTAGTCACGAATATAATAATAAGTATAACCGATACTTTAATTTTAAGACATTTGCGATACAAGGTCTGGTAGTCGGATTAGCGGGATTCGTTTAATTTTAGTTTTATAATCGCGGGCGAAAATATAATCAATAGAGGTTTATTTTAACTTTTTCGTATTTATTGGATAGTAGGCTCAGCAGATGCGTTCCCAAAAGTTCGTTACCGATTATACTATTAATTTTAATCGCGCTCGCTCAAATATGGGTTTATTATAACTTTTTCGTATTTATTGGATACAAGGCTCAGTAGCTGCGTTCCCAAAGGTTCGTTACCGACTACACTATTAATTTTAATCGCGCTCGCTCAAATATGGGTTTATTATAACTTTTTCGTATTTATTGGATGATAGGCTCAGTTGCTGCGTTACGGGCGGTTCTCTTCCGACCAGTCTATTAATTATTCGTGCGCTCGCTCAAATATGGGTTTATTATAACTTTTTCGTATTTATTGGATGCTAGGCTCAGTAGCTGCGTTCCCAAAGGTTCGTTACCGACTACACTATTAATTTTAATCGCGCTCGCTCAAATATGCGTTTATTATAACTTTTTCGTATTTATTGGATACAAGGCTCAGTAGCTGCGTTCCCAAAGGTTCGTTACCGACTACACTATTAATTTTAATCGCGCTCGCTCAAATATGGGTTTATTATAACTTTTTCGTATTTATTGGATGCTAGGCTCAGTTGCTGCGTTACGGGCGGTTCTCTTCCGACCAGTTTATTAATTATTCGTGCGCTAGCTCAAATATGGGTTTATTATAACTTTTTCGTATTTATTGGATACATGGCTCAGTAGCTGCGTTCCCAAAGGTTAGTTACCGATTACACTATGAATTTTAATAGCGCTCGCTCAAATATGGTTTTATTATGACTTGTTCCTATTTATTGGATACAAGGCTCAGTAGCTGCGTTCCCAAAGGTTCGTTACCGATTACACTATTAATTGTTATCGCGCTCGCTCAATTATGGGTTTATTATAAATTCGTGTTTCTTTTTTATGCTAATTTCTGTATTTGTGTTTCGGGAGTTTCGTTAGTGAATGTGTTAATGTTTTTTTGGTCAGTTGGTCTAATGTATGTTTATTTCGTGTTTTTTTGTAACTTTTCATGTATTGGCTTACCGCTTATCCTTTTTTTCAGGATAGTAAGTTATCTTTTTGGTTAATATTTTGGAGTTTGATAATGATCAGCTAAACAGAATGATTTTATAAGTACATTCTTATTTGATAAACCTCTACTTGAGTTAGCGCAATTAAAATTAATAGTATAATCTGTAACGAGTCCTTGGTTACACAGCGACTGAGCCTAGTATGCAGTAAATACGAACAAGTTAAAATAAACCTCTTCTTGAGCGAGAGCACTTAAAATAAATTGAATAATTGGGATAGCAACCCCCACCAAAGCATCAACTGAGCCTAATAGCGAATAAATACGAAAAAGTTATAATAAACCCATATTTGAGCGAGCGTACGAATAATTAATAGAATGGTCGGGAAAGAACCCCCCGTAACGCAGCAACTGAGCCTAGTATCCAATAAATACGAAAAAGTTATAATAAACCCATATTTGAGCGAGCGCGATTAAAATTAATAGTGTATTCGGTAACGAACCTTTGGGAACGCAGCTACTGAGCCTTGTATCCAATAAATACGAAAAAGTTATAATAAACCCATATTTGAGCGAGCGCTATTGAAATTAATAGTGTAGTCGGTAACGAACCTTTGGGAACGCAACTACTGAGCCTTGTATCCAATAAATAGGATGAATAGGAATGTCAGCTGTATAAACGGAATAAAGGATTGGGCCTAAGATGCTACCCTGAGGTACACCTGCGGACTGAGAAAATATGGATGTGTATGAAAGGTTATGGTTGACTTTGAAAGTTCTATCTGAGAGCTAAGGATGAATAATTAGGAAGTATGTAGGAGAGAGGAATTTCCGGAGTTTGTATAGCAGTCCTGGGTGCCAACCTGATATTTTAACAATTGCTATTTTTTTAAATCTGTTATTCTGGCTCTACGTATCTTGAAACTTAACCTCTCAAAATTAGTTTTATTTTTTTTTTCGATTTTCATTATTTCTCTATCATCAATAAATAATCACGTCTGTTATCATTTGAGACTTGGCTATATAAGATTAATTTTGTATTTTTCATTGTTCATCGCTGTGTCTTGATCTCGAAAAACTTTTTGATTTTTCCTTCTTTTTAATAACTACCAATTTTTGGGGGAATTACATATCTTCTAATTCTTGACTTGACTATATAGATACATTTTTTAAAATTGTTCTTTTATTTAATTTCATCGAGCTTTTATGATTTAAAAACTGTATTAAAGTTTTTTTCTTTAAAAAAAAAAAAAAGTTATGGGAGCATTTTTTTTTTCATTGGCGCGACAGACCGTGCAGGCCCTGGGCCTCGCGGTGTAATCTCTTGGGAGATTACACTTGCTTTTCTCGATTCAATTTGTAGGGCAGGGTCATGACTCCCTACGCCTAATTTTGTGAGTGGCCACCATTTGGCTGACGGGTCTCCCGGGGAGAGGTTGTGAGTGAATCCTCATTTAATTACATCCTTATAAAAGGACTGGGATTCGAACTCACAACTTTAGCATGAGAGACTAGCGCGCTAGCCACTCAGCCACGGGCTCCCCATCTGTTATGAGAACATATATATAGCATTTCCAAGTCAAATTCAACCTTTTCCAAGTCAAATTCAACCTTTTCCAAGTCAAATTCAACCTTTTCCAAGTCAAATTCAACCTTTTCCAAGTCAAATTCAACCTTTTCCAAGTCAAATTCAACCTTTTCCAAGTCAAATTCAACCTTTTCCAAGTCAAATTCAACCTTTTCCAAGTCAAATTCAACCTTTTCCAAGTCAAATTCAACCTTTTCCAACCCAAATTCAACCTTTTCCATTTCAAATTCAACCTTTTTCGATTTCAATAAAATAATAAAAATCAAATTAACATGATTTTATGTTTTAATGGTTATTTTAATTACACCTTGCGTTTTTAACCCTTGTGGCTAATTAAACGTTCCCAGGGGCCTTTCTACATATAATTAGTCACGAATATAATAATAAGTATAACCGATACTTTAATTTTAAGACATTTGCGATACAAGGTCTGGTAGTCGGATTAGCGGGATTCGTTTAATTTTAGTTTTATAATCGCGGGCGAAAATATAATCAATAGAGGTTTATTTTAACTTTTTCGTATTTATTGGATAGTAGGCTCAGCAGATGCGTTCCCAAAAGTTCGTTACCGATTATACTATTAATTTTAATCGCGCTCGCTCAAATATGGGTTTATTATAACTTTTTCGTATTTATTGGATACAAGGCTCAGTAGCTGCGTTCCCAAAGGTTCGTTACCGACTACACTATTAATTTTAATCGCGCTCGCTCAAATATGGGTTTATTATAACTTTTTCGTATTTATTGGATGATAGGCTCAGTTGCTGCGTTACGGGCGGTTCTCTTCCGACCAGTCTATTAATTATTCGTGCGCTCGCTCAAATATGGGTTTATTATAACTTTTTCGTATTTATTGGATGCTAGGCTCAGTAGCTGCGTTCCCAAAGGTTCGTTACCGACTACACTATTAATTTTAATCGCGCTCGCTCAAATATGCGTTTATTATAACTTTTTCGTATTTATTGGATACAAGGCTCAGTAGCTGCGTTCCCAAAGGTTCGTTACCGACTACACTATTAATTTTAATCGCGCTCGCTCAAATATGGGTTTATTATAACTTTTTCGTATTTATTGGATGCTAGGCTCAGTTGCTGCGTTACGGGCGGTTCTCTTCCGACCAGTTTATTAATTATTCGTGCGCTAGCTCAAATATGGGTTTATTATAACTTTTTCGTATTTATTGGATACATGGCTCAGTAGCTGCGTTCCCAAAGGTTAGTTACCGATTACACTATGAATTTTAATAGCGCTCGCTCAAATATGGTTTTATTATGACTTGTTCCTATTTATTGGATACAAGGCTCAGTAGCTGCGTTCCCAAAGGTTCGTTACCGATTACACTATTAATTGTTATCGCGCTCGCTCAATTATGGGTTTATTATAAATTCGTGTTTCTTTTTTATGCTAATTTCTGTATTTGTGTTTCGGGAGTTTCGTTAGTGAATGTGTTAATGTTTTTTTGGTCAGTTGGTCTAATGTATGTTTATTTCGTGTTTTTTTGTAACTTTTCATGTATTGGCTTACCGCTTATCCTTTTTTTCAGGATAGTAAGTTATCTTTTTGGTTAATATTTTGGAGTTTGATAATGATCAGCTAAACAGAATGATTTTATAAGTACATTCTTATTTGATAAACCTCTACTTGAGTTAGCGCAATTAAAATTAATAGTATAATCTGTAACGAGTCCTTGGTTACACAGCGACTGAGCCTAGTATGCAGTAAATACGAACAAGTTAAAATAAACCTCTTCTTGAGCGAGAGCACTTAAAATAAATTGAATAATTGGGATAGCAACCCCCACCAAAGCATCAACTGAGCCTAATAGCGAATAAATACGAAAAAGTTATAATAAACCCATATTTGAGCGAGCGTACGAATAATTAATAGAATGGTCGGGAAAGAACCCCCCGTAACGCAGCAACTGAGCCTAGTATCCAATAAATACGAAAAAGTTATAATAAACCCATATTTGAGCGAGCGCGATTAAAATTAATAGTGTATTCGGTAACGAACCTTTGGGAACGCAGCTACTGAGCCTTGTATCCAATAAATACGAAAAAGTTATAATAAACCCATATTTGAGCGAGCGCTATTGAAATTAATAGTGTAGTCGGTAACGAACCTTTGGGAACGCAACTACTGAGCCTTGTATCCAATAAATAGGATGAATAGGAATGTCAGCTGTATAAACGGAATAAAGGATTGGGCCTAAGATGCTACCCTGAGGTACACCTGCGGACTGAGAAAATATGGATGTGTATGAAAGGTTATGGTTGACTTTGAAAGTTCTATCTGAGAGCTAAGGATGAATAATTAGGAAGTATGTAGGAGAGAGGAATTTCCGGAGTTTGTATAGCAGTCCTGGGTGCCAACCTGATATTTTAACAATTGCTATTTTTTTAAATCTGTTATTCTGGCTCTACGTATCTTGAAACTTAACCTCTCAAAATTAGTTTTATTTTTTTTTCGATTTTCATTATTTCTCTATCATCAATAAATAATCACGTCTGTTATCATTTGAGACTTGGCTATATAAGATTAATTTTGTATTTTTCATTGTTCATCGCTGTGTCTTGATCTCGAAAAACTTTTTGATTTTTCCTTCTTTTTAATAACTACCAATTTTTGGGGGAATTACATATCTTCTAATTCTTGACTTGACTATATAGATACATTTTTTAAAATTGTTCTTTTATTTAATTTCATCGAGCTTTTATGATTTAAAAACTGTATTAAAGTTTTTTTCTTTAAAAAAAAAAAAAGTTATGGGAGCATTTTTTTTTTCATTGGCGCGACAGACCGTGCAGGCCCTGGGCCTCGCGGTGTAATCTCTTGGGAGATTACACTTGCTTTTCTCGATTCAATTTGTAGGGCAGGGTCATGACTCCCTACGCCTAATTTTGTGAGTGGCCACCATTTGGCTGACGGGTCTCCCGGGGAGAGGTTGTGAGTGAATCCTCATTTAATTACATCCTTATAAAAGGACTGGGATTCGAACTCACAACTTTAGCATGAGAGACTAGCGCGCTAGCCACTCAGCCACGGGCTCCCCATCTGTTATGAGAACATATATATAGCATTTCCAAGTCAAATTCAACCTTTTCCAAGTCAAATTCAACCTTTTCCAAGTCAAATTCAACCTTTTCCAAGTCAAATTCAACCTTTTCCAAGTCAAATTCAACCTTTTCCAAGTCAAATTCAACCTTTTCCAAGTCAAATTCAACCTTTTCCAAGTCAAATTCAACCTTTTCCAAGTCAAATTCAACCTTTTCCAAGTCAAATTCAACCTTTTCCAACCCAAATTCAACCTTTTCCATTTCAAATTCAACCTTTTTCGATTTCAATAAAATAATAAAAATCAAATTAACATGATTTTATGTTTTAATGGTTATTTTAATTACACCTTGCGTTTTTAACCCTTGTGGCTAATTAAACGTTCCCAGGGGCCTTTCTACATATAATTAGTCACGAATATAATAATAAGTATAACCGATACTTTAATTTTAAGAAATTTGCGATACAAGGTCTGGTAGTCGGATTAGCGGGATTCGTTTAATTTTAGTTTTATAATCGCGGGCGAAAATATAATCAATAGAGGTTTATTTTAACTTTTTCGTATTTATTGGATAGTAGGCTCAGCAGATGCGTTCCCAAAAGTTCGTTACCGATTATACTATTAATTTTAATCGCGCTCGCTCAAATATGGGTTTATTATAACTTTTTCGTATTTATTGGATACAAGGCTCAGTAGCTGCGTTCCCAAAGGTTCGTTACCGACTACACTATTAATTTTAATCGCGCTCGCTCAAATATGGGTTTATTATAACTTTTTCGTATTTATTGGATGATAGGCTCAGTTGCTGCGTTACGGGCGGTTCTCTTCCGACCAGTCTATTAATTATTCGTGCGCTCGCTCAAATATGGGTTTATTATAACTTTTTCGTATTTATTGGATGCTAGGCTCAGTAGCTGCGTTCCCAAAGGTTCGTTACCGACTACACTATTAATTTTAATCGCGCTCGCTCAAATATGCGTTTATTATAACTTTTTCGTATTTATTGGATACAAGGCTCAGTAGCTGCGTTCCCAAAGGTTCGTTACCGACTACACTATTAATTTTAATCGCGCTCGCTCAAATATGGGTTTATTATAACTTTTTCGTATTTATTGGATGCTAGGCTCAGTTGCTGCGTTACGGGCGGTTCTCTTCCGACCAGTTTATTAATTATTCGTGCGCTAGCTCAAATATGGGTTTATTATAACTTTTTCGTATTTATTGGATACATGGCTCAGTAGCTGCGTTCCCAAAGGTTAGTTACCGATTACACTATGAATTTTAATAGCGCTCGCTCAAATATGGTTTTATTATGACTTGTTCCTATTTATTGGATACAAGGCTCAGTAGCTGCGTTCCCAAAGGTTCGTTACCGATTACACTATTAATTGTTATCGCGCTCGCTCAATTATGGGTTTATTATTAATTCGTGTTTCTTTTTTATGCTAATTTCTGTATTTGTGTTTCGGGAGTTTCGGTAGTGAATGTGTTAATGTTTTTTTGGTCAGTTGGTCTAATGTATGTTTATTTCGTGTTTTTTTGTAACTTTTCATGTATTGGCTTACCGCTTATCCTTTTTTTCAGGATAGTAAGTTATCTTTTTGGTTAATATTTTGGAGTTTGATAATGATCAGCTAAACAGAATGATTTTATAAGTACATTCTTATTTGATAAACCTCTACTTGAGTTAGCGCAATTAAAATTAATAGTATAATCTGTAACGAGTCCTTGGTTACACAGCGACTGAGCCTAGTATGCAGTAAATACGAACAAGTTAAAATAAACCTCTTCTTGAGCGAGAGCACTTAAAATAAATTGAATAATTGGGATAGCAACCCCCACCAAAGCATCAACTGAGCCTAATAGCGAATAAATACGAAAAAGTTTATAATAAACCCATATTTGAGCGAGCGTACGAATAATTAATAGAATGGTCGGGAAAGAACCCCCCGTAACGCAGCAACTGAGCCTAGTATCCAATAAATACGAAAAAGTTATAATAAACCCATATTTGAGCGAGCGCGATTAAAATTAATAGTGTATTCGGTAACGAACCTTTGGGAACGCAGCTACTGAGCCTTGTATCCAATAAATACGAAAAAGTTATAATAAACCCATATTTGAGCGAGCGCTATTGAAATTAATAGTGTAGTCGGTAACGAACCTTTGGGAACGCAACTACTGAGCCTTGTATCCAATAAATAGGATGAATAGGAATGTCAGCTGTATAAACGGAATAAAGGATTGGGCCTAAGATGCTACCCTGAGGTACACCTGCGGACTGAGAAAATATGGATGTGTATGAAAGGTTATGGTTGACTTTGAAAGTTCTATCTGAGAGCTAAGGATGAATAATTAGGAAGTATGTAGGAGAGAGGAATTTCCGGAGTTTGTATAGCAGTCCTGGGTGCCAACCTGATATTTTAACAATTGCTATTTTTTTAAATCTGTTATTCTGGCTCTACGTATCTTGAAACTTAACCTCTCAAAATTTGTTTTATTTTTTTTTCGATTTTCATTATTTCTCTATCATCAATAAATAATCACGTCTGTTATCATTTGAGACTTGGCTATATAAGATTAATTTTGTATTTTTCATTGTTCATCGCTGTGTCTTGATCTCGAAAAACTTTTTGATTTTTCCTTCTTTTTAATAACTACCAATTTTTGGGGGAATTACATATCTTCTAATTCTTGACTTGACTATATAGATACATTTTTTTAAATTGTTCTTTTATTTAATTTCATCGAGCTTTTATGATTTAAAAACTGTATTAAAGTTTTTTTCTTTAAAAAAAAAAAAAGTTATGGGAGCATTTTTTTTTTCATTGGCGCGACAGACCGTGCAGGCCCTGGGCCTCGCGGTGTAATCTCTTGGGAGATTACACTCGCTTTTCTCGATTCAATTTGTAGGGCAGGGTCATGACTCCCTACGCCTAATTTTGTGAGTGGCCACCATTTGGCTGACGGGTCTCCCGGGGAGAGGTTGTGAGTGAATCCTCATTTAATTACATCCTTATAAAAGGACTGGGATTCGAACTCACAACTTTAGCATGAGAGACTAGCGCGCTAGCCACTCAGCCACGGGCTCCCCATCTGTTATGAGAACATATATATAGCATTTCCAAGTCAAATTCAACCTTTTCCAAGTCAAATTCAACCTTTTCCAAGTCAAATTCAACCTTTTCCAAGTCAAATTCAACCTTTTCCAAGTCAAATTCAACCTTTTCCAAGTCAAATTCAACCTTTTCCAAGTCAAATTCAACCTTTTCCAAGTCAAATTCAACCTTTTCCAAGTCAAATTCAACCTTTTCCAACCCAAATTCAACCTTTTCCATTTCAAATTCAACCTTTTTCGATTTCAATAAAATAATAAAAATCAAATTAACATGATTTTATGTTTTAATGGTTATTTTAATTACACCTTGTGTTTTTAACCCTTGTGGCTAATTAAACGTTCCCAGGGGCCTTTCTACATATAATTAGTCACGAATATAATAATAAGTATAACCGATACTTTAATTTTAGGACATTTGCGATACAAGGTCTGGTAGTCGGATTAGCGGGATTCGTTTAATTTTAGTTTTATAATCGCGGGCGAAAATATAATCAATAGAGGTTTATTTTAACTTTTTCGTATTTATTGGATAGTAGGCTCAGCAGATGCGTTCCCAAAAGTTCGTTACCGATTATACTATTAATTTTAATCGCGCTCGCTCAAATATGGGTTTATTATAACTTTTTCGTATTTATTGGATACAAGGCTCAGTAGCTGCGTTCCCAAAGGTTCGTTACCGACTACACTATTAATTTTAATCGCGCTCGCTCAAATATGGGTTTATTATAACTTTTTCGTATTTATTGGATCATAGGCTCAGTTGCTGCGTTACGGGCGGTTCTCTTCCGACCAGTCTATTAATTATTCGTGCGCTCGCTCAAATATGGGTTTATTATAACTTTTTCGTATTTATTGGATGATAGGCTCAGTAGCTGCGTTCCCAAAGGTTCGTTACCGACTACACTATTAATTTTAATCGCGCTCGCTCAAATATGCGTTTATTATAACTTTTTCGTATTTATTGGATACAAGGCTCAGTAGCTGCGTTCCCAAAGGTTCGTTACCGACTACACTATTAATTTTAATCGCGCTGGCTCAAATATGGGTTTATTATAACTTTTTCGTATTTCTTGGATGCTAGGCTCAGTTGCTGCGTTACGGGCGGTTCTCTTCCGACCAGTCTATTAATTATTCGTGCGCTCGCTCAAATATCGGTTTATTATAACTTTTTCGTATTTATTGGATACTAGGCTCAGTAGCTGCGTTCCCAAAGGTTCGTTACCGACTACACTATTAATTTTAATCGCGCTCGCTCAAATATGCGTTTATTATAACTTTTTCGTATTTATTGGATACAAGGCTCAGTAGCTGCGTTCCCAAAGGTTCGTTACCGACTATACTATTAATTTTAATCGCGCTCGCTCAAATATGGGTTTATTATAACTTTTTCGTATTTATTGGATGCTAGGCTCAGTTGCTGCGTTACGGGCGGTTCTCTTCCGACCAGTTTATTAATTATTCGTGCGCTCGCTCAAATATGGGTTTATTATAACTTTTTCGTATTTATTGGATACAAGGCTCAGTAGCTGCGTTCCCAAAGGTTCGTTACCGATTACACTATTAATTGTTATCGCGCTCGCTCAATTATGGGTTTATTATAAATTCGTGTTTCTTTTTTATGCTAATTTCTGTATTTGTGTTTCGGGAATTTCGTTAGTGAATGTGTTAATGTTTTTTTGGTCAGTTGGTTTAATGTATGTTTATTTCGTGTTTTTTTGTAATTTTTCATGTATTGGCTTACCGCTTATCCTTTTTTTCAGGATAGTAAGTTATCTTTTTGGTTAATATTTTGGAGTTTGATAATGATCAGCTAAACAGAATGATTTTGAACATTTAACAAGCCACAAGGGTTAATAACACATGGTGTAATTAAAATAACCATTAAAACATACAATTATGTTAATTTGATTTTTATTATGTAATTGAAATCGAAAAAGGTTGAATTTGAAATGGAAAAGGTTGAATTTGACTTGGAAAAGGTTGAATTTGACTTGGAAAAGGTTGAATTTGATTTTATAAGTACATTCTTATTTGATAAACCTCTACTTGAGTTAGCGCAATTAAAATTAATAGTATAATCTGTAACGAGTCCTTGGTTACACAGCGACTGAGCCTAGTATGCAGTAAATACGAACAAGTTAAAATAAACCTCTTCTTGAGCAAGAGCACTTAAAATAAATTGAATAATTGGGATAGCAACCCCCCCCCAACGCATCAACGTAGCCTAATAGCGAATAAATACAAAAAAGTTATAATAAACCCATATTTGAGCGAGCGTACGAATAATTAATAGAATGGTCGGGAAAGAACCCCCCGTAACGCAGCAACTGAGCCTAGTATCCAATAAATACGAAAAAGTTATAATAAACCCATATTTGAGCGAGCGCGATTAAAATTAATAGTGTATTCGGTAACGAACCTTTGGGAACGCAGCTACTGAGCCTTGTATCCAATAAATACGAAAAAGTTATAATAAACCCATATTTGAGCGAGCGCTATTGAAATTAATAGTGTAGTCGGTAACGAACCTTTGGGAACGCAGCTACTGAGCCTTGTATCCAATAAATACGAAAAAGTTATAATAAACCCATATTTGAGCGAGCGCGATTAAAATTAATAGTGTATCGGTAACGAACCTTTGGGAACGCAGCTACTGAGCCTTGTATCCAATAAATACGAAAAAGTTATAATAAACCCATATTTGAGCGAGCGCGATTAAAATTAATAGTGTATTCGGTAACGAACCTTTGGGAACGCAGCTACTGAGCCTTGTATCCAATAAATACGAAAAAGTTATAATAAACCCATATTTGAGCGAGCGCGATTGAAAATTAATAGTGTAGTCGGTAACGAACCTTTGGGAACGCAACTACTGAGCCTTGTATCCAATAAATACAAAAAGTTATAATAAACCCATATTTGAGCGAGCGCGATTAAAATTAATAGTATAATCGGTAACGAACCTTTGGGAACTTATCTGCTGAGCCTACTATCCAATAAATACGAAAAAGTTAAAATAAAACTCTATTGATAATATTTTCGCCCACGATTATAAAACTAAAATAAAACGAATCCCGCTAATCCGACTACCAGACTTTGTATTGCAAATGTCTTAAAATTAAAGTATCGGTTATACTTATTATTATATTTTTGACTAATTATATGCAGAAAGGCCCTTTGAACATTTAACAAGCCACAAGGGTTAATAACACATGGTGTAATTAAAATAACCATTAAAACATACAATTATGTTAATTTGATTTTTATTATGTAATTGAAATCGAAAAAGGTTGAATTTGAATGAAAAGTTGAATTTGACTGGAAAAGGTTGAATTTGACTTGGAAAAGGTTGAATTTGACTTGGAAAAGGTTGAATTTGATTTTATAAGTAATTCTATTTGATAACCTCTACTTGAGTTGCGAATTAAATTAATAGTTATATCTGTAAACGAGTCCTTGGTTACACAGCGACTGAGCCTAGTATGCAGTAATACGAACAAGTTAAAATAAAGCTCTTCTTGAGCGAGAGCACTTAAAATTAATTGAATATTGGATAGCAACCCACCCCCCAACGCTAACTGAGCCTAATAGCGAATAAATACGAAAAGTTATAATAAAACCCATATTTTGAGCGAGCGTAC
Source organism: Piezodorus guildinii (assembly GCA_023052935.1). Lineage (NCBI taxonomy): Eukaryota > Metazoa > Arthropoda > Insecta > Hemiptera > Pentatomidae > Piezodorus > Piezodorus guildinii. The sequence goes on from CM041298.1 coordinate 91,495,304, forward strand.
GAATAATAATAGAATGTCGGGAAAGAAACCCTCCGTAAACGCAGCAACTGAGCTAGTATCAATAAATACGAAAAAGTTTATATAAACCCATATTTGAGCGGACGCGTATTAAATTAATAGTGTATCGTAACGAACTTTGGGAACGCAGCTACTGACCTTGTATCCAATAAATACGAAAAAGTTATAATAAACCCATATTTGAGCGAGCGCTATTAAAATTATGTGTATCGGTAACGAACCTTTGGGAACGCAACTACTGGCCTTGTATCCAATAATACAAAAAAGTTATAATAAACCCATATTTGGCGAGCGGAAATTATAGTGTTCGGTAAGAACCTTTGGTAGCAGCTACTGAGCTAGTATCAATAAATACGAAAAGTTAAAAACATATTGAGCGAGCGGATTAAAATTAATAGTGTATCGGTAACGACTTTGGGAACGCAGCTACTGAGCCTTGTATCCAATAAATACGAAAAAGTTATAATAAACCCATATTTGAGCGAGCGCTATTAAATTAATAGTGTAGTTCGGTAACGAACCTTTGGGAACGCAGCTACTGAGCCTTGTATCCAATAAATACGAAAAAGTTAAATAAACCATATTTGAGCGAGCGCATTGAAATTAATAGTGTATTCGGTAACGAACCTTTGGGAACGCAGCTACTGAGCCTTGTATCCAATAAATACGAAAAAGTTATAATAAACCCATATTTGAGCGAGCGCGATTAAAATTAATAGTGTATTCGGTAACGAACCTTTGGGAACGCAGCTACTGAGCCTTGTATCCAATAAATACGAAAAAGTTATAATAAACCCATATTTGAGCGAGCGCGATTAAAATTAATAGTGTATCGGTAACGAACCTTTGGGAACGCAACTACTGAGCCTTGTATCCAATAAATACGAAAAAGTTATAATAAACCCATATTTGGCGAGCGCGATTAAAATTAATGTATAATCGGTAACGAACCTTTGGGAACATCTGCTGAGCCTACTTCCAATAAATACGAAAAGTTAAAATAAAACTCTATTGATAATATTTTCGCCACGATTATAAAACTAAAATAAACGATCCCGCTAATCCGACTACCAGACTTTGTATTGCAAATGTCTTAAAATTAAAGTATCGGTTATACTTATTATTATATTTTTGACTAATTATATGCAGAAAGGCCCCTTTGAACATTTAACAAGCCACAAGGGTTAATAACACATGGTGTAATTAAAATAACCATTAAAACATAAAATTATGTTAATTTGATTTTTATTATGTAATTGAAATCGAAAAAGGTTGAATTTGAAATGGAAAAGGTTGAATTTGACTTGGAAAAGGTTGAATTTGACTTGGAAAAGGTTGAATTTGACTTGGAAAAGGTTGAATTTGACTTGGAAAAGGTTTGAATTTGACTTGGAAATGCTATATGTAAAATTTTTATTATTTTTTGCCGTGGTGTTCTGATCATAAAACTCAGTACAAATTTTTTTTCTCTATCTTCAACCTTATGGGAGAGTTATGGGCGTATTTAAGGATGAAATTTCATTTTTTTTCTTGTTTGTTTATTTATTTAACGTCACTTTATGCTACTGTAGCTAATCGGACGATGCTACAGAGGGGTTTTTAAATTTTGCCTATCCAGGTTTAATTAGGATAGGAATCTTTAACGAGTACCTGACAACGCATAGGCTCAGGACCACCTTTTTACGCACCTTCCGAAGGACGACATAACTAGGGATTTTTAATCTCATTAAAAAACCTAGGACCACCTGCGGGTTTGAAACCCTGACCTTTTGCATAGAAGGCTGTTTATGCTAGCCACCCTGCTATGGGTGATCCCGTTTTTTTTATATTATTCACAGTATCTTGATTAGAAAATTCTAATACAAGTTTTCTTTTTCTTCAAAAATAACTGAATTAAATAATATTTAATCGCCCGCCATTTTAAAACTTATCGGCTGATATCATTTAGGAATTAGGGTCATCTAATATTTTTTTGGAAATTAAAAAAAAAAAATTGGTCCATACCAACGCGGACGGCGGAAGAATGTTTTTTTTTTCGTTATTTGGTTTCTAAGTATCTTGAAACGTAAGCTCTTAAATTTTAGGCGAGGTAATTTTGTTGTTGTTGATGATTACAATTGTTCAGTTTCGAAAGTAAAGTAAAGAAAATATTAAATGCTAGATTATGGGAACAACTAAACCGTCTATATCTATCTGATTGGGATGTTAGGGTTTTTCTAATCATAGGAAGAAAATAGAGAGTATAAGTGTCTGTAGTATATACAGAAGTGGTAATATTACGATAAAATCAATTAAAAATTATTATTGTCAAATCCTGGAATTATATATAACGGTTAGTTATATTTTGATCAAAATACTGAAGCTCCAGAAGTGTCAATTTCTTGTCGAATTTAGGCCTCAAACATGGCATTGCTGTTTGGTAACGGAATTAGGGAAACAAGTTATGTGTCAAAGTATAAATTTAACGTATGAGTATAATCTAATTATTTAAATAATAATCGTTGAGGGCTCACATCGAACATGCACAAATATACATTCTCTTTATGATGTTGCTCCTACATCTGGGATTTTGATATAACTCCTTGTATCGATGTAAAATTTAATGAGATTTAATAATATGTAGGTTTAATTCGGATTGAAGTATTCTGAGAGGAATAAATTGCCGATATTTTAAATTTCCTTCCTCTAAAGTACCTTTAATGTAATATTCAGAAAAATTACCTATATCATCTTATTAGGATTGAAAAAAAATAGCTAAATATAAAGGTAGAACGATTAATAAGCAGCTTAAGTGGAAAAAAAAAAATATTTTTTCAATGTAATTTTTGCTTTATGAACCTAAAAACAACAACATCCAACATAGACGTATAATATATAAGAAAAAATATTAACTTATATACAAACTTGTATACAAATATATACATATGGGGTATACAAGTATTACTGATAATTATACCTAAATATTTGATATTGCTATATTTTTTAATCTTAATGTTCTACGAAGTTAATTTTTTTATTTTTATTTAAGTTAACTTTATATTTTTTTAATATTTAAGTTTAGTATTTATTAAATTGATTTTTACAGCCGACGTAAGTGAAAGTCGAATCTTGCCCGTACTATATTTTTACTGTAAATATTAGCTTTAGGGCCAATGAAGAAATTCCGCAAAGATGTCTGTGTGTATGTGTTAAGTCTTGATTCGTAAATGATAGGCAGTATAAAACTTATTTATACTTTACAAGCCATATACTTAAGATGATATAGAAACTTTTTCAACACAAACGGCCAACCAAATGGTCCTTTTATATCATATATTTTGTAACTTGGCCGAGGAAATATAGAAGTAGATTCGGCCTTCCCGTACCTCCTTCCTTCCTTGATGACACTAGAAGCCAACGAAGTGGAGGAAGTGAAAAGAAGGATTCTTGCAGATAATAGAGCGTACTTTGCCCTAGGGAACCTGGTAAGGAGTAATCTGCTTTCCCGTATCACCAAGACTCACGCGTACAAAACCCTTATAAGACCAGTGGTAACCTATGGTAGTAAATCATGGATTCTTAACAAGGCAACAGCTGAAAGGCTTGATAGATTGGAAAGGAAGGTGTTGCGAAAGATCTATGGAGGCGTGTGAGAGGGAGATGGGAGATGGCGCATGCGAAAAAGCAGAGACATTTATGAACTATTTAATGGGCTGCGCTTATCTGACGCCATAAGGATGAATAGGTTCAGGTGGTATGGTCATTTGGACAGGATGAGTGAGGACAGGCAGGTGAAGAAGACCTAACATGCAACAATCTTAGCCACACGTAATAAGGGGAGGCCAAGAGCGCGATGGAGAGACAAGGTACTGGAGGATATGCGGCTCGCGGTCATCCGTATGGTGGAGGATAGAGGACTGTGGCAGGCTATGTTGAGGCAGGCCAAGCAACACTTCGGGATGTAGTGCCAGAAGATTTTGTAACTTTTTTTCAAAAACGGCTCGAAAATAGTTTGAATAAACTTACAGTATAGGTGCAAAACTTAATTGATTCTATTCTGAGGCTAACATGCTATAAATGTTTTACACTTTTTTAAATAGAATATTAAATTATTTGGAGTGGCTTAACTATGCTTAAAATATTGTTTCAATTTGGGTGTTCTAACAAGCCTTAAATACCGAAATTTTGAATTTCCTTCGTCTGAAGTAAATTTGTTCGCATTGATAAAAAAACCATTAAATATACAAGTTGAACAAATTGTATTACCAACTAAAGAAGAAAGGAACAAAAATAATTATTAGGTAATTTTTTTTCTCCGAAGATAAGAATAGTAATAAAGATTTATAATATACTGTTGGAAAGCTAAGGATTCGAAAGAAATGTTCACATATATACAAAAACTAATTTTATTTTTAATTTATTTAATTGATTTTAACAACTGAGGTAAGTTAAAGTCGTGTGCTGAGCGAACTACCTTTTTTTCGTTTATGTTTTAACTTTTTTTAAATATCGCTGTTTATTGTTAATTAATACAAAAAATATACGTAAATTTTATTATTGGGCTTTGACATTCACTTCCCTATATATGGAATATATCGTAAGGGAAAGTATTTCGATCTTAAAAATTTTCGAATTTCAGTTTTCAACGGAAATACACATTTTAGGGTCCCATGAGTTTAAATGACCCAGTCCTGCAAAAAAGTCGATGTGTCTGGGTGTGTGTATGATAAGTCTTGCGCGAAAACGAAAATTCCGATTAAACTGAAACTTCATATTTAAGACAACTATACGCCCGAGATCTTACAGCAGCTTTTTCATCAAATTCAGCTAACCAGAAGAGCCACTTAATAGAATGAATTTTGCACCTTTTTACTTGGACTTTGCACCTTGTATCGATGTAAAATTGGGCAGACTTTAAATCATTTATGTTTCATTTAATAGTCTAAAATAGTCTGACAAGGCTTAAATGCCGATATTTTAAAATTTATTCTTTTAAACTACCGTCAATTTTATAGTTTTTGTAAAATTGGCCATGTCATCTTGTTAACATTGCTAAAGAACAGGTAAATATATAAGTTGAACGAATTTGATATTCAACTAAAGGAGAAAAGAGCAAACATATCTTTTTACGCAATTTTGGGTTTTTGAATTTGAATTGAAAACAGAAATATAGATGTATAATATACTGTTGGAAAACTAAAGATTTTAGAAAAAACATTATCTTATACACAAGCTTGTAAAAGTTAGTGTATAGAGATGAAAAACCGAAAAATTAACTAATTATCTTGGATAATAATATAATTGATTATTTAATAAAACACCTGTTTCTATTAAAATTCGATGTAAATTATTATTTATTTGACAACAAGTAATATACAAATGCCTTTAGGCATATATTGTAACACTGATGACCATTACGAAAAACCTCCTTCAGGATTCATATGAATTCGTGAGCGAAGAAACCTCCCAGTGAAGGCACTCCTTGGCGTGGAAGATCTGCTGAAGAAGTAGGTCTCTGCTCCAGAGGCGTTTCAGTCTCCTTGGTGGGTTTTGTGGTAGTGTATCAGTCAGTAATGTTGGTAGCAGTAGGTTTGGATGTCCTGCGAGTGAGTCGTGAAAATGTTTGTAATATTTTTTAATGATATCCGTTACGATTGGTATGTTGAGGTCTTTGCGTGATGATTATTGGTTACGTAAAAGGGACAGTGAGGGATGAAACGGAGGAATTTAGATTGAAAGATTTAAATTGTCTGCAAGTGTGATTTTTTGCATGAGCCCCACACCTGAGTACCGTACGTCCATATAGGTTTAAGTAACATGTTGTATATAATGATTTTGTTGCTTAGTGATAGTTTGTTTTTACGGTGAAGAAGTCGTCTAAGTATTGATAGTCGATGATTCAGTCTTTTTTTTAAAGTAGTTACGTGTGATTTCCATGTCAGGCGTCTATCCATTGTGAGTCCTAAGTATTTTGTTTCTGTTTGTTTGGGTAACTGTGCATTATAAAGTGTTAGTGGAGGACAATCAGAATGCCTAAGCGTAAATGTTACTTGACTTGATTTCTGTATGTATATTTTAATACGCCATTTATCAAGCCAATCTTGAAGTAAATTTAAGTAAGTTTGAACATTGTGTGAGGCTATGGTCGGATCAGTACTTGTTGAGAGTATCAGGTGTCGTCTGCGTATGTTGCAAGTAATGTGTCTGGTGTTTGTGGTATGTCAGAAGTGTATATAGTATACAGAACTGGACCCAAAATGCTGCCTTGCGGAACTCCCGCACCAACTAGACAGTAGTCGGAATGTTTACCATCTTGGTCGACTACAAAAAACCTATCCTCAAGATACGACCTAATTATTAAATAATAAGTATGCGGTAAAATTGATTTGATTTTACTGAGGAGGCCATCATGCCACACCTTATCAAATGCCTGTGCGACGTAAAAATGCTGCTGTACAGAATTATTTTTTTCTAATGCCACAGCAATCGAATCAACAACTCTATGGCATTGTTGTTTGGTCGAATGTGCAGGTCTAAAGCCAGGTGGTTAGGAATTACGGATTTGGACTCTAAGAAATGATATAGTCGCTTTAATTATATTTTTTCAAACATTTTGGAAAATAACGGTAATAAACTAATTGGTCTATATGAAGTGACTTGGTCTAACGGTTTGTTTGGCTTTGGAATCATCTTCATAATTGAAAACTTCCATAATAGAGGAAAGTAAGTAAGTCGAAGGCTTATTATGAATTACTTATTACTTATGGCTTTCTTAGGAAGAAGTCGTACAATTTTAGGTGTGATTAGGTCAAAACCAGGAGCTTTTCTAAGAGGTAAGTTTTTAATGCAAAATTTTACGTCCGGAGGAGTAATAGGTGGTGGAGGTAGAGAAAGAGGAAGAGAATAAGTGAGAATTTGTTGGATGTCTGAGCAGTGCTGTTGGTCTAGTAAGTCATCATGAGGATGAAATACATCCGTAAGATGTGCAGCAAATAGGTCTGCCTTTTCTTTATCACTTCTAGCCCATATGTTGTCAGGTTTACGGAGAGGGTTCTTTGTATGGTCATAATGTAGTATCTTTCGTTTTTGTTGCCAGAGAGTATTGTTACTAGTCTGTAAGTTACTCAAATGTGTGTTGTAAGTGTCGTGTTTATATTGTTGTATAAGTTTTCACAGTCTGCTAGTAAGTTGGTTAAGTAATCGTTTGTCACTAGGATAGCGAGATCTTTTCCATTGGTTAAGAGCCCGTCGTTTTTCGACCATTAGTGACCGTATTTCAGGGGGTAAATACTGTTTGTTATTGTCGGTATCAGGTTTATGTGCTGATTGCCAAGCAGCATTTTGTATAGTCTAGTAAGTGTATCTACAGCATTGTAGATGTCTTCCTGAGTCTTAAGCTAGTTTTGAGGTTAATTTTATTGTTTATGGCACTATGAAATTGACTAATTAATATTGGCCCAGGAGTAACGTAGACGTGTGGGCTGTAGATAAGATGTGCCTAGAGAGAGAAAGCATAACTGCAGAATGGTCAGATGAAAGGTCATTATCAATAGTGATGTGATGATGTAGAGTATTTAGGCGAGAGTGATAAAGAAGTCCAGTAGTTCTGGCTGTCGATTAATGTCTGTCGGCGAGTAAGTCGGTTCTGGTGGTAGAATAAAGTCACAGTCAAGGTTCAGACATGTATTAAGAAGAGCATTTCCTCTAGGGTTTTGAGTCCTATTGCCCGAAAACGTGGATGTTTGGTAGTAAATTCCCGCCACATAAAAATTTGGTCCCAAAACTCAGTTAATTGAATTTGATTGAAATTGAAGTTCAGGTAAGCTGTCATTTGTAGAGGATAGTGATACAATGCTCGTTTCACAACTACTACCGAGCCACCACGGGCAGCTCCGCTTGGATGATCAGCACGGTACACTAATACCCCTGTATATAAAATCGTATAGGTCCTCGTAAAGTGAGTTTCGGTTAGCAGTGCTATGTCTATGTCGTGTTCGTGCAAGTATATGTCAAGTTCGTTTCTTCGGTGTAGGGACCATTAGCATTCCAGAGGAGGAGTTTTAGTGAATGTTGATTAATATAATTAAGGGCTGACATTTGGAATAAATTTATTAACAAGCGTGGTGGGCAAAGTTATGAGTGGATTTATCATCGATTTAAATTCATTTAGAAAGGAATTGAAGTGTGAAGAGAAATCTTGAGTGGTAGATTGTGCATGAGGTAATGTGTTATTAAGGGTCTTGACTGAGATGAAGGCATGGATTTTGGTTGTGTGTGATGAAGTGTTGAAAATTTTAGGAACATATTCGTAGAGTGAGGCGTTATGTGTTGCGGGGCAGTGTATTGAGGTACTGTATACTGAGGTTTAGTGTGTTGAGGAGTGTGTATTAGTTGTATTTTGGGGTGTAGTGTGGTGCAGAGGAGGTGAATGTTGATGTTTTACCAATTGAGGTGTTGCATAATGAGGTGTTGTGTTTTGAGAAATTGAATATTGTGGTGATGTGTAGTTGTAAGTAGGGTTATTACATACCGTCTGATGTATTTCTGTTTCAAGAGGAGGGTAAGTAAGTCTGTCTCCCACCTCTGGAGGTAGAACTTCTGTTACTTCTCGCCTCCAAGCGCCCTGGCTTCGCACGTTGAGTCTTCTTCTCTGTAATTCGAGATGTACGGTGCATCCCCTGTAGTTCGCTGGGTGAGCGCCACCGCACAACGCACAGACTGGGGGCTCTTCTCGTGGCTTCTGGCATCTATCACTGGGATGGTCTTGACCGCACTTCACACATCTTGGTATATGGCGACAAAAGGCTTGGTATATTCGTATTGTTGGCACCTCATGCATTGTACAATCTCCCTTCTTTTATGAGGTTCCTCAATTTTAACCTTTGTGTAGGCTATATTCGTAATTTTGTATACTTCGGCACAGTTCGGAGCAGGTTCGATGTCTACAAAAAAGAGTGGCAGAGGTTCTTTAGTTCTGGGGTTTAAGACATTTGTGATGCGACGGACGTTGAATCCTTGTCTCTCTACGTCATATTTAATCATCTCGTGGGGTGTAGTGTGATGAATATTCCTAATTACGAATCGAGAGGTTTATCTTCTCTTGGTTGGTAAGTGTGGAAACTATAGCCTTTGTTCTCTAGATATCGTACACTGGCTCTATAGGCATCACTATTTTAGGTTTTTAAAGTAATGATATTTTTATTGGAAATAAATACGAAATTGTTTTCTCCTATTAAACTAATGATTCTTGGCAAAAGAGCTGGAAATTTTGTACGCCTTTATTTTTTATTGGAGGTGGCTTGTGAACAACTGGCGTTACATCTCTCTTTGTCTTCTATTTAGGATAGAGGTTCAAACATATTACTTACAGGTATGGCAGGGATACTCTTTAAAGTGGTCGACGTAGTGCTATTATAATATGAGAATTAGTTATTTGTTGAGGAGTAGAACTATAAATTATTATACCAGAACTATTATTTATGATATTAATTGGAGTTGTTTCATTGTTTTCTGAGGCACGTTGGTTATTGAAATTGACATGTGTTTTTATTTGGTTAGTTTTCGATGATTAGGTTTTTATCTGGAATCTTTGGAATTCATACTTTTCTTTTCAATAGGGCTATCTAGTTTTGAAACATTGGAGTTACTTCTTAACTTTCTCTTCAAAAGGGTAGAAACTACAGCTTCAGTAGATCCGTTACTTGTACCAGGCAATGCACGGTCGTTCATGATAAAAGTGTCCTTTTTCAATAAAAAAAAAAAACAAACTCACCTGACTGTTTCAGGACACCAAAATGCACACATTCAGCAAATAACCAGTCAAAGAACAGAAAAACTTAAAGACAAAATTTGTTGTCAACTTCACAATACAAGGGTTAACAGCTGTTTTTTCGATGCAAATAAATCTTTAAAAAAAATTTTTTTTTCTATATTTGTTTAAAAATTCATTAATTGATATAATAACGGAGGCGAATGAAAGTCGTGTGTTGCGCCACCAGATTTTTTAATTTTAAATATTTTCTATTGGCGCGACAGGTTTGCTTCATTACACCTAATGCTAATTTTTGTTCTTTACAACTAATCTTTATAATAATCATTTATTGGAATTATCTAAAATTAGATTAAAATACTATGAAATAATATAAATAAAAAATATATAATCTAAGCTTTATAAGATGATTTATTGAACTGAAGCGTAGATAAAAAGGTCAGATAAAGGTTTTCATATTCAAAAATATATATAAATAAAATGTAATGAATAAAAATGTTATAGCTTTTAAAAGATTTTCCTTTTATTTTCCCGTAAGACTAAAAGAGGAAAAGAGGTTATATTAAAATTTAATACCAGACCGAAGCACTTACCCCAGAGTCTATATTTTCCTGCCAAAAAATTTCTCTACGAACGTTTCTGGGATAATTATTTAATCCTGGGATGTTCTCCATGTAAATCATATCCGTTTTTCATCTTTTCTCTCTCGAATAGTCTTTATTTTATCTGACATTTCTCACATTTCATGTCTGTAATATTTCCTTCCCTTTCCAAAGCGAAGTTAGTATAATTTACAACACGTTTTATACAAAGTTTATTACCTGCATCTTAAGTGCTATCAGTTACTAATCACTAATTTTTCTTTCACTTACCTGTATATAAAATAAATAGTAAGGGAACGTATTGTGATCGTGCAAATTTTCGATTTCGATTTTTCACCAAAAAAATACACGTTTAGGGTCCGTCCGTTTAAGTGAAATTTGAGTGTTGTGCTTACCAGATTTTTTTATTTTTAAATAAGACGTAAAATTTATTAGTTACCTTTTAAATATTTTGTGAAGGGAGGGACTGGTTAGCATTTTATTTTTCTTATTTGATTTTTACTTTCACTTACTATATATAGTAAGGAAAAGTATTGCAATCGTGAAAATTTTCGAATTCCAGTTTTCAAACGGAAATACGCGTTTTAGGGTTCCCTGAGTCTAAATAACCAAGTCCCGCAAAAAGGCCTGTGTGTGTGTGTGTGTGTATTCTGATCCACGGGATTCCTAAAACGTGTAATTCCGTCGAAAACTGGAATTCGATAATTTTCACTATGGCAATATTTTTCCTTAATATATATCTTTTATACAGATAGGTGAAAGTAAATTTTTATTCAAATAAAAGTCTACATTTAAAATATTATATTTCCACTACAGATTCGACACCTTCTAGTGTTTATTCATTTCAGTGGTTTTCGATTTTCGAGTTTCAACTTGCACTATCAATTTCTTCGTTTAACCATCCTCACATCAATAGACTATTTAACACAATCGCAAGCAACGCAAAGCGATACCCTTTCAATATACAATAAAGACAAACTAAATATACAATGAGTGTCTTTTTTTTTCTTTTCGTTAATGAAATGCTTTTCCAAACTTTAACGAGAATAAATATTTATTCCCAAAAAATAAAATCACTAACCAGATTATCTGAATATTGAAAACCCTGTATGAGTATTATTAAAACATGTTGATAAGGTTAGTCAACCAGCACACATTCAGTATGCCAACCAGCTTCATTCTGCTCTTAAAAAATAACAGTAATATATATCCTAATGTTTAAGTAAATATCTCTCATGTATGCAAACAAATTTATTGGATAATCAAGACAATATCATCCTAAAAAGGAACTTAAGAAGTTTAAACAAAAATATTTTAATTTAAATTGTCTAATAAAAATAATAGGAGAGGTGTGGTCTAGTGGAGAGAACACTACTCTGCTGTTCTCCGGGTCCTGGGTTCGAATCCCGGCTGAGGCGGAATATTCTGTCAATTTATAAAGTGGGTACTCAGAATATGGGAAAAACGTTGCACGTCCATTGGCCTAAAAACATTATGAATCTCTACGAATATGTACTGAGCCCAAGACCCTTGATGGGTTGTAGAGTAACGTCCTTAGGGGCGGGGTGGCTTAGTTGGTTAGCGCGCCTAGCCACTACAGATTACCAAAAACTTGTGAAACCAAATAATTACGAGTTCGAGTCTCGGTTTTATCTCGGCATTTATCCCTCGCTCTCACCGCCTGGCCCGAGAATCCCCCGTATAGCCTTCAAAGGCAAGGTATGGGTGAATAAAGAAAAAAAAAGAGTTACATCTTAAAATTAGAATAATGCTTAGAATTTAAAATCCTGATGCGTCGCCAAATTTATTGAAATGCAGCCTAGGCTTTTAGAATTTTTATTCATGACTATTGCTATGCATAAATATACTAAACAAAGAGGAGTTTTGAGATGGTGTCTTAATGTTGGTAAAGTTTTAGATAGTGGTAGGCTTTTGATATAGTGAGACAGCCCTGAAATATCGTCGCTATTAACGAATCCGCTCCGTATCTTCCTGGCTATTGTTTTTGTCTTTTATGGATCAATTAATCTCTTATAATCTCTTAATTTGTTTATTCAGTTTTGTAATATAAAAATTATTTATTCGGCAAAGAACTTAATTGTTCTTATTTTTCTATGAAATTTATTCATTATTCAATTTTTATTTATAAACCTCAGAAAATTGAGCGATACATGGAGAATTATAACATTTTTGACGATTATATTTCTAAATAATTGAAGCGCAGGTTGTGTGAAAAAATAAAACTGTCATTTCCCCCTTTTTAAAATAACTTTTATACGTTTCATTTTTAAGGAAAAGAAACATCGAGGTCTTCATAAAAATGGTATTTATTATTAATGGTTATTATCTCTTTCAAAAAAATGACTTAAGCTATTGTTTTTTTAACATTCTCTAATAACTTCTTCAACTGATTTTTACTTTCACTTACCTATATATGATATATATGGTTAGGGAAAGTGCTGCGATCTTGTAAATTTTTGAGTTCGAGTTTTCAACTAAAATACTAAAGTATATACATAATAATACATAAAGTGACTGTGTATAAATTTGTGTATATATTTTTCTGTTTTTCCCCCTAAGTTTGTTATTAATTAATATAATTAGAATTATTAGAAGCTGCCTTTTGATTTATTACCATAGATCATTTTTTACTTTCACTTACTATATATAGTAAGGGAAAGTATTGCGATCGTGAAAATTTTCGAATTCCAGTTTTCAACGGAAATTCACATTTTAGGGTCCTCTGAGTCCAAATAACCAAGTCCCGCAAGAAGGTCTGTATGTGTGTGTGTGGTAACTCCTGGGCGGAAACGGTAAGACATATGAAACTGAAATTTCATATTTAAGACAAATCTACGCCCGAGACGTTACAAAACTTTTTTCATCAAAATGAGCTTACCAAAAGAGCCACATGCATTTTCCACCTTTTTGCGATTTCCTCGAAAACGGTTTCCGACGATTTTGATTAAACTCGCTATATCGATGTAAAATTTAATGTGCTTTAATATCATTTAGGTTTCATTCGGATTAAAATGGTCTGACAGGGCTTAAATGCCGATATTTTAAATTTTCTTCTTCCTAAAGTACCTTTAATTTTGTTGATTCTATAAAAATAACTATATTATCTTGTTACTACTGATAAAAAACAGGTAAATATATAAATTGAATGAATTCGATACCCAACTAAAGGAAAAACAGAAAAAATATTTTTTAACGCAATTTTTCGTTTTTAAACATAAGAACAGTAATATACATATATGATATACCGTTAGAAAGCTAAAGATTCTTATTATATTTTAGATAATAATACAATCGATTTTTTAATGAACACATGTTTCTATAGAAATTCCATTTAATTAATTATTTAATGGTTCCACTCATTTTTATCTCTTACTGTATTTGAAAATTCTTTAATTGATTTTAAAAACGAAGGTAAGTGAAAGTCGTGTGTTGCCCGCTCCAGATTTTTTTAATTTCTATTATTTTTTTTTGTGTACTCTAAGACACTAAAGTTCTTTTTATATATTTTGTAATTTTTTTCTAAAGGGACCAGGCCCAGAATAAATAAAGATTTTATCATCATTATATGACGACAGTAGAATAATTAGTATGTACCTTGACAAATGTATGTATATTTCAGCAGAGGCCGAAACAAACCTGATGAATATTGAACTGTCTACGAGCGTTGAATTATATAGGTTAGATCACGGTGGGGGATTCTTTATTTATGAAATAGCAATATTTGCGACCCTATAGACCAAGTTACTAGGTTAGGGCGGACTATATAGCCTGAATTTACGGTGGACAAGAGCTGTCTCCCGTCCGCATATATAATTTTAAGCCAGGGTAATTTATGTAGGATGTGATATGCGGGAGAGTTTCAGACAAGACACTGACCTGATATAATTACATTAACATTAACGAATTGCATTTAGAAACAATTCTTTATTGAGCAATATTACAATCTGTCCAATTTAGGACATTTTTAATAGTGATAAAGTACAATATTCATACTGCATTCACACGATATATACAAAACAATAAATTTAAATAATAGTAATACAATATACATATATACAAAACAAAAATCAATAAAAATATATACAAAAGTCACTCATACCTATATACAATTCACAAGCATACAGCACGTGAGTGGAGAATCTAGCCAATGCTAGAACTCCAATATACATTTTACAAGAGGTCTCGAGGCCACTGCCGTTTCAACATTCTAGGATGATGGTAAGGATGTGTGGAGCTGGATAAGATTGAGCTAGGGGATTAGGGTGATGGATAAGGTTCTGATGGAATTTAGAGAATTTTAATGGTATAAGGTCTAAAATAAATGGAATATTTAGGTCGTGGTGTAAGGTATGGTTGGATACATAATATGGAGCATTAACTATTGTTCGGAGGACTTTTGATTGCAAGGATTGAATGCGTTTGATGTTAGAAAATTTGGCTGTCCCCGACAGTTCAAGTCCGTAGGTCCAGATAGGTTTCAGTACTGTCTTGTATATTAGCAGTTTGTTCTCGATAAATAATTTAGAATTTCTGTTCAGTAGTCTGTATAATTGTCCAAATCGTCGATTAAGTTCTTGTCGTTTAAGTCTAGTATGCGGGTTCCAAGTTAGTCTTTTGTCCAGAAGGAAACCAAGATACCGGACTGTGTCGGAGAAAGGAAGCGGAACGGAGTTAAAGAGGACTGGAGGGCAGAATTGTCTTCGAAGGGTAAAGATGACATGTTTGGATTTGGATTGATTGACTTTGATTCTCCAGTTGTTACACCAGTCTTCAATTTGAGAAAGGTGCGTTTGGAGGCCTATAGATGCAATTTCAGGATCTAAGTGAGAGGATAGGATAGCTGTGTCATCAGCGTACGTTGCTAGGAAGGTATTAGGACAAACAGAAATATCAGCCGTGTATATATTGTAGAGGATAGGACCAAGGACACTGCCCTGAGGAACACCGGATTCGACTGGATAATGATTGAAATATTCTGCACCACAGCGAACTCGAAAGGAGCGGTTTGATAGATAGGATCGGAGGACTAGGTATAAGGATTGGGATAAATGATTTTTGAGCTTAAAGTGTAATCCCGGGGGCCACACCCGGTCAAATGCTTGCGTTATGTCCAGAAATGCACCCGAGCAGTACTCCTTGTTCTCAAGGGCAGAGGAAATATGGTCAACGACTCGGAGCCCTTACTGAACGGTTGAATGTTGGGAACGGAATCCAAACTGATGGGAAGGAATAGTGTGGGATTCTAATAAAGGTAATATTCGTTTTAGGAGGATTTTTTTAAAGATTTTTGAAAGGATTGGTAGTAGGCTGATAGGTCTATATGATGTCGTAGAATATATATAATATCACTGGTCAGGATTTGGCGAAAAAGGTCCCAGTTTACTGGTCCTCTGATTAATGACAGTGGGGTGGGTTTAGGAATAGGAATTAGGGATACTTTAAGGAGCAATGGACTATGGTCAGAGGACAGTTCATCAAGGCGAGTCACCGACATGTTTAGGGAGCCTAATTCGCTGTGGATGAAGAAGTCAAGGATGTCAGGATTACGGTTAGGATCAGTAGGTAGGGTAGGTCCAGTAGGTAGGGGAGTCAGGAGGCAGGAGGTTGAAACGTCTAGAGTTGAGTGCAGACTGTAAATTCCGCCCACGACAATTCGTGGATCTGGAACCCCATTGTTGGTTCTTAGCATTCATGTCTGCACCCAGAATAAAGTGGTTTCCTAAGGAATTGAGGAAGGATTCGAATAGAATGTTGGAGATGGAATGTTTAAGAGGGCAGTACGCTGATGCGAGGGTGATCGGAAAAGAAAAAGTCTTGATTACTATGGCGGTGCATTGTTGGAAATGATAGGAGGCAACTGGGAGTATGTGGTGGGAGAGGGACTGGTGCACAATGACATCAGTACCGGCATGGGCTTTTCCGTCTGGGTGGTCCGTACGGCATGTTACATATTGAGGTATTTTAAAGAACTGTTTTGTGGTTAGTCTAGTTTCAGTAATAAGTGCTACGTCAACGTTTTTGTCTTGCAATAAAGCTGTAAGTTCGTCAGTGTGATTTCTAACACCATTCGCATTCCAAAGGAGAATGGATAAGGAATTAGATGTAGTCATTTAAGGATTTTTTAAGGAAGGGATTAAATTTGATACGAGATTAGTAAGTAGTGTTATTAGCGGCATAACAAGGGATTTGATTTCAGTGATGAAGGATGTCATCAAACTTGTAAGGTCTGTAACATTTGATGGAGGAGGAATATGAGAAATTTGATTCGGATGAGGTTTTTGAGAGTTAGTTAAATTTTGAGGAATAGGTGGTTGTGGAAGGGGTTCAGGATTTTGAAGTATATGTTGTTCCGCCAGGGCCTCTTTGTTCTGGTTGCCACCTCCAAGTAGATGGGCAAATGTTACATTCGAATCAATTGTTTTTGAAGGTGGTCTTCTGCTTCTGATCGGTTCAGCTGTTTCATCCAGATTCTGAGGTTTTTGGTATCTGCTCTTGAGTTTCTTGTAGATTTGACATCCCTTGTAGTTAGCCGGGTGGTCCTCGAGGCACAGAGCACATACAGCGGGTGTTGATCTTAATCGTGTACATTCTTCTTATTTATGTTGCTCACCGCATTTCACACAGCGTGGTGTATGGTGGCAGTAAGTTCTCGTATGACCATATGCCTGACAATTATGGCACTGAACTATTTCTTTCTTAGTGTAAGGTTTCTCAACTCTTATACTAGTATAGTACAACCTATTGAGGTCGTAAATTTTTTCAACTCCTGCTGATGGTTTCAAGTCCACAAAGAATAGAGGCAGTGGAATTTTATTTTTTAGGATATTGGTGACTTGCCGCACTTTATAGCCTATCTGCCTCGGTTCTTCTTTGATAGCTGTAACTGGTGTCGAAGGGTGTAGGTTTCTAATTACAACCCTTAAAGCTCTCTCCTGGCGTAACTGATAGGTATGAAAATCAGTTTTGGTCTCAGTCAGATATTTTACTACTTTTCTGTAGCTTTCGACGCTAGTCGGGGATATTTTAGTATCACGGGTTCTACTTATACAAGAATAACTATTAGGATCGGTTAATTTGTTTAAATGCGCACAAAGTAGTTTAAAATGTTTAATATTTTTAACAAAAATTGGTGGAGGTTGTGGTTCCCTGGGTATAGTAAGATTCCATGGTTTCTTTTTCATTTTGGAGGATCTGAAATGGGTTCGGTGTAAAAAACGGCGATTCATCAGTTAATCCTTGTGATGATGTGCTAGGCTGTGGTTCAGATCCTAAAGCGGTACCTGAAGCGGTCGCTGGTGGAATAATTTTTTTTATTATTTTCACGGCGAGGTCTCTGTTTTGTAGGTGACGAGTTTGAACCTGCAGAACTAGATCTTTTACTTGTAGCTTTTGAGAACATAACTTGATGAAAATATCTCATTGATTAAAAAAAAAAAGAAATAACAATAAATAAATTATGAGAATGAGAATGAGGAGGAAAAATAATAAAAGAAAGATAAGTTGAAGAAAAGCAAGCTCGAGCTTGCCGAGCTAGCGGCGATCAGCTGATCAGTGACCCTCCTTTCACTTTTCGTGATTGAACAAAGTAAATTATAACTTTGCTTACCGATATTTCTCCAATACTCACTGCTGTGGTTTTCTTGAAGTCTAGTGATGTTTTCCAGACTGAACTCAAGCGAATTCCTACTGAAAAGAGCAAAAATCTGAGAGACGAAGTAACGTATGACTGTTATCATCGAGCGCATCAGCTGTTCCAACATTAACGAATAACATTATACTTTAAAACAAAGTAGATTAAGTATTGAATATTTATTTTTATTTACAATTTTTTTTGTTCTCCATTGTTATCAGCCATCTGCAAAAAAAAATTGCAATAAGCAAGCATGATGACTTCTGAAAGTCGGTTAAATCAAGGCATCTCTAGGCCACCGCCTCAAAAGTCGTCGGGGTGGATTGTACGGGTTCGTGTAGGATTTAAGTAAGTGTTTGGGCCGATGGATTCATGTTGTAAGTCAGTCTGTCATGAAATGTTTTATAATATTCTGTGGCTGTGTCCGAAACTGTGAGTATGTCCAAGTTCTTGTGAAGTATTTCGTTACATAAAACTGTGCAGCCACGATCTTTCGCAATATTTTCGATTGAAGAGACTGAATTATTTGGATGTTAGAGTTTTGGCAGATCCCCATAGCTCTATCCCATATGTCCATAATGGTTTGATCATCAGTTCTTTGTAGATAATAATTTTGATGTTCACGGATAATTTTGATCGTTTGTCAAGCAGACAGTATAGTAGTCTAAATCGTCTGTTCAGCTGTTTTCTTTTAAGTCTAATGTGGGTCCTAAATGTCATTCTTTTGTCTAAGTACAGTCCCAAATATCGTACTTCTTCTGATGTTGGAATGGGTTTATCCTCGAAATAGACTGCTAGACAATCCCCATGATCGAGCGTGATTCGATAAATAGACTCATAGATTGATTCATTTTTACTTTCCATCTATTAGCCCAACTAGATAAATCATCAATGTGGTTTTGCAACATGGGTTTTTATAGAATGTTAAAAGAGCTGATCGTCTACAAAAGTGGCTAGTAAGGTGTGATATTCTCTGATAAGTCTGCATGTAGATATTAAATAGTAGTGGTCCCAGTACACTGCCTTGTGGGACTCCTACTTGAACACGTTTTATTCCAGAAAATGCGTCTCTTACTTTTAAAGTAAAGTGTCGGTCTGTCAAGTAAGAGAGTAATATTAAGTAATAAGTCAAAGAAAGCAAATTTTTGAGCTTGGAAAGCAATCCTTCATGCTACACCTAATCGAATGCTTGACTAATATCGAGAAAAACACCTGGACAATATTTTTTAGACTCTAAAGCATTCGAAATGTAATTTACTAATCGATGGCATTGTTGAATGGTCGAATGATGTTTTCTGAAACCGAATTGATGATTTGGAATAGCTCTAAATATTTCGAGCGAATTTAGACGATGAAGAATAATCTTTTGGAATAATTTTGAAAAAGAAGGGAGAAGGCTTATAGGACGAACGAAGTCATACAGTCTGAAGGTTTATTGGCTTTTAATATCATTACAACTCGAGAATACTCCCACACGGCAGGGTATTATGTTTTCCTGAAGATAACGTTGTAGATATCAGTTAAAAACAGAATTGCTCTCCAAGGTAAGTTCTTTAGTATATTTTTTTTTGCTTGGCTGGGCTTTTTTAAACTGGGACTTTTTTGTTTGGTAATTTGGCAATAAAATCACAAACTTCATTAGAATGTATTGCTTTTGGCGGATAGTCATCGATAAAGATATGCCAATGTGGTGTGACACTAGTTCATTTGTAAGTTGGTAGTTGATGCCAGGGTGCGGTTTAATATAAAATAATTCTCGAGTTTTTAAATTTTAGAAATATGTTGAACGTTTTATAGGTATGATATATAAGTAAGTTGTCCTTACGACCTATTTTTACTTTCACTTACCAAAATATACCTAGTCCTGTCATCAATATTGATTACATGGAAATAATACAGATTTTAACAGAAAAATTATTTTTTTTCGAAAATCCTAATTAGAAAATAAAATTTTATCTACAGTGAGCAAAAAAAAAAAAAAAAAAAAAAATGACTCACAATGTCCCTCTTTCGCCTTGACACAGGCATTTAGTCTCCGTGGCCACATCAACACCAGCACTCAGCATTTCTTGTGGAAAGCGCTCAACTGCTAGGACCAGAGATTTTTGAGCCTTACCATGTTAGGTACGTTCTGTAGCTTGCCTTTCTCTCTCCGGTATTCTAGAGCTTTGAGTTCAGGACATCCTGAGGGATCCGAAGCAGATATCAACTCTATAATGATCTTTTGCAGCCACTGCTGAGTTGACCAGCCTAATGAGTAGGAGCGGAATCGCGCTGTAAAACCAATGTCTTCCAACAATAATATGGTCCTGATAGTTTTAGCTCTTGTTTTAAATCATTTTTCACAAAATTGAGCGTAGTGGTGCCATCAAAGCAAACTCCCCACAAACTATCACTGAGAAAGTGTGATGACCTCTTTTCACACTTCTTGGGCTACTTAAGAGGCATGTGCGTGCACAAGATCGTTTTAGCGATTCTATTTTTTCTCATCGCTAAACAAAATTGTTCGATGAAGAACATTGGTGTAACGGGCAAGGAGCACTTTGCATCTATCCTCTCTATTTTTTTAGAGAACTGGTCAGCCTTTGTTCTTCTTGAAAATGCACCCAACCTAAGGTCACTTTTTATTAAGAGAGACATTGATCTGAAAGAGATTTCCATTTGCTAAAATATGATTTGTTGTTTTCGTATAGGATTTCTTCTGGATCAAGCAGCCACTGCTCCCACTGCATCTGCCATTCTCACAGTGCGTGGACAATGTGTGTCACATGTAGATATGGTCTCATTATCCCTATTTATAGTACATTACATTAACATACTGCTGATACACAAAGGTTTCAACGTGTCGAAAATCTCTGACAAATACTTTGTGTATCCGGGACTGCTTTACAAACTTCGAAAATTCCTCCCTCCAACATAATTTCTCATTCATCCAGTCCTATCTCATTGACAGATCCTTCAAAATAAATCACAATAGTTCCTATTCATCCCTTTTTGTTCAGTCCGCTGGCGTCCCACAAAGCAGTATCCTCGGACCCGTTCTCTTCACAGTCTATACAGCTGTCATCATAACCAATCCTAACACTTTCCTTTCCACGTATGCTGATGACACTTGTGTGTTATCAGTCAACAACGATCCTACTATTGCCTCTCAAACTCTCCAATCCCACATCAGAGACCTCCAGATATGGTGTCAGAACAGGAGAATGAAAATAAATTCAGACAAATCCCACCAAATCACCTTTTCCCTCCGTCGTAAGCCAATGACATCCTGTTCTACGGTAGTCTTTAATAATATTCCACTTGTTCCTTTCGAACAGATTCGCTATCTAGGTCTCCTACTTTACAAATTTCTCGCCGATTTCGATACTTACTTGACAAACGCTCTAACCTCCCACTCAACTACAAAAGACTCCATGACTACATGATTATCATAAGGCCTATATGTACTTACGGAGTTGAGCTTTGGGGCTCGACTAAACCATCAAATTCTTCCCGCATCCAATCCTTACGATCCAAAATCCTTCGTATAATCCTCAAAGCTCCTTACTTTATCACAAATAAACTCATCCATAAAGACCCTAATGTTCTATTTGATGCTGATCTGGCCCGAACCAGATATCACTCCTTCCATGAAAAACTCCACTCCCACTCTAACCCACTAGTTTCCATCCTTGCTTCCTCTTCGATTCCTGACAATCCTTCGAGGCGTCTGAAAAGAAGAAGGCCTCGAGACCTTCTTGTTTAGAATAGGTACAGGAGTGCTACCATTGGGTAGTTCTTCTACAAGTCTTTTTCATGTCATTTTTCTTTTTTCATATTTACTTGTATTTTTTAGTACAGTTATAAATTTCAATAAATTATGTTTAAAATAAAACAAAACAAAAAAAAAAAAAGCTTAGTGCAATACGACTACACAAAGAAGAATACTAAAGAGTGAAAGAAGAATACAAACTTATTAGGATTATTATTCTGATATGCAAAGAAAATAACCAGCTAGTGGAAAGGATTATCTAATTAATGCCCAAGGATGTAACCAAGTTTAACTTTTGTTCAGTAGTTATAGCAGAACTAGGTATAGTAATGCAAAGTCTTTCGAAAATGGACATATTTACTGGAAATACGGGTGTTAGTGACCCCTGAGAGCAAATTACCATGTTCTGCAAGAAATGTTTGTTTTTATGGTGGGTCAAGCTAGACAAGAACAAATTGTATTAAACTAAAATTTCATATTTTAGGAGTATGTATATAGAAGATTTTTTTTTGAAAACGAAACCGGCGAACCGGAAATTCCCAAAGACATCATTAACTATTTTGATTAAATTCCAGATATCCGATGTAAAATTTAATAAGCTTTAATATCATATTGCTTTACTCTGATTGAAATGGTCTGACGGGACTTTAATTCCTATATTTTAATTTTCTTCTTCTAAACCAACTTTAATTTTCTAGATTCTATAAATAAAAAAACATATCTTATTAGCATTAATACCAAATTGATAAATATATAAGTTGAACGAATTTGAAATCCAACTAAAGGAAAAAAAAACAAAAATATTTTTTAATGCAATTTTTGGTATAATAAAATCACTAATATAAATAAATTCTTTATTATTCTGGGACATGTCCAAACGTACAACATGTGCTTTGGAGTCTTAAAGTAAATTAAATACATACTATCAAGTTAACCATATTAACCACACACACACACACACACACACACACACACACACACACACACACACACACCAAACTTGTAGGATTTGTTCGTTTGGCCTCAGGGAACCGTAAAACATATACTTGTATTGAAAAATAGATTCCAAAAATTTATTTCATATATAGGTAAGTGAAAATTTCTTACTTCTTTATTTCATTGATTTGTATTTATCTCAATTATAGGTTGTTTTTTTTTGCTGTTTTTTTTGTATATATGTTATATTTTATGTAATCTGACTTCATCATTGTATTCTGTATGTATTGGGTGAATGTGGTCTTGTATCACTATTACTAATGCTCTAATAGAAACAAATTGTAATATATCTTAATAAATAAATATAAATTAAGTTTTTTAAAATATTTTATGTGACTATTTTTTCTTTAAACATTTTTTGTACAAAAATATTTTATTATTTCACCCATTATAAAAAAAAAAACTTTACTATATGTTTCATATACAGATAAGTGAAAGTAAAATGTAATCATAGCAACTTATCATCAAGAATAAATATATTCGGTAGCAGCAGTCATTAAAATATTTTAGTTTCATTTATATTGAACTTTTTTTTCTTTAATAAATAATAAAAATAAATAAATTGTTTACTATTCTGGGACATGTCCCGTTAGAATAAAATACACAGGCTTTGTACTCTTGGAGTAAATTAAATACATATTAACAATTTAATAATTACTGATATGAAATAGACATATTCAAATGAGAAGAAAACAACAACGACTAAATAAAAATTTATTTACAATTCTACTGAGCCTGGATATTCATTAAGTGATTAAATATACGGGATTTGAAGGTAGAAAGAGAGTTGGAGTGACGGATGGAAGGAGGGATAGAATTCCATAGGATTGAGGATTGGATGAAAAAGGATCTGTCGAAATGTGCAGTTCAATGGGCCGTACTGTATAAATCCGAAGGCCTAGGAGCGTGTACAACGGGGATGGACTGAGGATTTGAACTGTAGGAGGTCAAAAATGTATGATGGGCGGCGGGATTGGATAGCTTGGTAAAGGAATGACACAAGAAAATACTTGTGATGATTGTAAGGATATATAGATGAATTCAATATACCGTTGAAAAGTTAAAGATTTCAGAATCATTTTTATCTTATAAACGAAATCGTAAAAGTTAATGAAGGGTGATGAAAAAGGGATAATACTAACTGATTGTTGCAGATAATAATATGATTTTATTTATTTATTTTTTTCATTTGTTATTGAGGTATTTGTTTGTTTGTTTGTTTTACATTGTACATATGGAATGAATGACTTCTATTATCTCTAATACTTATTGCCCAAGATAGTGGCAGATTGTATTACTTCTCAATAAAGCAATATTATTTCTAAAAAAAAAAAATAATATAATAGATTATTTAGTAAATCACATGTTTGTTTTGAAACTCAGCGTAATTAATGCTTTAACCTTTATTCATCTTTTTTATTTTATTTATAGTAATTTACAACTGTATCAAAGAACACAGTAAGTAAATATGTAGAATGAAAATAAGAAAATCATGAAAATGTCTTAAGAAAGAACTACCCAGTGGTATCACTTCATTGACTATTTTAAGGCATTAAGTCCCGAGGCCAACTTCTTTTCAGTCGCCTTGGAGGGTTATCAGGGATATCTAAGGAAGATAAATTCCGGACAAGTGGGTTTGTATGGGCAGGGAGTTAGAATGAAAAGAGGAGTATCTATCACGGGCTATGTCTGCAACAAACGGGATGTTTAGGTCATTATGGAGGAGTTGATTCGTGACAAAATAAGGAGCATTCAGGATTTTGCGAAGGATTTTGGATTGTAAGGACTGGATGCGGGAGGAATTAGATGGTTTCGTAGAGCCCCAAAGCTCGATTCCATATGTCCAAATAGGTCTGATAATAGTGATGTAAATGAGTCTTTTGTAATATACTGGAAGTTTTAAAAGTTTGTCTCGTAATTGTAATCGATATCTTATCGTTTCAATCTTGTGTGAGTTTTTTTCATCTTTAACTTTATTAAGTAGTTCTTAAATTGCTTTCAATAAAGGAGGTTAGTGAAAGTCGTTTGTTGGGCTCACCATATTTTTTAAATTGATTCTAATTATGCGTAAAATAGTAATGGATTGTAAAAAAGTTTGTGATAGTACCGAATTTTTTAAAATTGTTATATATTCATATCTCTTAAAAAGAAACTTTTACCTGGTCCAAATTAGCGTTGCTTTTTGTTCCCTCCCGAGCTGAAGGCTGGGGGCAAGGAAAAATGGATTGAAAGAAGAAACAATGAAGTGGCGTAGGGTGGCTTTGATCTGGGACCGTCCTCTCCAAGCTAGTTCTTTTAGGATACATTTTCCTTACTTTTGTTTTCAGCTTTTGTAAAAAGCCTTAATGTTTGAACGATGGAAGGTCAGCATTTTCGTTTGATATTTTATAAAGGGGTCTGGTAATGTGGGCGAGTTAGGAGTCCGGCGAATCTTATCAAATAGAATACCTTATAACTTGCAACTACACTTACGGATTTCTAATAATAATAACATTGCATCAAAGACTAATCTCTTAAGTAGCGAATCTCCCTATTACAAATATAACCCATTACCGAAGGAATTAGTCCGGGTGGCGGTCATTAAATGAAACAACTGAATAGTTTCAACTATTTTATTGTTTGCCAACGTTTCGACCCCCATTGTGGGTCATCATCAGGGCTAAAAAGATACAAAAAGGATACATTTAAAATAAGATTACAAATACTATTTTAAAAAAATTTAACAATTTCACTAGAGAATGTCAATATTATAACATAAAAGAAAATAGATGTGTAAAGAAATCAATTAATTAAATTACAATGATAAAGGTATACTAATGAGAGCTATACAGACCAGATAATGACTAAAGATAATGTACAAATATATAAGAAAAAATTACATGAAATAAAAACCATTAACAAAATGGAGTACAGTGGAGATACGTACCGTCTGGTAGGTGAGTGGAAACTAGGTTCAATTTGGTTATAAGGAATATAGGCAGGTAGATAGGAAAGTACGTACAAAAGGTTGGGTAAAATGGAAAATACGTACCATATTTCTAGACGGGATCTGACAACAATGAGTAAAATTGTAATATTAACATAAAAGGAAGTGTTCAGATTAAACCTACAATATTAATAACATCATAACGGTATTAGAAGATGTTTTAACAAAATTGTTGAAGTAAAAACAATATAATACAATAGTAAGAATAATAATGTATAAACTATATATAGTAAAACTGACTACCTCCCAACCAACGTTTTAATGATTATTGTACATATATTAAGACATTAAAATTAACCAAGTGAAAATATTATGACAAAAAATAATAATAAGTAACAATCATTGACAGATCATATAGTTGATACAAAATAGTAAAATAATTACAAATAGGAATAAATTGAATTGTAAAACCATTAAGAATTTATTAAGTGCAGAAACTAATGAAATAGATACATATATAAAATAAATGTATACATAAATAAGTAAAAAATAAACCAATAAATAAACAAAAGGTATGCAGTGGGATGGACATGGGAAGCTGTATTACTTAAGAGAGTTTAATATATGGCTGTAGGTGGAGGAGATGCACTGTTTATCAGTTTTATGATTGACAGGATTAGATTGGAGATGGATGTGGACGGATTCAGCGATGAGTCTTTTTTTATGGTTGGGAACAGAATCTAAAATGGAACAATCTTGAAAGTTAAATGAATGATTAAAAGTTATGGAGTGTTCGGAGAGTTTTGAGGCTAGAAGGTTTCGAGAGGAGGCATCTCCTCCACCTACAGCCATATATTAAACTCTCTTAAGTAATACAGCTTCCCATGTCCATCCCACTGCATACCTTTTGTTTATTTATTGGTTTATTTTTTACTTATTTATGTATACATTTATTTTATATATGTATCTATTTCATTTGTTTCTGCACTTAATAAATTCTTAATGGTTTTACAATTCAATTTATTCCTATTTGTAATTATTTTACTATTTTGTATCAACTATATGATCTGTCAATGATTGTTACTTATTATTATTTTTTGTCATAATATTTTCACTTGGTTAATTTTAATGTCTTAATATATGTACAATAATCATTAAAACGTTGGTTGGGAGGTAGTCAGTTTTACTATATATAGTTTATACATTATTATTCTTACTATTGTATTATATTGTTTTTACTTCAACAATCTTGTTAAAACATCTTCTAATACCGTTATGATGTTATTAATATTGTAGGTTTAATCTGAACACTTCCTTTTATGTTAATATTACAATTTTACTCATTGTTGTCAGATCCCGTCTAGAAATATGGTACGTATTTTCCATTTTACCCAACCTTTTGTACGTACTTTCCTATCTACCTGCCTATATTCCTTATAACCAAATTGAACCTAGTTTCCACTCACCTACCAGACGGTACGTATCTCCACTGTACTCCATTTTGTTAATGGTTTTTATTTCATGTAATTTTTTCTTATATATTTGTACATTATCTTTAGTCATTATCTGGTCTGTATAGCTCTCATTAGTATACCTTTATCATTGTAATTTAATTAATTGATTTCTTTACACATCTATTTTCTTTTATGTTATAATATTGACATTCTCTAGTGAAATTGTTAAATTTTTTTAAAATAGTATTTGTAATCTTATTTTAAATGTATCCTTTTTGTATCTTTTTAGCCCTGATGATGACCCACAATGGGGGTCGAAACGTTGGCAAACAATAAAATAGTTGAAACTATTCAGTTGTTTCATTTAATGACCGCCACCCGGACTAATTCCTTCAGTAATTCTCAACGGTCAACTAATTATATCCACAATAACCCATTACCAATAACTACCGGTCACAAACTATAATTTACTGGGTTCAACCTATCATAACGGACCACACAGTTTTAAATAATCGGACAGACATTTTAGTTATTGATAAAAAATAGAAAATTGGCACATATTGTTGAAATAGGGGTCCCATCGGATGACAATCTTCAAAAAACAGTTTCTGAAAGAAAAGGAAATACCAGGAGCTGTCATATGTCACTGAACATTTTTATGCAGTTGATACTGACTAGATTAACCACATTTTTATGTCTGTTATCGAAATGCATATCCAAATAGGCCTCGGAATAAAAAGATTTTCCACAGAGGCCACATGTCCACTGAGAAGGGCGATGTTGCTGCTTTGCCGACTGTTTTGGCCAAAAAATGTCTCTTGTTGGATGGAAAGGACATTCTATAGGTATTTTTACTTGATATTTCTCCAATACTGGTATCCATTTCTAAAATTAAAAATAAAATGTTAAAACACAGAAACTTTTTATATATTTTTAAATGTTTCAGTGATGATTATTATTATTAACTTTTGAATAATCCTTCTAACAACTGTAGCACTATCTCTTGGACACGAGATCTTGAAAATAGTAGGTCCAGGCCAAGGGATGAATGATAGCACAAACAGTGAAAAAAGCACCTAAAACACATTTAAATCTTATAAAAATCGCAACCTACAAAAAAAATCGAACAACTTACAATCCACGTTTTTATAGAATTCTTTAAAGCATTAAACACACTTTACCAACTGAAAAAAGTTTTCTATATTATATAGTTCAATATGCTCTCTCTTAGATCAGTTACAGTATGTTACAACATTATTCCTTTTCCATGGCATTTCTCAGGGTTCTTCCTCGACTGGCACTAGACCAGCAAAGGAGCTTAAGCAACTCTATAGATTGGAGAGCTGCGGGATTTACCCAATTATACTATCTTGTAATGGCCTGATTCCAGAGTGTACGGTAGAATCAATCCAACGACTAGAGCTACCTATAAAGATTATAGCGGAGGTTCAGCGAGCAGTTCTAGGGACAGCAGCCACTGGGAATGATAAATGATTGATTACAAAATTCCACATAATAAGCTTGATTTTAATAATGTTAAAGGGGAAAAAATATGCGAAGATCATCGAGATAGAGGTGCCATCAGATGACAACCTTCGCAAGGTAGTAGCAGAAAAGGTTTGAAAATATCAGGATTTGAGTGAAGAGCTGAAGCAATTGTTGAAGCTCGACAAAGTGAGAGTGCTTCCGTTGATCATCTAAACTAATAGCTTGATCCCAGACATGACTGTTAACTCAATAAAGGAGCTTGGTCTTCCCCTCAACCCTCTGGAAGAGTTGCAGAAAGCTGTTACTCGGTACTTGGAGTATGGCCAGAACAGTGATGAACGTTAAGGAATAACTATCACTAGCCTCACCCCAGACTTAGGTAATGCCAGTGGAAGCTGTGATTACAATAAATAAAGAAATAATAAATATAAAAGTTTGTAAATATCAAACTGAAATGAACCCAAAGATAGCAAGAACCGATGAATTTCATATGACAGAAATATAACTAGGTAAATTTCAAAACTATCAGTGTGATTTCCCATCCTACCTATATCATCGTTTTATCTCATATAAACCTACTTTCTCTTCACCAGAGTTGGTTTAATCTATACTAATATTATGAAGCTGGAGAGTTTGTTTGTTTGTTTGAACGCACTAATCTCAGAAACTACAGGTTCAAATTGAAAAATTCTTTTTGTGTTGGATACTCCATTTATCGAGGAAGGTTATAGGTTATATAACATCACGCTGCAACTAATAGGAGCGAAGAATCAGTTGAAAATCTAGGAAAAAACGATAGAAATTAACCTCGCATCCCAATGATTCCAAATGATTTACCTTTTAATTTTAAAATAATTCAATTTCCCGTTATCTTTTGCCGAAACAATTAATAAATCACATGGGCAAATATTTAAACACGTAGGAATCGATTTACGTCAAGATCGGGTTGCGGAGAAAATCATTTACATATTCTGCCACAAGAAAATTAAACCAAAAATATCATTTACGCAGAAGTACTTTACGTATATAAATATTGGGTTGTCATTACCTCACCCCCCGTACTCTCCTGACATTGCTCCTTGGGATTTTTATATTTTCCGTTCCCTCGAAAATTTTCTACTTGGGAAATCCTATACTTTAGAAGAGGACGTCAAAACGGTCTTTTTATCGTTCTTCTGGAGTAAGGATAGTGATAGTTAGAAAAAAAGGGATAATGGACCTTGCAAGCCATTGGGAAAGGGCAATCGCTAACGGTGGTAACTATTTTGTAGATTAAATGAATAAATTTTAAGCTGTTCATCAATTTTAATTTTGCCCAAATATCTCTACCAACTTTCCGGACAACCCAATATATTCTTTTAATAGCGATCATAATAACGGAAATTGACGCAGACGAAGTCGCGAGCAACAGCTAGTTATAAATAAAGTTATTTACGTAACAATTAAACTTAAATTACTGCTAATAATTAAAAGTATTTAAATGTAATTTATTGTTATTTGTAATTTTGAAATCATAAATAATTTTAATTGTAATTTATAATTATCAACAATCCCCTTTCTTATTACCCCCTTCTATACCTTAACGGATTTCTTATTTTCTACCGCTATGGCCGCCTTACATAGTGAGAGAAAAAGTGAAAATTTGTGAAAGTGAGTACTTGTGTAAGTTCATGAAAGTAGCAGAAGAGATGAAAGGTACTTATACACACACACACACACACACACACACACACATATATATATATATATATATATATATATATATATAATTTTATTGAAAATTATTCGGGTTTTAGCTCATTAAACTATCACTCCTTCTTAATTCTACAAGGCACTGGGGTCTCCAAGCCCTCCCCCGCCAAGGCTGGAGGCCGAAGCTCAACTTTTTTTGTGATATACTTTTTAAGCGTTGTTGACCTTTTATTTTTGCTAGAATAATTTTATTAAATTTATTTTAAGTTGAGCTTCGGCCGCCAAGGTGGGGGGGGGCTTGGAGACCCCAGTGCCCCCTGTAGTTAGCCTGAGTGGTGTGCCGGTGCTCAATGAAATTCTTTGGTAAGATGTTTTTTATAATTTATTGTACCTGGCTGTAGATAGATGGTTTATGGAAAAATGTAACCAACATACTACAAAGTGTAACCAATTATGTTTAATTGCAGTGTTGAAAAGGATCCTAAGTATATACATAGACGGAGGATCGAAACGTCCAAATAAAGAAAATAAACAAGGAGTGATAGTTTAATGACCTAAAACCCGAATAATAACAATATAAAAGGGTCGATGAATTGAATTCTTGTATATATATATATATATATATATATATATATATATATATATATATATATATATATATATATATATATACGTTGGTGTAAAAAGTGTGTAACAGGTGCGGGCTTATGTTTGTTTTAAATTACATTATTTTTAAATTTCATTCTATAATGAATGAAATTTAAAAATAATATCACTTAAACTATCATATTTTACTTTCCCCTACTCTCGCCGTATAGAGCCTTAAAAATCTTAGCATGATCTTCCACCGAATCCTTACTTGGAATAACCATTTATCTCATATTATCCATAACAAATTCCATAACTAACCTTGAAACTTTTTCAAGATTACGTAATTCATTGGTTTATAAAATTCGTTAAGTATCTCTAAAAATATTCATAAATAATTTATTTGTTTGTTTTAGGATCTATAAAATGCAAGTCGACCGCAGAAGCCCTAGGCCTCAAACGCCTAGAAGCAATGACCAACGGGTTTGTAAACCTTCTTTTCATGTTTTATTTACGAATCTTAAGAAATATGTTATAAATAACAATAATTTATAATAAAATTCCTAGTACTAGTAAGATTTTGTGGAATCCCCAGACGCTCCCATGTTTCAAGAAGGTATACCAAGTTAAATTGGCTCTATCCCTCATTCCGTCGGCAGTACCTCCTTGGTGTCTGTCTCTTCTGATTTTTCAATACAAAAAACATCCTTATATTCTTGACATGCTTACCACTTGTTCATCTGTCCATTCAGTAAACACTAGATCCCAACCCACTCACAGATCTGCTTCCTTCAAAATATCCTTTATCATTCGTTCTACCCTATTTTGGAATTCCTTGCCAGTATCCATTCATAAATCCTTATCATTATCCACTTTCGAACATCAACTATTTCTCTCAGTTCTGCGCATGCGCTAGTTATAGACATTCACGTTTAACATCGTTCTCTTGAGACGTCAATCTTTAAGTAGTTACTGTATTTTTTTTTTCGATTTTAAATCTACAATGAAGTAGCTGGATAGCAGTGGTTTACATTGGTGGTAATCCCACAGTGAGTACTGTTTTTATTTACAGTTTATGTTAGTGAACAGTGAAGCCGTGTATTGAGGTATTCCTTATCACACGCATACCGCCATAGGTGAAGTGCTCCCTCCCCCCACTCATATCAGTCCTCAGTGCTTCGCCAGCTCTGAGCGAGGTACTTTCGCGTGGCTAACACAATTAAATTTAAGTCACGCATACGTAATATATATATATATATATATAATATATATATATTTTTATATTTTTATATATATATATATATTTTTATATATATATATATATATATTTTTTTTTTAGTTTATATATATATATATATATATATATATATAAACCGCTTCTACCCTCATTCATCAGGGGCCCAGTTCACTGGGATCTATTCCGTCAAATCTTAACCGACAACATTGATCTCAGAGTATCCCTCAAATCCCCTGAAGAACTGGATGAAGCTGTAAATACCTTTACAACCCTAATCCAACAAGCAGCCTGGACTTCATCTTCACCTCTCTCTTCCAAAAAATCCCGATGTACAAATCCTTTACCTCAAGAACTCCTGGATCTTATCCAATGCAAGCGCCGTTCTAGGACTATCTGGCAGAGGACCAGGCATCCTGACGACAGAAAATTTTACAATTATTATTGTAAATTAGTTAAAAATAAATTGACAACCTACAGATCCCAATCCTATAATTCTTATCTTTCCTCATTATCCACTTGTGACCATTCCCTCTGGAAAGCAACTAAAAAAATCCTTAAATACCATTATATCTCTCATCCTCTTCAACGTCATGATGGTTCCTGGGCCTCGTCAGATCAGACCAGAGCAGAGGAATTTGCTAAACATCTTGCAAACACATTCACTCCTCATCCTGAACTTAATCCTACCCATACAGCTGTAGTTGAAGAATCCCTCTCCTCGCCGATTCCTCTCTCCTTACCTCCTAAAGCTGTCAACCCCTCTGAGGTCAAATTCCTAATCGATAAACTTAAACCTCGAAAATCTCCTGGATTTGATCTCCTTACTTCCCAAATTATTAAACAACTTCCCATAAAGGCTATTACATTTCTGACCTACTTATTTAACTGCATCCTCCGTACAACCCATTTTCCTCTGATGTGGAAACATTCAACCATTATACTTTTCCTTAAACCGGGCAAACCTGCCAATCATACCTCATCCTATAGACCAATCAGCTTGCTCCCTATACTCTCCAACATATTTGAGAAAATCCTCTTGAAACGAATCCTACCGTTGCTCCAATCACACAAAATCCCATATCACCAGTCCGGTTTCCGCTCAGGCCCCTCTACTGTTCACCAAGGTCTTCGGGCTGTTGATCACATATCCTATGCCCTTGAAAGCAAGCAATATTGCACCGGTGCCTTTCTGGACATAGCACAAGCATTCGACCGGGTATGGCACGATGGCTTGCTTTTCAAACTTAAAACCCTATTACCCTAATCCCTATACCTAATCCTTCGATCCTACCTATCCAACCGCTCGTTCAGAGTTCGTTGTGG
This sequence comes from Piezodorus guildinii, assembly GCA_023052935.1. Classification (NCBI taxonomy): domain Eukaryota; kingdom Metazoa; phylum Arthropoda; class Insecta; order Hemiptera; family Pentatomidae; genus Piezodorus; species Piezodorus guildinii. The sequence goes on from CM041298.1 coordinate 91,528,781, forward strand.
TTCTGAATTCTCAAGTTGTTATCCGATAGAAGCTGGTGTTCCACAAGGTAGTGTCCTTGGTCCTATACTGTACATTTTATTCACCGCAGACATTCCTACCCTACCCGAAAACCTCCTAGCAACATTTTCCGATGACACAGCTATCCTCTCATCCCACCCAGATCCTGTTGTGGCATCCTCAAACCTCCAATCACATCTCGTTCTGATTGAACAGTGGTGCAATCAATGGCGTATCAAAGTCAATGAATCAAAAAGCAAGCGTCACATTTACCCTACGACGCAGATCCTGCCCTTCAGTCCATTTTAATTCTATTTCTCTTCCCTTTTCTGACACAGTTAAGTACCTTGGCTTCCTCCTAGACAAACGACTGACATGGAACCCCCATACTAGACTTAAACGACAAGAACTCAATCGACGGTACGGCCAGCTATATAGACTACTAAATAATAAATCACATCTATCAACGGACAACAAACTACTTATTTACAAGACTATTCTTAAACCCATTTGGACCTACGGACTTGAACTGTGGGGAACAGCAAAATTTTCGAATATCAAACGTATCCAGTCCTTTCAGTCTAAAGTCCTTAGAACAATAGTCGATGCCCCATATTATGTCACCAACAAAACTTTACACCATGACCTGAATATCACATTTGTCCTTGATCTCATCCCATCCAAATTCTCAATCTTCCATCAGAAGCCTATTCACCTTCCTAATCCCTTGGCACACTCCCTATCTAGTTCCAAACATCCATATAACCCTTCTTGTAGGTTGAAGCGGCAGTGGCCCAGAGATCTCTTGTAAATATGCCATTGGAGTGCTGGCAATGGCTGGCTTCTCCACTCATGCTCTGAGTGTATGTGGCTCTAGCGCCCTCGCTCAGCTTCCACTGGCTCTCAAGACCAGTGACGCGGCTGAGTGAGAGGCGCTGGATCTCCTGGCATTGTGCCTCGGGATCCACTAGTGGATCTCGGGGATCGATGCGGTGATGTCAGAGGCAGTTTGTAAATATTGTAAATAGGTACGAATGAGATCAAAGTTGTTATTATTTTCTTTATATATATTATTTATTTTATTTTATACACATATATCTGTTCTTATTTATTTATTCTTTATTAATTAATCTTGCATTTTTTTTATTTTTTTTTTATTTATATATATTATTTATATATTTTATTTTTGTTATATATACATATATATATATATATATATATATATATATATATATATATATATATATATTTTTTTTTTTTTTTTTTTATGATGTACATATGGGATGAATGGTTTCTTCTAGCTGTATTACTCATTGCCCCAGTAGGCGGCAGATTGTATAATCTCTTAATAAATAAATAAAAAAAATAAATAAAAACACTATTTCTCTATCTCCTAAAGTATCAATCTTCCCAACATATGTAATATAAATAACATAAGTTATTAACTAATATAATATAACTAATATAAATAACATAATAATATATGTAATATAAATAACATATGCAATATAACAAAACCTGTCTTTTATTGTTAAACTGAACTCTTAAACGACCAGACAATTATTATTTATATTGTACATTTCTTGTTATTCTTAGGGGACTACTCGTCCCAGAATAAAATTACTTTTAATTTCATTTTACAAAAACAATTTTTATTTCGTTGTACGATCCAATCATCAAAAATACTCTGAGAGTAGGAGGTGACGCTCTTATAGTTATTTATTTTACTCTTTTGTTTCGTTTTATCCATATTTTTTCTTACCTCTTCGTATATCATTGTTAATAAGAATTATTTATGATCCTTTGGTATTTTGGCCGGACACATTGATTGTACATATCTGTTTTTCTTAAGGGACCCTGTCTCAGATTACAAATTATTTTCTGTTCAATTCCATTCGCAGAGCAATAAATTTCCAACGTAAATGTATTTCAAAAATCAATATGACGGGGTTTGTCTTAATTAAAGTCTCCATTCTATAAAATTCATTTGCATCAGATAATCCTTAAGGACAAAGAAAATGAAAATCAGGTGCACTCAGCGGTTCTTTTGATACGGGAGAATCAATAGACGCTGAAGCCCTACACGTTACCTACTCCATGGATTACAGCCCAATCACTCATCCGATATTCCTAAGGATTTCATGGATGGTTGTGCAATCTTCCTGAGCTCTCTCTCATGCATTATGATGCATCAGACCTAACAGCATGGCGCTCATGAAAGGGATGTAGGGAGCTAAGTCTCTGCTTTTTGAAATACAGCGTTTTTTTTAAATCTAATTATTTTACATTCTTAAAAAAAAAATTATATTTTCGTCTTAACAAGAATATTTTATCATAAATCATTAACCAATCATTGAAAAATACCATTTTCAGTCCCGAAAGCGAAATATTTTATTAATGAAATTTTAAACTATGATTTTATTTAAAATATATTTTTTTAAACTCGTCGGTTTCGTTTATTATTATTTTTTTAAATATGTAAATAACCATTTGTGATTAGTCAACAAAAAAAAAAAAAAAAAATATATATATATATATATATATATATATATATATATATATAATATTATATACATATATATATATATATACAATCGGTAAAATATTTTAATAGTTTTAAAATGCTCAAAACTGGAACTTTTCCAAAACTTAGATCTTATATAAAATATATAAAAAAAAAAAAAAAATATATATATATATATATTATTATTATTATTATTATTATTATTATTATTATTATAAGTGCGATATCTCCCTAAAAGGAAGGCGCTAAGCACTTATGACTCAATTTTGTTATTTCTTGTTCTTTTTGTCTTGCCAGTATTGTCTCATTCTTTGGCTGAACTTCTCTTTTCTTTCTGCAGACCATTTGGGTCTATATGGTTTCTCATTGTGTTGCTCTAGAGTTACTTCCCATTTGTTTATTTTGTCTTTTAATATGTTTCTGTCTTGGATTTCCTCTTGTCTTATGTCTGCTCTTCGTAAGTCTTCTCGTGTATGTTAGATCCAGTTCGTAGTGCTTTTGAGTGTTGCTGTTGCTTCGTGTATTTGTCATGTCAGTCTTGTTTCAGGTAGTCTTTGTATGTTCCCGTACAATTTCAGTCTTCTTTTCCTGATGTCTGTCTCGATGTTTGCAGTCTGTATCCATCCTCTGTTTTTTCTTGATCCTAGTATCTTTCTGATAATTTCCCCTTTTATTTATATATACACTTTTTTTTAATATAATTATTTTACATTCTTTAAAAAAAGGGAACAGAAACAATTATTTTTCTACATCATATTAATTCATAATTAATTAAAAGAGAACATTTTCTATTCCGAAAGAGGCATTTTAAGTTCTGTCACTTTTGATGTATTGCTTAGCATAATAGCCTCTTATGGCTAGGGTTACTTCTTCAAACCTGGCAGGTAGCTTTAGGATTTGAAATTAAACTAATAATCCTTATTTATGCCGCCCTTTGGAGGGGTCATAAAAAAGTGGTTTTGAGCCTGTGCGGTGTGAGCTACTCGTTATAGAGCTCTACCCCAATAAAACTTGTATAGGTAAAATTTAGAAAATCCATTTATGATTGAAACAAAAAATCATTTTATAAGTAAATTATTTTAAACTTGTGGAAGTTAGATCGTATTTCACATATATTTGATCAGTGTAAAATATAAATTCTATGATGAATGGTATAGTGAAATTACATTTTCTTGTCTTGAACTTATTATTATTTTTGTTTTAACCCTAATGTTTTGTAGTAATATACCTTTTGAAAATGACTGTTTTGGGTTAATAACAAATTAATTGATAGGCAAGTAAAGAAATATTCTTAAATTAAGAAAGGTTTATAAACCAAATGACCTTAAGTTCTGACTTTGAAATTTATAACATTAGCTCAATATTATATATTTTATTGTTTTTTAATGACTAATGTGATGTTATAGATTATATTTATGTGCATATATAAATGTATATATGTATATGTATAATTGTATATATATATATATATATATATATATATATATATATATATATATATATATATATATATATATATAAATGTGTGTGTGTGTGTGTGTATGTGTATATAACTAATTTCTAAAACATTCAATAATTCATTTTTGCAGGATAGTGGTTCTACATCGAGGCGTTACCAACCAAGGCCAAATTCAGCCAAAATAGCTGAGAGAATATCAGCCCGTAGGAACCTATGTAAGGAAGATCATGTCTTACGTGTAACATTATTACCTACTTCCACATAACATACAGAATCCATTTTATAATTAAAAAACTAGCTTTATTTATTATTAAAAACAAAAAGTAAAACATAGAGAGGTCTCCTATGGTGTATGAATCCGGCAGGGGGTCCTAAGAATTTTGAATTCGTATAAAAAATGGTAGTTCCGAGTCTGTTAGATGTCAGGTACTCGTTAAAGATTCCTATGCCAATTAAACCTGGAAAGGCAAAATTTAGAACCCCTACATTACATCGTCTGAACAACCACAGTAGCATAAAAAAAATTCAAGTCGATGAACAAACCCTATAACTCATACAATCTGACGATGTGGGAATTACCAGCCCACCATACTACCTTATGGCGGAAGCCAAAATGGGAGGTGATAATTAAAAACAAAACAAATCAATAGCATATTAAGACGTTTGCCTTTGTTTATAGTAAAAAATATAAACAAATTTTAATTGAAGTAAATTTAAAGTCTTGTAATTTCTATGTTAATCTTCCGTCAAGCCTAAAGCCAAGACATCGGACTGTGTCTAGATTAACAACCATAGCTGCTGCTTTGTTTTCAATACCTTTTTTTATTGAGTATTATTACAATCTATCGCAATGTTATCTATAATAGTGGTGAAATATAACATACATACTACATTCATACAATATTTACACTTGAAAATAATTACAATAAAATATATATACAATAACGAATCAATAAAATGGTAACGTAGTCTATAAATCACCCATACCTATATACACGTCATACATAAATCACATTGAGTGGAGAATCTCGCCAGTGCTAGAACTCCAATATATACATATTTATAAGAGGTCGTGGGGCCACTGCCGTTTCAACCTTCTAGGTGGGTTGTATGGATGAGTGTAGCTGAGGATCGTGCTAGAGGATTAGGATGTTTAATGAGGTTCTGGTAGAATTTGAAAAATTAAGATGGAATTAGGTTTGAGATAAATGGAACATTAAGGTCGTGGTGCAAGGTATAGTTGGAGACATAATAAGGAGCATTTACTATTGTTCGGAGCACTTTGGATTGAATGCGTTTGATGTTAAAACAGCTGCTAAAAAGAAAATTCTACAGTTTATTAAACAAAAGACTATTAATCTACAAAACCTATGTATTGTATTGTTTCTTTATCCATTTAACGTCACTTTTATGCTGCAGTGACTAATCTGACGACAGTTCTCTAAATGTATGTCTATCCAAGTTTAATTAGGATAGGAATCTTTCAAGAGTACCTGACACTGTTCAGCTTCGGATCCACTACTTTAAGTCTTCTCCGAAGGACGGCATACCAAAAATTTGTTTATTCCTATAAAAAAAAAATCTTGGAAGATTTGCTAGGATCTTACCCTCGATCTTGGGCGTACAAGGCTGTTATACTAGCCACTACAAAATAGGTGACCCCGCATAAAGTTTGTGGCAGAGACTCGGTTTCTCAAGCTCAAATCAAAATTACAGACGTCCTCACTGAGGCAGAATCTAATATAACTGAAAAAAGAATAAAATAAAATAAAGACAGCGTATGTTATTCCTGGGTTTTGATCTAGTCATTCTCAATATAAAAATTCAGTAGCCTCTTGTATTCCCTATTCAGAAGGATATGTATTCATAGCACCACCACTTGGGTTTTATTAGCAGATTCTTTTGCTTCTGTTATTCAGCACGTATGGTAAACAGCAGATATATAACCTGGAGCTAAAACTGGTATTTGTATCCTTTGGTAAAAAAATAAAATAGATGCTATATATTGCTAGTCAGTTTAAATAATAACTTATTTATGCTATTATAGTCACAAGTCCTAATAATAAAATGTATTGATAAAACGATGGATTGTTCGCTCAATTAATTAGAATGATGTATTTTTTAAAATAAAGCTTCGCCTTAGAATTATTTCGGATGTAGATAACAATGTTTACAATTATAGTTGTCGTGCTCCTTGTCAAAAGATAGGTGTCTGTTTTATATTTTTACATTGAAGCAACAAGAAGAACTGTATCTGCCTGGATCATCTGTAGCCTAGTGGCTAGCATAACAACTCTTCCATGCCCAAGGTCACGCATTCGAATACGCAGATGGCCTTAGGATTTTTTAATGGGGGTAAAAAATCCTTAGTCATGGCGTCCTTTGAAGGAAACGTAAAAAGGTGGTCCCGAGCCTGAGTAATGTCAGCAGCTACTCGTTAAAGATCTCTGTCCTAATTAAACCTGGATAGGCAAGATTAAGGACTCCCGCTGTAGCATCGTCTAATTAGTCGCAGTAGAATGAAGTAACGTTAAATAACTTAACAAACAAATGTATCTATGTTGAGGGGATAATAAAGACTTTAAGACAATTATTGTTTAGTTGACGTCAGTAGATATTATATAGAATACATTCTATTTCATTTTACATTCGTTGCACGTTCATTCCGTACATTGCATCCATATCAGAAATCCATGTGTATATCTAATCTCTTCATATGTGAAAACACAAAACAAAAAAAATGTATGGTATGCACTGAATTTTAATATTCTCAGACGTCAATTTCACGAAACGCACACACATTTTGTTAATAAATACGATTCTTTTATATTATTGATATTTAAAACGAAGTTTTCTTTTATACGATAGTGGATGATTCAAATTGTTAGGTATAACTTTAACATAAGCCAACTTACTAAATTGGCAAAACAAACATTTGAAAATGTTAACTTTGGCGAATAAAACAAGCATATAATTTTTTTATTTTGAAAACCCTTTTGGCTCCATAAAACGTATTTGCACTGATCCTAAAAAATGTTTATTTTTTTTCATAAATACCTTCCTTCATGATGTAAATTCCTGTTAAATTCCAGGTTCCTGAGTTGTACTTGTCAGGCAGGAGATATATTTAAAATTGTGTTAAAAAAAGAAAAAAAAAAACCTCAGAGGGTACGAATTAAAAAAAACAATTTTTTTTTTTCAATTTCGAAAAAATATAATTGACAATTGTACAACACAATTAAATACGTTTTGATGGATACTTTTGACGTATATTGTGATCTCGAATATGGAAGTTTTGATTACAATATTCTGAAGATGAAGTGAAAGGACTTCGAAACGTAAATGATATCGTGTAATTGATATGATATTAAATATATTTTTGTAGAAAAGAGTTGTTTTAACTTGGGCGGAAGAGAATATTAGTCTCGGGGCTTTGGTTAGGATGCAAGGGGACCATCCCAGTAGATAGATACTGGATCACTTTTGGAGAAGTATGTACTTGAAAGAAAACAGTTGCAAAACATAGCGGAGACCATAATCTTGGACTCACTGGGAATCCTGCATCACCACATATATTGGAGCTAGGCTGGATTTATGAATGACAATGTCCAAGAGCATTTTCGAAATGAGTAATGTATATGCATTTCTATTTAGCAGTATCTCCCTCTATTTTTTGAAATTGTCCTCAGGATTAATCCAGTATGTTGTGTACTCATAGCAACTCAGCGTAGTTAATCAGCAGATCCAAATATGAATTTCTTCATCTTCGACAAAAATCCAGCTTTGAATTTCTTAGTTGACATGTCAAAAACATGTTTTTCTATAATCCTCGTGTCAAGGAAAGAAATGCATTATTTAACCTTTTTTCCTTTAAACTTTTATACAGTATTGATAAAATCAAAATTGTCATGCTCAAACACCATTTATTCTTGTAATACTTACTACTTACAGCATAAAATTTATTCTATAACGTATTTTAGTTTTGTTCTGTTACAGTAGGTGGAAAAACCAGGAGCAATTCAGCTCGAGTGAAACCCGAAGAGCGTGCGGAACCTGTTCAGGACGTTTCGGACCAGGAGTCCTCCAATCCGCACAAGGTGGGGTGCCCCTGGCTCAAGGCGAGGTCAAAGTCCAAGTATGCCGTCGGGGTGTGCGAGTCGAGCTCCGGCATCATGCATCCCAAGCCATGGGGGGCCAGGAACCCAACCGACATCCCCTGCTTCTGCCACCTCCCGCATAGGAGCTCCAAGGAGAGCCAGCAGATATACAGGTCGAACAAGGCACATTCGGACATCCCGCCTAACAAGAGCTGCAAAGCCAAAATCGCAGAGATCGTAGACAATTTCGGTATTTTTTTGGAGAGAAGGAAGATCCGCATCGCCGAGAACGAAGTGGCTTTTCTCATGAAAAAGATGGAGGAAAAGATACAGAAATTTGTAGATAAATCTAAACAGGAACAAAAAGACCATGGTAAGAAAAATAAAAACGCAGGAAACCATTCTCCGATACAACGACAGCACCCTCCGGCACCACAGAAACCGCAGTCGAGGGACCAATTGATAGATTTGCAGAAGGCGAAGATGTCAGGACAGGGCCAGGCTAACATCCTGGGGAAATTGGAAACAAAGAAATATCTTCTGGAACTGACTGCCGATGAACCCGTTCCTCCCAACTTCAGGAACATACTTGGAATGAACCCTACGCTGATCCACCCACATCCAGATAAGATGCTGATCGCCATGGACGACAAGCAGCCGTATTTGGCGATCCCGGAAGACTACAGGCACTACACGATGAAGACGATCGACATGGACAACTACACGGGCGTTGTCCACCACCAGGCGGAGAACACGACACTGCTCCTGGCTTCGAACCCGGCCCTGGCGAGACGGACGCTGCACACTCCACCACAAGCCTTGCTACAGAAGCCTCATCACGTGGGGTATAAGCAGGTCCGCAGGTCGTGAGTGTCATCTTGAGTATTCTGAGGGAACATAACTACGTTTTTTGTGCCGTCCTATCATACCAAAATAAATCAATAAATACATTTCCATGATTATTATTAGAATTATAAAGTATAGCTTTTAAGCAGTTTTAATATCGATGTTTACGCTAATCTACCAGGAGAAGAGCAGTACTTTTAAGCGATTCAGTTCAAATTCAGGGTGGTTAATTATCATAAATATAGAATATAAAATTAATAAAATAAAAAAAATTGTAAACCAAGAATCACAACACATTTATTTTAACAGAATCAAACACTTAATGCAATCACTGTTCCAATAAAAAAAAAAAAAAACTGGTACGGCCACACACACAACTTTCACTTACCTGGGTTATTAAAATCAATTTAAGAACTAATAAAAATACATCAAAAGGGTTTAAATAAATGTATTTAGTTTCGTTGGAAATATGTTTTAGATTGAATAATATTGTAGTATATAAATTTGTTATCTAAAACAATCAGTTTTATCCACTTTTCATCACTCTCCATCGCATCTTACATATTCTTTAACAGGTCAAAATTTGAGTTTCAAGATACAGATTACCTGAATAATGAAGACAAAAAAATCCGATTGTACACCATATAAATTAATTTTTAAAAAACAAAACAAATTTTTCAGTTGTTAGTGCTATTATATAGAGAATTATAGACTCTAAAACGTGTATTAGAAAACTGGAATTGAATAATTTTCCCGAACGCAATACTTACCTTTACTATATATTTTATATATTAGTAAGTTGAAGTTGTATAAATCATTGAAATAAACAAATGGCAAGTAAAATGGCGTTTTGAAGCAAGCAGGCAATAGGCGATTTTCCTTTGATTAATTTATTGTTTTTAATATTAAGAGAGTTCTGCGCATGCGCATGAGTATAGCAGTCATCATTCAAATCGTGTCTTGGATTTCTTGCTTTTTCAGTTGGAATTCACTTCAGTGCAATCTTGAAAACATCACCAGGCTTCAGGATAACAACTGCAGTAAATATTGGAGCAAAAAACAGTAAGTTTTGTTACAATTTACGGTGTAAAGTGAATGCTGGGTAACCTCTTCACATCAGCTGATTGCCAATAGCTCGGCAAGGCCGGGATTGGTTTTCTTTTCTTTAGTTATTGTTTTATTTTCCACATCTAGTTATTATCTTATTATCTTCTTCACATGAAATGCGATATTTTCACCAAGTGATGTCCTCCAAAGCATCAACTAAAAGATCTAGATCTAGTGGTTCAATCACGCCTCCCATAAAACAAAGACCCCGCCGTGATACCAATAAAAATTTAAATCAGCAAGCAACCCCTTCAGGTACTAATACCGAATCTGAACCACAACCTGGCACATCGTCACAAGGGATGACTGACGAATCTCCGTTTTTCACCCCAAATCCTTTTCAAATCCTACATAATGAAAAAGAAAACATGGAATCTGCTCCTACACCCAGTGAACCACGGCCTCCACCGATATTTGTCAAAAATATTAAAAATTTTCAGTTGTTGTGTGCTCAATTGAATAAAATTACCGACTCCACCAGCTACTACTGTATGAGTAGAATCAATGACACCAAAATATCACCGACCACCGCCGAGACATATAGAAAAATAGTGAAATATCTAACTGATACTAAAGCGGATTTCCACACTTATCAGTTACGCCAAGAGAGATCTCTTAGAGTTGTAATAAGAAATCTACATTCTTCTACACCAGTTGAAGCAATCAAAGAAGAACTTATGGAGATGGGTTACAAAGTGCGCCAAGTCACTAATGTCATAAAAGATAGGGTTCAACTTCCGCTATTCTTCGTTGACTTGGAACCATTGTCAGGGGTAGAACAAATTTATGATCTAAAAAGACTGTACTATACAAGTGTAAAAGTCGAAAAACCTTACACCAAGAGAGAAATTGTTCAATGTCACAATTGTCAGGCGTATGGTCATACCAAAAGTTACTGTTATCACATACCACGCTGCGTGAAATGCGGTGAACAGCACAAGTCTGTGGAATGTACAAAACCGAAGTCAACACCCGCTGTATGTGCTCATTGCCTCAAGGACCACCCGGCCAACTACAAAGGATGCCAAATCTATAAGGAACTAAGGACCAGGTATCAAAAACCCCAAGTACTGGATGAAACAGCAAGACAAACAAGAACTAGAAGAGAACCCTCAAAAATAATCGATGCTAATGTATCATTTGCCCACTTACTTGGAGGTGGGAACCAATGTAGTGAAACCGAGGCCCTGCCGGAAATGCAAAATGTACCTCAATATCCTCAGTCCATTCAACAAATACCTCTTCCTCAAAACGTAATCAATCCTAAAAATCCTCATCCACAACAAATCTCTCATATCCCGCCTCCTTCAAATGCCACAGACCTTACCAGTTTGATGACATCCTTCATTTCCGAAATCAAATCCCTTGTCATGCCCTAATCACAATCCTTACGAATCTTGTATCAAATCTCATTCCTGCCATAAAAAAGCCATAAATGACCTCACCTAATTCCTTATCTATTCTCCTATGGAATGCGAATGGTGTTAGAACTCACACTGACGAACTTACAGCCTTACTGCAAGACAAAAAAGTTGATGTTGCACTCATTACTGAAACTAGAATAACCACTAAACAGTACTTAAAAATACCTGAATACACGACATACCGGACAGACCATCCAGACGGCAAAGCCCATGGCGGTACTGCTGTCATTGTCCACCGATCCCTCTCCCACCACTTACACCCACTTCCCGCCCACGACTTCCTACAAGCCACCTCTGTTATAATCAAGACCTTTTCTTTTCCGCTCGTCATCGCATCAGCATACTGCCCTCCTAAACATCCCGTTTCTTCTGCCCAATTTGGATCCTTCCTCAACTCATTGGGGAATCACTTTATTCTGGGTGCAGATCTAAACGCCAAGCACCAACAATGGGGTTCCCGAACCACAAATACTCGTGGACGGACATTGCAGGCTGCACTCAACTCCCGACGCCTTAATCTCCTACCTCCCAATTCCCCTACCTACTGGCCAACAGATCCTAACCGTAATCCAGACATCCTTGACTTCTTCATCCACAGCGGATTAGGCTCCCTGAACTATTCCGTAACTCGCCTTGATGAACTATCCTCTGACCATAGTCCACTGATCCTAAATGTATCCTTAACACCTATTCCTAAACCTGTCCCACCGTCATTCATCAGAGGCCCTATCAACTGGAACCTCTTCCGCGAAATCCTCACCAATGATATTGACCTCAAAGTGACTCTCAAAACCCAAACTGACCTTGACAATGCCGTCTATTCCTTTACAACCTCGATTCAACAAGCCGCCTGGACTGCCTCCTTTCCCAAGCACTCCCAAATAAATCCTTACAAAAACCATTTACCACAACACCTCCTAGACCTAATCCACACTAAACGCCGAGCCAGAGCATTATGGCAACGCACCCGTCACCCATCAGATCGCCACTCCTATAACTTTTATTGTAGACAATTAAAGCGGGAGTTGGCGATCTTCCGTTCCCAATCCTACAATTCCTACCTCTCCTCTCTCTCGACTCGTGACAATTCCTTGTGGAATGTCACGAAGAGAATTCTTAAATCCCCCCTGATATCCCATCCTCTCCGGCGTAGTGATAATTCCTGGGCTGCTTCTGACAAAGATAGGGCCCAGGAATTCGCACTACACCTTTCCAACGTATTCACTCCTCATTCTGATCTCAATCCAACCCATACCGCAATAGTTGAAGAGTTCCTTACGTCACCGATACCAATGTCCTTACCACCTAAAGCAATCAATCCCTCTGAGGTAAAATATCTTCTTAAAAAGCTTCCTCTCCGTAAATCTCCTGGATACGATCTCCTTACTCCTCAAATCCTAAGACAACTTCCATCTAAAGCCATTACATTCCTTACATATATCTATAACTGTATCCTACGCACTACCTATTTCCCTCTGTTGTGGAAACACTCGACTATCATCCTTTTCCTAAAACCAGGCAAACCCTCCAACTGTACGTTATCCTACAGACCTATTAGCCTTCTTCCGATCCTCTCCAAAATCTTCGAAAAACTCCTATTAAAACGAATCCTAGCCAAATTTCATAATTTTCCTCCACACCAGTTTGGATTCCGTCCTCAACATTCCACGGTTCAGCAAGGACTCCGAGTTGTAGACCACATTTCCTCCGCCCTTGAGTGCAAGGAGTATTGTTCGGGTGCCTTTCTGGACATAGCTCAAGCTTTTGACCGGGTATGGCACCCGGGACTGCTCTTTAAGCTCAAAACCCATTTACCTCAATCTTTATACCTAATCCTCCGATCCTATTTATCAAACCGCTCCTTCCGAGTTCGTTGTGGTTCCGAATTTTCCAAACATTATTCTGTTGAGGCCGGTGTTCCTCAAGGCAGCGTCTTAGGACCCGTCCTCTACATCCTCTACACCGCCGATATCCCTACCGATCCCAAAACCTTTCTGGCAACATTTGCTGATGACACAGCCATTTTATCATCCGATTCCGATCCTGAAGTAGCATCGCTAAATCTCCAAAGGCACCTTTCCCTTGTCGAAGACTGGTGTAAGGCTTGGCGAATTAAGGTGAACGAAAGCAAATGCACACACGTTACTTTCACCCTTCGACGTAAATCCTGTCCAACAGTTAAATTCAATTCCATACCGCTTCCTTCCTCAGACACAGTCCGGTACCTTGGCTTTTTACTAGACAAAAGACTGACGTGGAACCCACATACAAGACTTAAAAGGATAGAACTCAACCGCAGATTCGGCCGGTTATACAAACTACTGGACAGAAAATCTCATCTTACAGTCGACAACAAATTACTAATATATAAGACAGTACTGAAACCTATATGGGCCTACGGACTTGAACTATGGGGGACAACTAAACATTCTAACATCAAACGTATCCAATCCTTCCAATCCAAAGTCCTTCGAACAATAGTTAATGCTCCTTATTACGTTACCAACTGTACCCTACACCACGACCTTAATATTCCATTTATTTTAGACCTGGTACCATCCAAATTTTCCAAATTCCATCAGAACCTTCTTCATCACCCTAATCCTCTTGCTCAATCGCTCTCCAGCTCCACCCATCCCTACAATCCTCCTCGAAGATTGAAACGGCAGTGGCCCCGCGACGTTTTGTAAACTTTTATTCTGGAGTTCTGACATTGGTCAGATCCTCCACTCATGTACTGTATGTTTGTGGCTATTCCGCCCTAGCTCGGCCTCCACTGGCTTACACCAGTGAAGCGCCGGGTGAGAGGCGCTGGGATCTCTTGGATTCGGCTTCTCCCCCACTTGTGGAGGGAGCAGCGGAGTCTAGGGTCCCTTTAGCAGATTGAATATATTGTATATAGTTAAGTTTGCTTGTATGATTTTTGTTTATTTCCCAACTTGTATTTATCTCTACTACAGGTTGTTGTTTTGATTTGTTTGTTGTTGTTTTGTTTTTTTGTTTTTTTTAATTGTTATTTTCTTGTATATATTCGAATTTATTTATTTCCGATTTTATGTAATTTGACTTTATTATCATTATTCTGTATATATTGTATGAATGTGTACTACATCTCTATTACTACTGTTCATTATGTAACAAACTGTAATATTTCTCAATAAAAAAAAAAAAAAAAAAAAAAAAAAAAAAAAATATTAAGAAGGCTTTTGATCGAGTTTGGCATCCAGGTCTGCTATACAAGCTCCGTCAATTCCTCTCTCCAGCGTACTTCCTATTAATTCGTTCCCATCTCCGTGATAGAACCTTCAAAGTTAACCATAACCTTTCTTACTCATCCGTATTCACTCAGTAAGCCGGTGTATCGCAAGGTAGAATCCTGGGTCCGATCCTTTACACGGTGTATACAACTGATATTCCCTTCCATCCAAGCTCTATCCTTACTTCCTACGCCGATGACACATGTTTGTTATCTGTGAATAATAATCCTGTTACTGCATCACAAATCCTACAGAACCATCTATCAGCCATTGGAGAATGGTGTCAAAACTGGAGATTTAAAATAAATCCTAACAAATCCCATCAAATCACCTTCACTCCACGTCGTAAACCTATGACTTCCTGCCCCACCGTATCCTTTAACAATATTCTACTTACTCCTGTTGATCAGATTCGGTACTTAGGACTCCACCTCGACAAACGCCTAACATGGAATCCTCATACTAGACTGAAACGAAAGGAAACTGCTCGTAGATACATATTACTACAACACTTACTCATCAAACGCTCAAAACTTCCTACTTACTACAAAAAAACTCATTTATATAACAATTATCAGGACTATTTGGACCTATGGCATTGACTTAAGGGGTCCACTAAACCATCGAATTCCTCTCGCATCCAATTCTTGCAGTCCAAAATTCTTCGAAAAATCCTCAATGCTCCTTACTTTGTTACTAATAAAATCATCCATAAAGACCTAAATATCCCATTTGTTGAAGACTTGGCCCGTTACAGATATACCTCTTTCCATTCCAAACTCCCTGCCCACTCAAACCCGCTTATCCGTGACATCTCCTCCATATCTATTCCCGACAACCCACCGCCTTAAAAGAAGATGGCCAAGAGACCTCCTAACATAAATTAGACATTGGAGTGCTACCAATGGGTAGTTTCTTCACAGGACTACCATGTGTTCTAATCATATATAAAGCCTATTTACTTGTATTTATTTAATACAGTTGTAAATTTCTTTAAATAAAAAAAAAATATATTAAGTAATTGCGTGTAAACAGCCATAAAAACTTTTATATCCTTACATAGTTATTTGGAAATAATAAACCATTGCTAATTATTTGCAGGGTTTTTTATTTTCACGAACAATGAGATACGGTATTTCAAATAAAGACATTAGAATAAAAATTCAGGAGAAACATTCGGAAAATTCGGCTTTAATGTCCTGCCGGAAAATTGTAATGAGGATAATACCACTTATATATATATATATATATACATATATATATATATATATATATATATATATATATATATATATATTTTTTTTTTTTTTTTTTTTTTTTTTATTGATTAAAGTATATGTTACGAGTTCATTGAAAAAAAATTTACAATTTTTTTTTTCCTGGTGAGGATTTATGGTTTAAATTAGTACTTTGATCATTAATCTAAAATTTCGTAGTTTAAAACCGTCTATGACTGAGATGTTACAGCATCTTTTTCATCAAAATCGCTGAGCGAGAAAAGTAACTTTATACCATGCATCTTGCATATTTTAGCGATTTTTAGCGAAAACGGGTTTAACGATTTTAATTAAACTCGCTTAATCAATGTAAAGTTTTATGAGCTATGATATCATACAGGTTTCATGTTGATAGAAACAGTCCGACAGGGATTAGTTTCCGTCTATTCGAATTTTCTTCCTTTATAGTGCCTTTAAATTTGTTGTTAAAAAAAAACAAAACATCATCTTATTGAAAAGCAAAAAAGAAAATATTTGTTTGCGTAATGTGTATACACTAGTGCAGTAATAACGGTATAATAAACCATTAGAAATCTTAAAATTACAGAAAATAAGTAAAACCCTTATCTCTCAGGTTCTTGGGTTCAGTACATATTCCTACTGTTTCTAGGCTAACGGTCGTGCATGTGGTGATTAGGCAGAGATCACACTCAGTTTCCAGGTTTTCCCCATTTTGGGTATCCACTTTATAAAGGCTGGGTCTGCCCCAGGAGTGTCTAGATAATGAGCCGAGATTAGAACCCAAGACATTGAGAACAGTAGCCTAGTTCTCTATCTAACGAAACTGAATATAATGCTTCAAACTCCTTTTAACTCTAACTTTATTTCATGATTCTTGAAGTTATTTTAACAACCGTGATAATCGAAATATCTTATCATGTTGTTATTTTAGTAGATTTTTTGGTCAGTTTTTCTTTATATTACTGCTATTCTACATTCAAATGCATATTCAATTAGTGTTTAGAACGAAAATCCTAAATTGTTGATTTTAAGAATAAACGAAATAATTTTTATATATAGACAACAATTGATTATTTATTTTATATATTTAAATACAAATTTTATTATAATCTTCAAATATATAATATAAGTTTCTCTCAAATCATGTTTTGTAGGTAATCTTACCTTGCAAACAAGATAATAAAAAAAAAAGGGTATTATAGTTATAGGTTATAATTTGAGTTTGGAATTACTCCTACATGTTTGTGTGTATGACAGTCCAGACTTAAATACAGACTGCTTAAAATTATATAGAGCTTAGTTATCCATTAAAAAAACAAAACAATAAAACTTCTGTCGTTCATAAACGGAAGTAATAAAGAATACAAGTGAATTTATTGATCTCAGCTAGGTCGGGCCATCACCGATAAAATTCTTTATTATCTTTCGAATCGGTCTGCTCTTTGATTTTTCAATTTATTTATGTTGATAAGCCAATGCCATCATGCTCCAACACACAATACTAAAGTTTATCTACACAATCAATCCATTACCGCTGAAAACAATCTCATAGTGCATTGCATCAATATGTTTTGTTTTTTTGTTTTGCTTTATTATGTTTATTCAGAACTGTAAAACATTACAACTATGGAATTCGATGATTGCTAACGATAAAAGATTTGGTGCCCGGAAAAAACGACGTTCACTTACCTCCTTTGTCAAAATCAATTTTTTTTATTTTCACTTACTATATATAGTAAGGGAAAGTATTGCGATCGTGAAAATTTTCGAATTTCAGTTTTCAACGGAAATACACATTTTAGGGTCCCCTTAGTCCAAATAACCTAGTCCCGCAAAAAGGTCTGTGTGTGTGTGTGCGTATTAACTCCCGGGCGGAAACGGTAAGACCTATGAAACTGAAATTTCATATTTAAGACAAATATACGCTCGAGACGTTACAAAACCTTTTTCATCAAAATGAGCTTACCAGAAGAGCCACTTTATACCATGTATTTCGCACCTTTTTTCGTTTTTCTCAGAAACGGTACCGACGATTTTGATCAAACTCGCTATATCGATGTAAAATATAATGGGCATTAATAGCATGTAGGTTTTATTCTGATAAAAATAGTCTGACAGGGCTTAAATGCCGATATATTAAATTTTCTTTCTCTAAAGTACCTTTAATTTTGTTGATTCTTCAAAATTAACTATATTATCTTGTCACCATTGAAAAAAAAAAACAGGTAAATATATAAATTGAATGAATTCGATACCCAACTAAAGGAGAAAACAGAAAAAAAAAATTTTTAATGCAATTTTTCGTTTTTGAACATAAG
This sequence comes from Piezodorus guildinii, assembly GCA_023052935.1. NCBI lineage: Eukaryota > Metazoa > Arthropoda > Insecta > Hemiptera > Pentatomidae > Piezodorus > Piezodorus guildinii. The sequence goes on from CM041298.1 coordinate 91,547,049, forward strand.
AACAGTAATATAGACTTATAATATACCGTTGGAAAGAGAAAGATTTTAGAAAAAATATTATCTTATACACAAACTTGCAAAAGTTAATGATAGTGATAAAAAGCCGATAAAACTAACTGATTTTTTTAGATAATAATATAATAGATTTTTTAATAAAACACATGTTTCTTTAGAAATTCAATTTAATTATTTTTTTTATAGTTTCACTAATTTTTATCTCTAACTGTATTTGAAAATGCTTTCATTGATTTTAAAAATGGAGGTAAGTGAAAGTCGTGTGTTGCCCGCACCAGATTTTTTAAATACAGTTACGGATGAAATACATAGGTAAGTAAAAAGATTGATTACATTAGGTTTCGATATAAACATGGGTTTTATTAAATAATTTTTTTTCAACAACAATGTTTATTGAGTAAAATTACAATCTGTCCTAATTTGGACATTAATAGTAGTGCTGAAAGATATCATACACACTACATTCATACAATATTTACACGGCATAAAATTACAATAAAATATATACACAATAATGAATCAATACAATAGTCAAGAAATTAAATAATTAGTACAGTAAAATTAGGTTTTTACCCTAACATAAAAAAAAAAAAAAGCTGAAAGTTGTCAGAAATGGTTCAGTACCTTTCCCTTATTAACCGGTAAAAAGTCCCAGACTTTTCCGCGTCAGGTTTTGTAGGGGGTAGGGAAATAATCAGATTTAAAAAAAAAAAAGTTTTAGTGGATGTCTAAAAAATTATCTCTATCGAAAACATCTACAAAATTAAAGTACTTAAAAATATCTTAAAAATTATTATATACATTTTTTTTGCTAATATGAATAGTTGAGGAAACATCGAAGGGCATATATTTGGCAAAATAAAGTAACATAATATCGATTTATGATTTTTAGGAGAAAACAGTTTTTACTTAAAGATCTTTATCTCGAAAACTATTAACACGTTCACGCCGGGGCGAATATCTAGGTTTTCGCTTGAGGCAGGGCAACACTGCTGCAAGTTCAAACGTGTTTAATGCGGAATCACAACAGTTCCAGGCCTCGAATGCACGCCATCCAACGGAACAATCAAGTGTGACTTACATGTGGGCCACGCCGGCGTGAACGTATTAAAAGTATAGTTGTCGACTACCACTCAAAGTAAAGCTAATTAATTGGGCTATGATTTAATTTGTCTTCATAATTTTCTTAAAATTTACTGTTTTATGATATTTTACAAAATTAAATAACAAAATGTCGATTTATTAAGTTCAGTCCTTTTAACATCTGCGTCTTCCATGGTCATCTCAGTATTGCCAAGCTATATTTAATTATTTTTTTTATTTTATTTTTTTTATATGGAGTAAATAGTTTTCAAACCGGAGAAATAGTTACTTTAAAATTTATGGTGAATCAGCTGATGCGCTCGATGATAACAGTCATACGTTACATCGTCTCTCAGATTTTTGCTTTTTTCATTAGGAATTCGCTTGAATTCAGCCTGGAGAATATCACTAGACCTCAGGAATACTACGGCAGTGAATATTGGAGAAATTTCGGTAGGCAAAGTTATAATTTACTTTGTACAATCACGAAAAAGTGAAAGTAGGGTCACTGATCAGCTGATTGCCGCTATCTCGGCAAGCTCGGGCTTGCTTTTCTTTTACTTATCTTTCTTTTATCTTTAATTCTTATCTCATTATTTATTTATTATTATTACTTTCTTAATCAATGAGATATTTTCATCAAGTCATGTCCTCAAAGTCTGCAAGTAAAAGATCTAGATCTGCAGGTTCAAACTCGTCTCCCACAAAACAGAGACCCCGCCGTGAACAAAATAAAAAAATGATTCTACCAGCGACCGCGTCAGCTACCTCATTAGGATCTGAACCTAAACCTAATCCATTTCAGATCCTCCAAAATGAAAAAGAAACCATGGAATCTTCCCCTATACCCAGAGAACCACTACCTCCACCAATTTTTGTTAAAAATACTAAAAATTTTAAACTGATGTGTGCGCATTTAAACAAAGTAACTGATCCTAATAGTTATTATTGTATAAGTAGAACCAATGATACTAAAATATCTCCGACTACTGCTGAAACCTACAGAAAGATTGTAAAATATCTGACTGAGACCAAAGCTGACTTTCATACTTATCAGCTGCGCCAGGAGAGAGCATTAAGGGTCGTAATTAGAAACCTACATTCCTCATTACCCGTTGAAGCTATCAAAGAAGAACTGACAGAATTAGGATTCCAAGTGAGGCAAGTCACCAACGTTCTAAAAGATAAAACTCCACTGCCTCTATTCTTCGTGAACTTGGAACCATCAGCAGGAGTCGAAAAAATCTATGACCTCAGTAGACTGTACTATACCCGTGTAAAAGTTGAAAAACCTTACACAAAGAAAGAAATAGTTCAGTGTCATAACTGTCAGGCATATGGTCATACCAAAAGTTATTGCCATCACATACCACGCTGTGTGAAATGCTGTGAACAGCATAAATCAGAAGAATGTACAAGATCTAGATCAACACCCGCTGTATGTGCCCTGTGCCTCAAGGACCACCCGGCTAACTACAAGAGATGCGAAATCTACAAGAAACTCAGAACCAGATACCAAAAACCTCAGGATCCGAATGAAACAGCTATACCAATCAGAAGCAGAAGAGAACCATCTAAACTTGTAAATTCTAATGTGTCATTTGCCCACTTGCTTGGAGGTGGAAACCAGAGTCATGAAGTCGGGGCACTGCCGGAACAACTTTTTCCTCAACATTCTCAATCTATTGTACAACAATCTATCCCTCAAAGTTTACCTAATCTTCAAAAAACTCCTCAACATCAAATTTCTCATATCCCTCCACCATCAAACGTCACAGATCTTACCATTCTAATGACATCGTTCATCTCCGAAATCAAATCTCTTGTTATGCCGCTTATATCACTCCTGACAAATCTAGTATCAAATCTAATCCCTGCCTTGAAAAATCCTTAAATGACTTCATCTAACTCCTTATCCATTCTCCTTTGGAATGCGAATGGTGTTAAAAATCATACTGACGAACTGACAGCTTGCTACAAGACAAAACAATCGATGTTGCACTTATAACTGAAACAAGACTAACGACTAAACAGTACTTCAAAATACCGCAATACATGACATACCGTACTGACCACCCAGACGGCAAAGCCCATGCCGGTTCTGCTATCATTGTTCACCAATCCCTCTCTCATCATTTACTCCCACTTCCCACCTATGATTTCCTACAAGCCACAGCCATAGTCATCAAGACTTTTTCCTTTCCGGTAACCCTCACATCTGCATATTGCCCTCCTAAACATACCATTTCCAATTCCGAATTTGTATCCTTCCTGGATTCCTTAGGAAATCGTTTCATTCTGGGTGCTGACTTAAACGCCAAGCATCAGCAGTGGGGTTCCAGAACCACGAATTCTCGGGGACGAAATTTGCTGTCTGCACTCAACTCCCGAAATTTTATTATCCTGCCTCCTGACTCCCCTACCTACTGGCCAACCGATCCTAACCGCAATCCTGACATCCTCGACTTCTTTATCCACAGCGGATTAGGCTCCCTCAACTTGTCTGTAACTCGCCTTGATGAACTATCCTCAGACCATAGTCCACTGATCCTAAAAGTATCTCTTACTCCAATTCCAAAACCCATTCCACCATCATTCATCCGAGGCCCTGTCAACTGGAACCTTTTCCGCCAAATCCTGACCGATAATATTGATTTCAGAGTAACCCTCAAAACCCCAGATGACCTAGATAATTCCGTCTATTCCTTTACCACCGCCATCCAACAAGCTGTCTGGACTGCTTCCTCTCCTAAACACTCCAATATAAATCCTGACCAAAATCATTTTCCACAACATATTATAGACCTCATCCACACCAAACGCCGAGCAAGATCATTATGGCAGCGCACCCGACACCCAACAGATCGCCGCTCCTATAACTTCTATTGTAGACAATTGAAGAGGGAATTGGCGACCTTCCGTTCCCAGTCCTTTAATTCCTACCTTTCCTCTCTATCAGCTCGTGATAATTCCCTGTGGAATGTTACAAAAAAGATCCTATAATACCATCATGTTTCCCATCCTCTCCGACGTGGTGATGACTCCTGGGCTGCGTCTGATGAAGATAAAGCTGAGGAATTCGCCACACACCTCTCCAAAGTATTCACTCCTCACCCGGAATCCCACATCAATCACACCGCAACAGTGCAAGACTTTCTTATTTCGCCAATTCCACTTTCCCTACCTCCTAAAGCTATTAATCCCTCTGAGGTCAAATATCTTCTCCAAAAACTGACCCTCCGTAAATCTCCTGGACACGATCTCCTTACTCCCCAGATCCTCCGACAACTTCCGCAGAAATTTGTCTGATTTAAGACTGATTTTCTTCATAATTGATCAAATTTTATAGGTTGCCTATGATGGTGAAGGCTTAACAAACCTAGCAATGTCAGTCACAAAGCGTCTGTTAAAATTTAATGGTAGAGCTCTCTTTTGTTAGAATACGTTGGTTACCTTATTTGTAATAAGTAATACAATAATTGAATTTCTATATAATCTTCTATAGGGCATAAAGTTTTTATACCATTGTGAATCCTAGCGAGTTTATCTTTAATCTAATCTAAGAATATTAACATGAGAAATGAACGAAAGAGACTTTTGTAACTAACTCATTATCACAAAGAAATAAACTTTTAATTGGTCAAACTGAAGATTGTTGAACATAAATTACACCACATTTAAATTGCACCCGTGCAAAGCAAGAACGAGCCATTAGTATATACGTGTATAAAATAATAACGAGATTTTAGTTTCCGCTAACTCCTTCTAAACCACTGGACGAATTTTGATACGGTTTTTACCGTTATTTAGAGTATTGTTCTTAAAATTATTGTTAAGAGGTATTTTATCAATCAATAAATTAAGATTAATTTACTTTGCACATATTCAGTCGCTGATTCAATATTGTATAATGATTTGGGGAATTATTTTGCTGCACATCTTTTTCAGCTTGAGATTGTGCAGAGGAAGATTATTAACGTAATTTTGGGTATCAATGAAGGACCCCCATCGATTAATATATTCTCGGACCTTAATGTAATGTCTGCAAAAAAATTATACATGGTCTCAATCATGAAGAAGCTGTATTTTAGACGAGATGAGCAAGTCGGGAAGATTGACCACAAATTTTGTACAAGACTGAAAAATTACTTTAGCTTAGTTGTGCCAAGACCGAAACATACATGGACGACACACCAGACTTGTTATTCCATTGCTACTATTTACAACAATATTCCTCCAAATTTTCAATTTTTTCACACAAATCCTCTAAAGTATTCAAATCATTACCACAATGATAAAATATAGGCGAAATCCCTCAGTGATGAAATTGCTGAATTATTGAATCCAAATTACTCATCGCTGTAGACATGTCGTCAATGCCAGCCTGCGTCACTCATTCTGATATTTATCCTGTATACAAGTATATGTATTCTTTATTGACTTTTGATTTTGTCAATTTCTTACCGTGTACTATGTTATGTTTCTTTATATTGCTTATTATGTAATTCAATCTTTTATTCACTTGCCTTAATTTTATATCTTGTATATATGAATTTGTATTCTTTATTGCTTTTAGTTTAGTCAATTACTGTTTATTTCTGTGTACTGTTTCACTGTTTCTTATAATCGTTTTTTTGTATTAATTAGGTATTATGTAATTCAATTTTATATTTGCATGTCTTAATTTTATATCTTGTATATATGTATATGTATTCCTTACAGCTTTTAAGCTAAGTCAATTACTTCTTCATACTGTGTTGCTGTTTCTTTATGATTGTATTTTTATATTCCTTATGTATTATATTGTTTTTTTGCTGGGTAGTGTGTTACTGTTTCTTTATACAAATTGTGTCATATTTTGTAATATTATTTAAGTATTGCATTGTTTCTTACTGTGTACTGTGTTACTGTTCGTTATTGTACTTTTATTGAATTGCCGCGGGTGAACTTTCCAACACACGAGCTCGCCTTAGTGGGATAGTGAATTCTACTTGCACTATGAAATGTCTGTATTTTGATTTAAATAAAGAAGTTTTAAATTAAACCGTTGGAAAGCGCGACAGTTTGGAAAAGTTAATATGCAATATAATAAATCATGAAATTTTATAGAAAGATGTTATAAGCTTGGTATACTCATGCACAATTGTTGTTTGTAATGCTGTGGATTAGAGAGGTTATGGTGATTCATACGATACTTAATTTTAGAAAAAAATATGTATCAAATTTATATGTAAGCTGCTAAAGTAAAGGAAAAGCTGTTATAAACTGACATTTTTAATACCTAATTCTAATTTTTGTTCATTTCACATAAATGGTAGTTTCACTGTAAACAAAATTAACTTTCATACTATTTTAAATCTATTTTAAAAAATCTGGTGCGCACACACACGAATTTCAGTTACCTTCGTTGTTAAAATCAATTTTATGAGTTTTAAATTCATCTAGAGATTAAAATAAATTGTTAAGAAATAATTAAATTAAGTTTGAATAGAAACATGTGTTTTATTAAATAATCAATTATATTATTATCTACGACAAGCAGTTTGTTTCATCGGCTTTTCATCGCTCTCCGTTAACTTTTAGAATTTTATGTATATCATAGTATATTTTCTAAAATCTTTAGCTTTCCAACGGTATATTATACACATATAATTCTGTTTTAATGTTCAAAATAATGAAAATCACATAAAAATTTGTTTGCACTTTTCTCCTTAAGTTTTTATCAAATTCGCTCAACTTTCATATCTAGCCGTTTCTTATTAATTCTAATAAGATGACGAGGCTGATTTTTATAAATCTACAAAATTAAAGATACTTTAGAGCAAGACAATTTAAAATATCGTCATTTAAGCCCTGTCAGACTATTTCAGTCAGAAGGAAACCTACATAATATTAAAGCGCATCAAATTTTATTTCGATATAAAGAGTTCAATCAAAATCATTAAAGCCGTTTTTGAGTAAATCATAAAAAGATGCAAAATGCATGGTATAAAGTAGACCTTCCAGTTAGCTGATTTTGATAAAAAAGTTTCTGTAACGTCTCGGTCGTATAGTTATCTTAAATATGAAATTTAAGTTTCATAGGACTTTTCGTTTTTGCCCGGCAGTTACCACACACACACACACACACACACCCCACACACACACCACCACACACATACCTTTTTGCGGGACTTGGTTATTTGGACTCAGGGGACCCTAAAATGTCTACTTCCGTTAAAAACAGGAATTCGAAAATTTTCACGATCGCAATACTTTCCCTTACTATATATTTCATTTATAGGTAAGTACAAGTAAAAAGTTCATTTGAAACAAATAAACTAAACCATTTTTTTTTTTTACTTATTTATGTTTCTAATTTTTGCCGATGATTTAATATAATCATGAAAATATCTTATATAATAAAGATAATATTTTCTTGCTAAGTGCACTTTTCGTACCGATGAACTCATTATAATATCCCAAAGTGATTAACTTTTAATTTGTCAAACTGAAGTTTTTTAAACTTAAATGACACCATATTTTAATTCCATCCCTGCGAAGCAAGAACAGGCCGCTAGTATTAAATAAAAGCAATGCGATGCGTTGAAAAGTTAAAATATAAAAAGAACCATATGGCGGTTGAGGGAAATTATAACATCAAACTTTACAAACATCGTGGTGTAAAAAAATTCGAAATTTTTTTTATTTTTTTTTTAAACTTTATTGAAGAATTTTTATTTGTTTTCAGTAATTAATCGGTCATGTTGCCTGAGAACTGCAAAGGAAAAAAATAAAATAAAGTTGAGACAAAGAGACCATGTTTGTTTGTTAGAGATATCCTCGTTAGGAGATTCTCTATTGTACTCCTAGCGAACTATGTACTGTTCCCTCTGTTGTTTTTTTCCTTAACATGCCTTATAATAAAGGATTTTTCTGTTATATGTCCGTATCTTCTCCCTACAGAGTAATTAAAACTTATAAACTTAGTTGTTTTAGCTTATATTAAACTTTTTTCTGAAACGTATCTTTCCTGGAAAAGGTATATTTTTTTAAGTGAAAAATACTTTAGGCGCGTTATGCGATTTTTGGCAGGGCTTTGATTTCGTAACCATGGTAACGTCACTAACATGCTATAAACTGGCGCATGCGCTCTTTGCATACATGTCTATTAAAGATGGGCGATATCAATTTCCTTGAACGCTATCGATACCGGTGTAATATCGGCACAAAAACATCGATATTTATAATACTTTATTTCAGTATTTAATTGAATTAAAGTCAGTAGCAAATGGATGTATAAAGACATGTTAGATAAACTTTGTCTTAGAACTTACCTCTTACTGTATATATATTTTTTTTTTAAACATATTTATTGATATTTACAACTGTATTAAATAAAAATACATCTAGTAAATGTGATGGTAATATGTAAAACTGTCATGAAATACATGTAGAGACACTACCCAGTGGCAGCACTCTAAAAACACTCTAAACTAGAAGGTCCCGTGGCCATCTTCTTTTCAGACTTCTCGGAGGATTATCACGGATTGAAGAGGAAGCAAGGATTGAAACTAATGGATTGTAGTGGGAATGGAGCTTTTCATGGAAGGAATGGTACCTGGTTCGGGCTAAGTCAGCAACATATGAAATATTAAGGTCTTTATGAATGAGTGTGTTTGTGACAAAATAAGGAGCATTGAGGATTTTCCGAAGGATTTTGGATTGTAAGGATTGGATACGAGAGGAATTCGATGGTTTAGTAGAAGCCTACTCCGTAAGTCCATATCGGTCTTATGATGGTCATATAAATGAGTCTTTTGTAATTAAGTGGAAGTTTGGAGCGTTTGTCCAGTAAGTGTTGAAGTAGTCGAAAACGTCGGGCAGTTTCTTGTCGTTTAAGTCTTGTATGGGGATTCCAAGTTGACGTTTGTAAGGTGGAGTCCTAGGTATCGAATCTGTTCAACAGGGGCTAGTGGAATGTCATTAAAGGATACTGTAGGGCAGGAAGTCATTGGTTTACGACGAAGGGTAAAGGTTATCTAGGTGGGATTTGTTAGAATTAATTTTAATCCTCCAATTCTGGCACCATACTTCAAGGTCTCGGATGTGGGATTGAAGAGTGTGGGAGGCAGTAACTGGATCATTATCTACTGATAGCACACACGTGCATCAGCATAGGTAGAAAGGAATGTGTTAGGATGGGTTGGGATATCAGCTGTATAGACTGTATAAAGAACAGGTCCTAGGATGCTGCCTTGAGGAACACCAGCAGATTGAGAAAACAGGGAGGAATAGGAACTATTGTGATTTATTTTGAAAGATCTATCAGCGAGGTAGGACTGGATAATAAGAAAATAGGTAGGAGGGAGGAATAGACGGAGCTTGTAAAGCAATCCATGGTGCCAGACTCGGTCAAAGGCCTGTTCTACATCGAGAAAGGCTCCCGTGCAGTACAATCCGCGCTCCAAGCAGAAGAGACAACATCAACCACACGATGACATTGCTGGATAGTGGAGTGAGATGTACGGAAACCGAATTGATGATCTGGAATAATATGATGGGAATCAAGGATTGGATATATACGTTTCAGAAGGAGTTTTTCTAGAATTTTACCCATTATACATAAAAGAGAAATGGGACGGTAGGAAGATGGATTTTTCAGGTGACTTCTTGGGTTTAGGAATCATTTTTACTATGGGCAATTTCCAGGAGGCAGGAAAATAAGTAGTACGGAGTACGGCATTATAGATGTAGGTAAGGAATAGAATGGCTTTTTGAGGGAGATGCTTCAAGATATAGGAAGTGATTAAGTCATGGCCATATAAAATAAATAATAAATAAATACATTTTTATTATCCTGGGACAAGTCCCTTTAGAATAAAAAAATACAGAATTTACAAAATGTGTTTTGCAGTCTTAGAGTAAGTTAAATACATAATAACAAGTTAATAATGACTTACATAAAATTAGACATATTCAAATAAGAAGAAAACAAAAACAGTGACAAAAAATAAATAATAATAATAATAATAAATTATTTACAATTTTATTGAGCCTTGGTATTCATTAAATTATTAAATATGCGGGATTTAAAGGTTGAAAGAGAGTTGGAGTGACGGATGAAAGGAGGGATAGAATTCCATAGGATTGAGGATCGAATGAGAAAGGATCTGTCGAAATGTGCAGTTCGGTGGGCCGTACTGTATAAATCCGAAGGCCTGGAGCGTGTACAACGAGGATGGACAGAGGATTTAAATTGAAGGAGGTCAAAAATGTATGATGGACGGCGGGATTGGATAACTTGGTAAAGGAATGTCGCAAGGAAATACTTGCGACGATTGGAAGGGTAAAGCCACTTCAACTCGCCATAAAATAGAGACACGGAGGCGTACCTGGAGACCCCGAAGATGAATCGGACAAAGCAATTAAGTAAGCGTTTTATTTTTACTTCGAGATCCCCAGAAACACCATCGTATACCGTACAGCAATAGTCGAAGTGGGGAAATATTAGAGAGGTAACGAGGAGTTTTCGGGTTTCATACGGATATAGGTGACGGAGGAAATATAGTCGCTTTATGGTTGAAAAGGTTCGACGGGAGATTTCGGAAATATGATTTTTGAAGGACAGAGTTTGGTCGAAGGTTACTCCCAGGTTTCTAACAGTCGGGTGGAACTTTATAGGATTACTATTTAGGAATAGGGTTGGGATATGTGGAACTGTTTTCAGGAGGTGATGGGATCCTATTACAATTGCTTTTGTTTTTTCAGCATTAAGTTTTAACTTATTGACTACAGCCCAGTGACTAATTCGATTTAGGTCCTCTTGTAGTCTTTTTGTAGCTGGTAATATGTCGGAGGGTGGGAAGGAAAGGTATATTTGGAAATCGTCAGCATAGAGGTGATATTTAGAGTGATGGATAAGGTGAGGGAGGTCATTAATATAGATAGCGAATAGAGTGGGGGATAGAGACGATCCCTGAGGGACACCACAGGATAGTGGCAGGGTAATGGAAGGAGGTTGATCTGGCACTACTACATACTGAGAACGATCGGAGAGGAAGGATTGAAACCAGCGCAAAGCACTGTTGGATACCGGAAGATTTTGGAGTTTGGTTAGAAGGATACTATGGTCAACCGTGTCAAACGCCTTTGAGAAATCTAGGAGGATAAGTATAGTTAATTTTTGGTTATCAATGGCATTTTGGAGGTCTTGTGTTATTTTAAGGAGAGCGGTTTGGGTAGAATAACCGGGTCGAAAACCGGATTGGAGAGGACTAAGGAGAGAGTTTTTTTCAAGGAAATTTGATAGCTGGGTTTGAGCAAGGCGTTAGAGCGGCTTTGATAGATTGGAGAGAATAGAAATAGGACGGAAATCTTGCGGTGATGTAGGATTGGGAACTTTATTTAGTGGTCGGACGAGGGCGGTTTTCCAGGAAGAAGGAAAAGTGGAATTTTGCAAAGAGAAATTATATATATGATATAGTACCGGTATGAGGGATGGGAGGCTGGATTTTATTAGTTTCACAGGAATTTTGTCTGGTCCATAATCGTTAGTACGTGATTTCAGAATTGCAGTAAGTAGTTCATCGTAGGACACGTGAGAAAAGAAGAAACTATCTGGATTGAAGTTTTTGTAATTAATAGCAGGAGTTGTCGAAGAATTAGGAGCTGAGGATATAAAATGGTTATTGAGTTCGTCAGGCGTGACTTGAAAGGAACTAAGGTTATTGGGTTCAGGAAAGGACAATTTTCGAAGGATTTTCCATTTAGACTTAGTATCAGGAGCATCGGAAAGGACAGAATGGATATGGAGGGATTTAGCACGTCGCACTGCGCATTGGGTTTCATTGCGGAGCTTCTTGAAAGACACATAGTCTTCTTGCAAACGGGTGCGTCAAAATTTGCGTCTTGCCGCTTCCCTTCTCTTCATAATATCCTTTATTTCGGGGGTGAGCCAAGGCGCAGTAGGACGGCTAAAATATAATAATAGGTACAATGAGATTTGGTCAAAATAAAAAAAATATACATCTTTAATAAATAGTGAGTTAATAAAATATCTTCGATATATGAAAATAATATTTTTTCCATTTTAAAAATATAAACAAATATGAGGTTTCTCAAAAAATAAAATATAAGTGAAAGAAAAAAAAAAGACATTCTTCTATATAAAAAAAAAAGAAAAGAAAAATATGATACCTATTAGAATTAACTAACATAATTAGTAAATAAAAATATGTTAAAACTATAAAACAAAAAAGTAAAATATTAACAATATAAAAAAATCACCATTATAGAAAAAGTAATAAGTCTATTATATAAAAAAAAATTATATCCATCATATGCAAAATGAAATACAAAAATAAATAAATTCTCTACTGTATAAATGAATAAATTTTTCTCTGTTTGAAAAAATAAGATGTCACTACGACAAGAGAGTATGATATAATGGTTATGAAAAAATAAAATAGATTCAAAGAATAAAAGTAAGATGTCAACAATGATAAAATAATTACTAAAAATAAGTTTGATGCGACGAAAATTCTTACTTCAGGAGTAAACGTCGAGATCGGTGGGTTTCGAAATAATAACAGCTGGGTAGCCATCAGCCTGGCGACACCTCACTCTACCACCACCGAACCAAACATATTTAATTTTTCCTGATAATTTTTTGTCTGGCTAGTCAATACAAGTGTTTGTTTGTGGGTGTCATGGCGTCGCTGACATAGACTCGATGCGAATCATTATCCTTCCAGCCAAGGTGACGTGTCGAAAAATCTCTTTTAATTTTTGCCGCACAAATCGTGCAATAATAGGACCAGGTACACCTTCCTGTCTAGATCTAAGCCGCACCGCGTGATCTAGATCTTCCGGGCACAGCTTGACTCCGAGTCCCGCTCCAACGTTTAATATTGTGGCCACCACAGTCTCACCATGTTTTTCTGGAATACCTCTTATTTTGACTGAGTTTCTTAAATGACTCTGCTCAGAATGATTTAAACGTCCATCTAACTCAGAAACTCTCGCTTTCAAAGTATTATTTTCTAGAGATAACATTTCTATTTTTCTATTTTGTTCCTCTAATAGTGTTTCTATTTTTATTAACTTTTCCATGTTTTCAAAAGAGAGCTCCGATTGCTTCTGAAGGGTCTCTTTAATCTCTTCTATCCCCTCCAGCCGGGTCTTCATTTCTTTAAACTCTGCCGATAACATCTTCATGAGATCAAGCGCTGTATCAGGCTCAGTAAATGGTAATGCCCTCGGTACTGATTCGCATTCTGGACATGTTCATTTCTTGCTTATTTCATTATCGATGTTATCGATTTTCACGCATTTAATGTGAAAATAATTTTGGCATGAGTTACAAGCTACTCTCGCCTTCTCTTGGCTAGCTGATTTGTTACAGACTTTACAGCTGACCATTTTGTATATGTTATGATAAAAGTATAAATAAAAACAATAAGATTTAACCTGGTGTTTACACGGCAGCAGAGAGGATTAGGCTGGACAAACAACTGCTCCCCACTACTTCACTCACTGATACTATAACTATTCGTTAAATTTATTAAAATAATACTATTTAACTAGTTAATTAACTGAATGAGACTATTGTAATTATAATTATAATTCATCATAATTATTATTATGTTAAATAATAAGGGAAATTTAATATTGCAATGTTTTAAAGTAAAAATAACGGAAATGATTGAATAAATAAGTTAGATAGCGAGAAGAACACGTCTAGACAACACGAGAGATACTCTAAGACTGTATATAAAGTTAATATAATGAACATTTTAATTTTCTTGACACTAAAATATCGATAATTTTAAATATTATTAAAATATTACTTTCCATGAAAACATTTAAAAATACGAAGCAAAAGTATGATGATATTATTGTCAATCTTTAAATCGTATTAAAACGAAATTGAAAATAATATTTTGATTTTAATAACAATCATAATCAATTTTAATAATATACATTTCAATCAAGCACAGTGTATATTTCTCTACTTATTAAAAAAAATGTTTTTTGTTTACGTGGGAGAGAAACTGAGGTTATCGCTATGTTGTAAATGTATCAGTGTTACACAATTACCTAAATTCCAAAATATGTTTCAAATAATGATATGATGGGCATTAATATCACGTATGTTTGAAATATAATCTGATTGAAATAGTATGACTGGGCTAAAATGGCGAAATTTTAAATTTGTTTCTTCTAAAGTATCTTTAATTTAATTTTCTTCTTTAATTTTAAAGAAACGAAAAAATGAAACATATCGTATAATGTTTTTCCCCATGAATTTTAGACACCATACAGCCCCTTTTTATTTGTTTTTTATTTAATAGAGAAAAAACAAATTTTATATGGTAAAGCAACAACGTTTAAGATATCCGATTCCTTGATAACTCAGTTATTATAGACGATATGGAAACAATGTAAGGTGTTCTAGAACCAGAAAATTTTATTTTAAATATTTGAATGAAAGTTGAAAGAAAAAAAGAGGAAGTAGTAAGGAAGTTTAGTAAAAATGCTTTTGGTTTATTATTTTCAATAATAAACTTTTGTAAATTACCAAAAAAAAAATTATCCCTCTCTTAAAATTTAGGACTTACATTACAAGATACGTTTGTTTGTGGTTTATTTACTTAAAGTCCATCTTCGCTGCTGTGGTGAATCGGACGATGCTACAGTGGGAGTCCTAAATTTTGCCTATCCAGGTTTAATTAGGTTAGTACTCTTTAACGAGTACTTACATCGAACAAGTTCGGGACCACCTTTTCCAAAGGACGGCATACCTAAGGAATTTTTACTACCATAAAAAAATTCTAGAGCCACCTGCGGGTTTGAACTCAGGACCTTAAGCATAGGAGGCTGTTATGCTAACCACCATGCTGCAGGTAGCTCCCTCTCAAGATACGTAGAACCCGAGTTAAGTATTTTTTAAAATCCGTTTTTTTCCTAATAAATGAATAAGTTCTAACAAATTTATCAAATTTTAAATTTACGTTGTTGTTGTTGTTTTTTTTAAATAATAAATTCTCCAGACTCTGGTAAACTCATTTTCTTTCCCCTTTTGTTGATCAAGGGCTTTATTTCATTATTATATAGAAAATGATAATATTAGTACTTCATCAACTAAATATTATTGTCTCGTCTATAAACATCGCAGTGGATTAACACTGCTTTGTTAACTGCTGATACGATTCTAAACATTTCCATGAAGTAAATCGCAACAGCCGACGTATTACATTAAAATAGCATTATATCATAAAATTATTCTGCTATAGAAAATATCTAAACGCAGAATTCTCTTGACACTGAAATATCCATATTTGTTTGTATTATTAAAACAATATCAAATTTTGAGTGATGGAGGTATTTTTTTTTTGGTCGACTACAAAGGTTCATTGTTAAAAATAATAAACTAAAAAATAATAAGGGAGAAAAAACACTGACTCCAGACAAACAGTAATTTGGCAAATCCCTCCCTGAACTATTATTCCTGGCATCTTTGTTTCAGTGGTCATTCAAAGTATGTAGCATACACACAATTCTATGTAAGACACTATTTTATATGTATTGATAACGTTAATAAAAAAGAAAAAAATGTAAATTCTAATTGAGACATCTATTTAACTACTATATGTATATCTATTTATTGTTCAATACATTCTTAAATTAATTCAAAAGATTTTCTGTTACTCAAAGAATAACCAGCTATTAATTATTGTTTAAAAAATTTTAAATTCTGTTTTTTTTTTGGAAAATCCCTCCCTGAACTATTCCTGGCATCTTAGTTTCAGTGTTCTTTGTATACACACATTTCTATGTAAGACAATATTTTATATGTATTGATAACGTTAATAAAAAGGAAAAAAAGTAAATTCTAATTGAGATATCTATTTATTGTTCAATGCATTCTTAAATTAATTCAAAAGGTTTTCTGTTACTCAAAGAAAAACCAGCTATTAATTATTGTTTAAAAAAATTTAAATTCTGTTTTTTTCTGTTAGGGCGTAAATATAAGAACAATAAATTCTCGAAACGTAGTCTAAAAAGGATTTATTTTTTATTGACTGAACCTCAAGACCCGTAGATAACTTAAATTATAACATTAAAGAACCAATGAACAAAATATATATATATATATATATATATATATATATATATAAATCTCTCTCAGAACACACACACACATACATTTATATATATATATATAATATATATATATATATATATATATATATATATATATATATATTTATATATAAATGTATGTGTGTGTGTGTTCTGAGAGAGATTTTTTTAAGATCAACAGCAGGAATACCGCCTTAGACTGACGAATCCTCAACAATCTCCGCCATTCCTGGATTACTGTGTTTATGCAGAGACTAGACCGTTCTAAATTACTTTAGGATTAAAAGATTTACATCTTAACCTATCTCATTTGTAGATAAGATCCTCTATATTAGTTGACATTATCCAAATATGAGGAAAACCCAAAGTGTATTGATGTAAAATAAATTCAGTTTAAATAATTGTTACTTAGAAACTATTTTCGAGTAAACTTCTTAACTACAAGATACTTTTTTGAATGACCATCATATGGTCGATATGGACTTTCAAAGTTAAGATCGCACTAAAGCATCGAATTCTTTTCGTATGCAATCCTAATAAAATAAAAATCCTCAATGTTCCTTATTTTTGAAAAAATGAACTCATTCATAAAGACCTTGATGTTCCGAATGTTGCTTATTTAGCCTGAACCAGGTGCAATTCCTTTTTTGACAAACTCCAATCCTACTCTAACTCATTAGTTTCAAACCTTGCTTCCTCTTCAATTCCTGATAATCCTCAGGATCATCTAAAAATAAAGTGGCCGCGAGACTTTCTAATTTAGAATTCTTAATTGGAGTACTGTATTTCATGTCATTTTTCCATATATTTCCATGACATTTACTTCATGTGTTTCTTAGCAGTGTTGTAAATATCAATTAATATGTTTTGTTTTGTTTTTTAAGTGAATGACTTTCGATTTAAACTAGATATAATATAAATTTTCATTGGGTTCACCTGTAGTAGGGTGGCTAGCATAACAGGCTTCTATACCAAAGGTCACCGGTTCCAACCTGCAGGTGGTCCTAGGATTATATAATGGGAGTAAAAAATCCTTAGTTATGCTATCCTTCAGAGGGGGCGTAAAAAGGTGGTCCCGAGCCTGCGCGATGTCAGGCACTCGCTAAATATCCCTATCCTAATTAAACATGGATAGGCAGAATTTAGGATTCCCACGGTAGCATCGTCCGATTAGCCACAGTAGCATAAGTGACGTTCAGTAAACAAACAAACAATTCTTATTGTACGGACCGAAAAGAGATCTTATAAAGGGAATTTTAAGCCAACAATTAGATTCGTGTTATTATTTATATTTGGTAGATTCAGATTTTAATGGACTACTTTTAGTTGACCCAAACCCTTTAAAGCATTGAGGTAAAAGTTAGCATCGGCATCTGAAATCGTATATTGATTCAACGTCCTGGTGATATGTAATAATGACAAAAAAAAAAGTTGTAGACATTTTCGCCAAATTTATAATACTGTTTTAAAACTATCATTAAAATCGCCCGTGCTGCGATCTTGTGGTGGTTCCTGAAAGCAATAACGAACCCTAGCGGGAGTAACAAGAGACCGTGAGACTGTAAAAGAGCATTACTTTCTCGTTTTCTTTGTTCTTGGTCTGTTACAAATAAAATGATGAGAGAGTAGTTTAAGGAACGTCCCATGGCAATGGGAAAGAAAGAAGATTAAATATAGAAGAATTATACTGTTATTAATTAAAATTTTCAGAAATGGAGGAGGTAAACGTGGGCGAAATGAAAAATGGTTTTTCAATAGCAAAGAAATAGAAGTGGTAAATGAATATAAATACCTAGGTATTATCCTTACACCCACACTATCCTTAAAAAAACATCTACAGCAGAAGTTATCAAAAGCAAAAATGGCAATCAACTCCATATGGAAAAATTTCCTCTTAAACAATAGTATACCCTATAAATCAAAACTTGAAGTATTTAATGCCGTTTTTAAATCATTCATAGGATATGGAGCTCAGGCATGGGGAAGTAAGGAATATATAGAAACTGAAAAACTTTTATATTATTTTATTAAAAAATTATTTAGCCTACCACAAGCCACACCTTCATACCTGCTGCACATCGAAACAAAAATAGTCCCAATGCTCATAGAAACATTAAAAATACAAAATAACTACATTCTAAAAGTTAAAAATCTACCAAACAATAGACTGCCATATATCATAAATGATGAAGTCATCAAACAAAATATTTTCTGGATTAAAGATATAAGAGAACTGGCTGAAAAACATAATATTTCTATTGACATTCAACTTGACAACAAATATAACTGGGCTCTAATCTTACAGCAATTTAGGGAATCTCTGACAGGTATTTATAGATCAAAATGTTTACAAAGGGCTATAGACTCAAAAGAAATGTTTGTATATAAAAATTTAGACTATGATTATGGGACACAATATTTATTTGATACCAAATTAAGTTTTAATGGGGCGAAATGGATATTTAAAGTAAGATGTGAATTACTATACCTCAACTATAATAGATTTTGGTCAAATGACAATGTGATTTGCTCTCTTAGTAATAGAAAAGAAGTAGAAAATACGTTTCATTTCCTCGCCACATGCCCTATTTTATCTGAAATTAGAATAAGGTGTTTCGGAAAGAATTATTTAAATACCGATGAAGTAATAAACTATCTTAATGGACAGAACTGGATGGCTGTATATAAATATTGTAAAATAGCATGGCCCTACAGATATAAACTTATAAAAGAATTTAACTATATTTAAAAATTATAATATATTAATAATATATATATATATATATATATATATATATATATATATATATATATATATATATATATATATATATATAATATAAAATTGTTTATTATTATTGTTTGGTTGTTTTGAGTCTGATAATGATATAGTTGAATAAGTGAGTGAGTTTGTTTTACTGTTATTGTGTAGTGTATCGTATATGAATATAGTTACTGTTATATAAATTATAAAATTGAACAGGTTGGCTCCGGACTAGACGGTCTAAAAGACCATATTTTCTATTAAGTTTTTTTTATATGTTATATTTTTGTTGTAATATGCTGAAAGAAAAAATAAAAAAACAGTTATCTATCTATCTATCTATCTATACTGTTATTAATTATTAAGTATCCTTGTTTTCGCACTCATCACTAGAAGAACCTTTTAAGAATGTCACAAAATACATAAATTAAATAACTTACTTACTCATCTAATTATTCGAAACCATATTTATAGCTTTATCAAAAGAAGTCCAGTTATCTTTATTAAACAATGTTTTTCACAATCTTCATACAACTCACATTATTTGAAAACCAGCAGTATTGAATCATCACCTCAACATTCAGTTGGAGATCAATTATTCCAAACAGTTTTACTTGAATAAAAGGATATATTGACTGTGAAGGGTTTTTTTTATGAGTTGAATTTTTAATGGCTTTTTATTTATTTTATTATTGAAAAAATTGAGATAATGGTTATTTATCTGGCTGAATGGCAATCGCGCTAGTCTCTCATGCTAAAGGTTGTGAGTTCGGATCCCAGTCCCAGAGAGACTTTTTCAAGCATTAATTAAATGGGGATTCACTCACAGCCTCTCTCCCCGTGAGACCCGTCAGCAAAATATTGGCCACTCATAAAATTAGGCGTAGGGAGTGATGACCCTATCCTATAAAATACATCGAGAAACGTGATTGTAATCTCTCAGGATATTACACCTCTAGGCCAAGGGCCTACACGGCCTGTCGCGCCACTGGAAGTAGGAAGAAGGATATCTACATAACTGATACTTTACTGTCAGATTTTTATGTAACATTGTTGTTTGATCTAGTATTAAACAATCCTTACATTATTTTTTTTTAATTGTTATAATGTCACTTGAATCCCTTTCAAGTTGGTTAGCAATATAAGGATGTAATTAAATGGGGATTCACTCACAGCCTCTCCCCCGGGTATGTGAGACCCGTCAGCCAAATGGTCGCCACTCACAGAATTAAGCGTAGGGAGTGATGACCCTACACTACGAATTTCATCGTGAAACGCGAGTGTAAGCTCCTAGGAGATCACACCGCGAGGCCAAGGGCCTGCGCGCCCTGTCGCGCCACTGAAAAAAAAATGTCACTTGAAGAATTCATTTCTTATTAATGTATTGTACTATTTTCATTTATGTTTCATTAACTCTTGGCCAGATGTAGATCCTTTATTATTTCAAAGCTAATTTTATTCTTAGAAGACTACGTACCAGAATAAAGTTACGAATTATTTTTATTTATTTATTTTTCTTCTTATTTTATATTTAAACTCTATAATCAATTTATTTATTTCTCATTTCGTTCAACATTATTAGCTTCTGAAGATTGTTTTTATTCCCTTTATTTATTATGTTGTATACATATACATCCATAATTGTAAATAGTAGTTAATCATGTTCATTTCATCTGTTGGCCAGACATATTGTATGGTATATTTCGACTGTACAATCCTATTATTCTTATGAGATCCAGTCCCAGAATAAAAATATATTCTATTCTATTATAAATTGTTATTTAATTTTTCGTAATAATAAATGCAATTTATGGTAATATATTTTTGTCAGTCCTGAAGATGTGAAAAACCCCACCTTAAACTTTCTGGGAAGAATTAAGAACCAATTATTTATCATTGAATAAAACTGATTATAATCCTATAGGGTCCACACTAGAAATCCAAATATAGTGGGAAATATACTTGTGTAGATATATATATATATATATATATATATATATATATATATATATATATATATATATATATATATATAAAAGAATTTTCTATAAACAAATATTGTAAATATTCTAATGAGACGTTCTAAAGGAAAGGCGAGTTAGAGATTTGTACAAATTGTTGTAAAAACTCTCCTTTCAGAAAAGAATTTCCTGAGGACTTCAAAACCCTTCTTTTGGGGTCTGAAGATAATCCTCTGGCTAAGCTGTTCTTTTCCTCCTGTATTCAGTCGTCTTCTCTCCCGTGTCCTTTTATCAGCATTCGTAAAAAAATCATTCAATACTCACATATAGGTAAAATGCCGACCCGAATACAAGTTTTTAAACATTGAAATCATCATTGTGGCGTGGAGTGGTATGGTTAATAGAGACTTGTCTACTTCTCAAGAACTAGTCTACTAGTTATGCGAGTCCTAGGTTCGAATCCCAGCTTTGGCAGAATATTATTTATTATGTTATTTCAGCCGTGAGGCGATCCTGGGTTATAGTGCCCTACAAAGGGTCGAAATAATGAGGAAAAAAACTGGCGGCTGAGTGCGGTCTCGGTCTAATCACCTCATTGCACTGTCGTTGAACTAGAAACTGTACGAATTTTCTATATTTATCTAGCACAAGACCCTTCATGGGATATCGAGGTACAGTTGTAATCACTAGGTAAAGTCAAATAATTTGGAATAACAGTTCCTCTGAGTAAGCGAAAACCATACATACCACCATAGCGCTGCAGCCCGAAGGAGACCCTTTCCTCATTAAGCTTTTAAGAACTGTTTTTAGACTAACGGCCCTACAAGAATAAGGTAATTGTATTGAGATGTGATAAACCAGTTTATTCCTCTATTTATGGGTACCCAGTATAAAGAGAATGGACGAGTCAAAAAACAGTAATCCCATATCAGAATCGTCCCACGACTGGAATTACAGAATATAAGTATGGTTTTCGATTTGTACAATAATTAAAGTTTGCCGAGTTCAAAACGACTACTATTCTCTACTAATACTTGTATATTACTATATATTTAATGTATAGTTAATTAAAAGAAAAAATACGAACTTATACTTAAAATTGAGGAACTGTCTATATACATTCATAAACTATCATATCATATCACATAGAACATGTCTTTTTTACTTTCACTTACCTATAATTGTAATATATATAGTTAGGGAAAATACTGTAATCGTAAACATTTTTTAATTCGAGTTTTCGCGGGAAATACATTTTAGGAACCCATGAGTCTAAATGATTTTAGTCCCGCAAAATAGTTTGTCTGTCTGTGTATGCAGTGAGTCTAGCTTGAGAACGATAATATTTAAAAACCTTCAATAAACGATTATGTATGCCTGAGTTGTTACAGCAACTTTTTATACAAAATCGAGAAATGAGAAGAGCCACTCATACACGTACTTCATTTTGCGAATAGTATTTTTACTTTCACTTACCTATATATGAAATATCTAAGGGAAAGTATTGCGATCCCGAAAATTTTCGAATTCCAGTCCTTAACGGAAATACACTTTTTAGGGTCCCCTGAGTACAAATAATCAAGTCCCGAAAAAAGGTCTGTGTGTGTGTGTAGTAACTCTCGGGCGGAAACGGTAAGTCCTATGAAACTGAAATTCCATATTTAAAACAACTATAAGCCCGAAATGTTACAGAAACTTTTCCACCAAAATCAGCTAACCAGACGAGCCACTTTATACCATGCATTTTACACCTATTTACAATTTACTCAAAAAGGGCTCTAACGATTTTGATTAAACTCGCTACATCGTTCTAAAATTGGACGGGCTATATATCATGTTGGTTTCATTTTGATTGAAACAGTCTGACAAGGCTTAAATGCCGATATTTAAAAATTTCTTCAACTAAAGTACCTTCAAATTTGTAGTTTTTCTAAAATTGGCCATATCCTCTTGTTAGCATTGCTAAAAAACAATTAAAAATATAAGTTGAACGAATTCGATATCCAAATAAAGAAGAAAATAGCAAAAATATTTTTTAATGCAATTTTTGTGTTTTTGAATTCATAAACAGTAATATTGATGTATAATATACCGTTGGAAAGCTAAAGATTTTAGGTATTGGATAATGATGAAAAGCAGATAAAACTAACTGATTATAATATAAAAGATTATTTAATAAAACACATGTTTCTATTGAAATTTAATGTAATTAATTATTTTACAATTTATTCTTATCTCTAAAAACTATTAAATTAAAAATTCTTAAAAACTATTTAAATTTATTTTAATGACGGAGATAAGTGAAGGTCGTGTGTTGCGCGCACCAGATTTTTTTAAATCTAAAAGATGGTATAACAGGTTAATGTATTTCAGAGCCCGCTTGGTTTAGAACAATAGGATAATGTAATACTCCACAGATAATCCATGGATGATAGCATTAATTGGGCCTAAGTGGAATTGAGTTGCATTATAGTTGCGAACCACGAGTGGATCAAGTGCTACTTTAAAAGCTGGCATAGTTACTAAGTTATTCGCCTCAATCATAGTTCACCTAACTATAGTATCCATCCATATTTTTTGGCCCTTGTGTAAATAATTAGTTTTCTTAATGTTCTATTGCTGATTTAAGATAGTTACATTGCTAGGATGTTATAGCACTATCCAGAAGTTCTACTTTATACTATTCTATATATCAAGCAAGTTGAAAACACTACTAACTATTACACAGTAGTTTATTAATTACAAATAACTCTATTAGAGTATAAATGTTTATTAAGCTATTTATAGACAGTTAGCAAATATGAAAATTAATTAATAATGCAAAAGCGTTATAGCTTAACTATTTCAGAACTGATTTCAATGATTTTATTTTTCGTTATCTTGGAAATTCAATTCAATATTGAATAGCACTAACATCAGACATATCTTTATACACAATCACACACACACACACACACACACACACACACACACAC
Organism: Piezodorus guildinii; assembly: GCA_023052935.1. Lineage (NCBI taxonomy): Eukaryota > Metazoa > Arthropoda > Insecta > Hemiptera > Pentatomidae > Piezodorus > Piezodorus guildinii. The sequence continues at coordinate 91,570,973 of CM041298.1, forward strand.
AATATATATATATATATATATATATATATATATATATATATATATATATATATATATATATATATATATATACTTCGCAATGGAGATTCAGGTTTATGATGGAAAAAATGCTGACACGCATCTTGGCGTATATGATGGAAATGCTTTTAAGAAAGGAATTGATTTTGGAAGAAAAGTTTTGCAGATAGGAAGAGAAGTGAAAAGCTTTTGGGAAAGTAATCCTGAAGTCCAAGAAATTAGCAAAGGAATATATCAACGTTTAATCAAACCATTAATTATAAAAAGTAGGAATATCGTCCCCGATCCAATTGACGGCAACGAGATCAGGCAAAGGGAACTAAATGCGAAAATGATGGCTGATGAAATTTGGATTTTGAAAGAGATGAAAAACTTTGAGAAAAAAGTCATCGAGTCAGAAGAAACGACCCAAGGGGCAGTTGCAATGTTAAATACAAATTCTATTACGAATACGAGAAAACAAGAAGAGAATGTTACACGCGATGAAAAGTTTAGGAAAGAAATTAGAACAGAGTTTGAGAAATCAATCAGTGAAGTTTCAGGGTTAAATGTAATAGAATTCAAAAAGATCGCTGAAGTAATCAGAGCAATCATAGTCAAGATAGACGAGCAGATTAAAGACTCATCACGAGGTGAAGTTATCGACGCAGGAAGTTCAATTGTTAAGGATTTAATCTCTTCTATTCCGGTATATGGTGGCTTTCTAAATGCCGCAATTGACACTGGAGTTAATGGCTACAAGTTTGGAAATGGAGTTTACAAAATGATAAAATCAGATGCGCATGAGAAGATCATTCATGACTTTATTGAGCAATTACCTGCCATGTTAGTGAGAAGGACACGTGATAAGGCACTGACCGAACAAAAACTAGAGCATTTTGACATTAATTCAGAAGCTTTTAATAAAAGTATCGAGCATGAAGGAATGATTCTAAGGAGTCTCTCAGACGAGGCCGACGAATTATCAACGAAACTAAGAGATGTTTCCAACCATTGGAAGAATCCTGACAATGATTTTGATCCGTATGACATTTTAAAGATGGGCTTTTTATGCTTTTCGGTATCCAAAGGATATGGTGATATCTTTGCGTTAGCTTTGTTTGACTTTTCGAAAGATGACAATGTTTATTTTCTATTTATAAACATAATTGACGAGATCTCAACTATAAAGAGGCAAGTTATTCGTGGCTCTCGGAACCTCGACAAAATTATTTATATCTTGAATTTAATTTGGGAAAGCGGAGATGTGTTTTTGAACCCCTTTGACACTCGAATGTTGGAAAACGTAAGAAGAGGATTCCAAAGGAATATGTATTATGTTGGTTGTATCAGTCATTTTGTAAACCTATCCAGTTATTTAGATAATATGGAATGTGTCTCTGGGAATTTATCTAGTTTTATGGAGGGCTCGCCTGCAGATTGTAGAAGATCAATAGTGAAATTTATTATGTATAATGTAGGAAAGGTGAGATAAGCCTATATTTGGCTGAGCAACTTAGAGTGGTGCTGGTTTCTCTTACGATAATCTATTAACCTATATATATATATATATATATATATATATATATATATAATTTAATGTATTTATTAAGTAAGCCAAATTGATTTTTTAATATTCGATTTTCAGGTTCTACGTATCTTGAAATTAAAGTCCTCAAATTTTGAGAGGGAGTAATTTATTTATTTTTTGTTCGATTACAAAGGTTTATACTAGACTTTTTTTAATAGACTCAATTCAACAGTGTAGACGGAATAAAATTGATGTAGTTTTGACTTGTAGCATTATGATGCTACAAAAGCGAACCAGTGGATGAGTCTGATATAGAACCGTCCCACAGTGAAAAATATGACCGATTTAGGTGAGCAAATCTAGACACGATTGGCGATCGCACAGTGGTCAAACTTTATTTGTTAAAATCTAAAATTTCCCTACATTTTACACTTGAAGTTCCAGAATAGGGGAAAAATAATACCAAAAATCTAATTAAGGCTCGGAGTTGCTGAAACCTACTAATAGATGTATTTTATATCATTTAGGAAACTCTTCAAATTATAGGTTCTAAAACTTTTAATTCGGAGTGTTGTGTCTGACAAAAAATTGTGTATTACCCAAAACTTCACAAAAATTCTTTGCGATATTTAAAGACTAGAAGGATTGATGAAACTAATCCTTGGGGTAACTGGATTATATAGATTATCGTTATTGAATAGTGGCATACATTTACAAATTACTAAATTAACTCTACAGGTAGATTGCAATGTAAATTCAATAACGAGTTTGGAAATATAACGTCTTACCTGTCTCGCAATTTCCATTGTTAAATAAAAGCAAAAAGACTTTGCTCTAAACACACCACGAACACCATAAACGGCCATCGAATAAAGATAATTCCACTGTCGGTTATTAGGCACTTGTGGGAACAGGAATGATTCACTCATTTACTATTTATTTGCAAACACGGTATGGCGGGAAATATTAGTATTAAGGATCTTGCCAATTAAAAATGAAAAGGTGGATCACTGGAAAATTTCAAACTTTTGTCTACTTAAATTGGTGATTTTGCCCTGCGTGCGTCCATGAAAATTAATTTGTGGCAAGGCAATGCGCTGTTGATCTTCTCGAAGCGGTCTTTAAAATTTATTGATTTAGAATTTTGTTTAGTATATTTAGAAAACAATTTATAGTAGATATATAAATAAGGTTTTAGAAATGTCCATGATGGTGTCATGTATTCTATAGAATTAATATTTTTCATGCACCGGGCATTCGGCCCGCGTTATTTACCGGACAACCTAATATTTTAGTATTAAAAATAAATTGATTCGAATGCTTTACATTAGGAAATGGATGCTCAATTAGAAACTGGAGGAATATTCAAGAAAACATCTCTAATTCAAAACCCCAGTTGTTGCAGCAATCCAGATTACATTAAGTGGAGTGTAAAACTATTAGTGAAAGGACCCAATCAACTAAACTGTAGAGGGAAGCCCTGTGTTCTAATCTAGGAAGGCCCGGGACAGAGCTGGACAATAACTTAGAGGCCTTTGCTATACTTTACTAATTGCCACTCGATAGCTTCGTCTCAAGGCAGATTAATTATCTAGCCCATTAGGCTAAGTGTCGGCCAGCCTGTGGCTTCTCCAGTCCTTGTGTCTTATCCAGGATGAATTACGTTTCCAGCTGGAATGTCCTCTGTAGCTATTTAAAATAGAATATATTCCTTGATCATTATTTTGTTCAATGTTGTTGCTTCCAGGGGGTAGGTAGAGTCGATCCAACAATTATACATTATAACTACCTCTAAAGATTCTAGGGGGGGGAGGGGGGGGGTTTTAGCGATCAGTCGTTCTAGGAACAGGACTTTGTAAGGTTGGGGCGCATGGTGTGGAGTGCAGATGGTACTTAATAGGAAAAGACACTCAATCCTCAGTGGCAAGGTTTTACCTTCTTAGGTAATCCGGTGGACATGGTCTGATAAGTCTTCTCAAGTTATGCCGTGAGTAGGAAAATAATTTGCGAGGATATATATTTAATAATGACTAGGATTCTTTCGACTATAGCATCATTGGATGGATGCTATAGCAGCATGGACAGCTTTGAATCTAGTCAACAGAGCAACCCTTTGAAAATAGTGATACTGATTATCGAAACTGATAAGAGAATCGGAATAATAAGCCATTACATGGGCGATTCTATCATTCATTTAACGAACCAGGAATTACAGCCACTGTTAGAAAACATTTAAATATAACATAACTAGAGCATAACCTTTAACTCGTTGAGTCCGGGTGGTGAATATTCCCAGCGAAACCTGAGGAATTGTGAAATTCTGAAATAATGATAAAATTCATTTTAGAAAGGGAAAAATGCAAATGTTTTCAAGTTTTGCCTTGATACTGATGGGCCAACAAGAATTGTGGACCTCTTGGCATTTAGTGCCACAGAAAAGCAAGCACTGATAGTAGTTCCCTCTATCAGATATGAAACAAATGACCGGAAACAAGGGAAAAAATCAAGAGGAGAAAGAAAACATTTATACGAAATGTATTCAGTAACTGAAAGAAAAATTTCGTGAATAGTGTATAGTTTCGGAAAACAGCCACGAACAGATTTTTTTTTTTTTTTTTTTTTTTGGTTTTCTACATATATAGATAAGTGAAAGTAAAAATCTGGTGCGGGCAACACACGACTTTCACTTACCTCAATTTTTTAAATCAATTAAAGAATTTTCAAGTACATTAAGAGATAAAAATGAGTGAAACCATTAAAGAATTAATTAAATTGAATTTATATAGAAACGTGTGTTATATTAAAAAATCTATTATATTATTATCTAAAATAATCAGTTAGTTTTATCTTCTTTTCACCACTCTCTATTAACTTTTAAAAGCTTGTGTATAAGATAATATTTTTTTTAAATATTTAGCTTTCCAACGGTATATCATACATGTATATTACTATTCTTATGTTCAAAAACAAAAAATTGCGTTAAAAAGATATTGTTTTCAGTTTTCTTCTTTAGTTCCTTTTCAAATTCGCTCAACTTGCATATTTAGCTGTTTTTCATCAGTGGTAACAAAATAATGTAGATATTTTTATAGAATCAACAAAATTAAAGGTACATTAGAGGAAGAAAATTTAAAATATCCGGCCCTGTCAGTCCTTTTTAATCAGAATCAAACCTACATGATATTAATGCCCATTAAATTTTACATCGATATAGCGAGTTTAATCAAAATCGTCGGAACCGTTTTCGAGAAAATTGAAAAAAGGTACAAAATGCAAGGTATAAAGTGGCTCTTCTGGTAAGCTCATTTTGATGAAAAAGGTTTTGTAACGTTTCGGGCGTATATTTGTCTTGAATATGAAATTTCAGTTTCATATGTCTTACCGTTTCCGCCCGGGAGTTACCACACACACAGACCTTTTTTGCGGGATTTGGTTATTTGGACTCAGGGGACCCTAAAATGTGTATTTCCGTTGAAAACTGGAATTCGAAAAATTTCACGATCGCAATACATTCCCTTACTTTAGATAGTAAGTGAATGTAAAAATGTATTATTGTTTCAAGTACAGTACATTCATCATTCCAGGAATGTAACGGAACAATCTCATTTAATTATCGATAAAATTACTAGAAGGCAATTAATTTGAACACGGTACTGAGGAGGGGGCGGGGGGTGGTCTGCAATAAATTCTAATGCGAAAGGGGATGGAAGAGGATCCCATCATTTCAATGAATTTTAATTAAATGCTAGATAAGTCCAGAAAGGGCTTCGATTGGAGCTAGGAACCTAAGCCTTCGGGACTTAGTGCCGATGGGTAACGGTCCACAATGCAACCATTAATTGACAGAGTAAAAGCTCGGAGAAATCCTTCATTAAGATGGCAATTGATGTGGCATCTATCCTGCCAATTAGTGTCCGGAACTGGGGGGGCTCCAGTAGATCTGAGGATTATACCTAATACCATTTAATGACCGAAATATAAAAATTTATATACTGTTGTCTGGATTAAGTGTTTTCCAATTGAGTTATCACATCTTCAGGAATCTTCTGAATACGACAAAACAGTTCTTAATTCCTCTCTCAAGATGTCAAGTCAATATGTTATTTCCGCAGAATAAAATAAGAATTTAATAAAATAAGAGAATTTTTTTACGACATATTTTCTGAAAACAACTGACTCACCTGTGATACTCGTTGCCATAATCAAGTGTTAAACACCGGTAGTTCACGCCAGCGTGAACGTGTTAAATATTGCTTTTTAAAAAAGGATGACGTTAAATAAATAAACAAACAAGCAAAAAAGGATAAAAAACTAAACAATAATGTTATATCCAAAAAAAATCTGGTGCGCCCAACACACGACTTTCACTTGCCTCCGTAGTTAAAATCAATCACAATAGTTTTTAAGAATTTTTAAATAAACTTAAGAGATACAAATAAATTGCTAAAGAATAATTAACGTTAAATTTCAATAGAAACATGTGTTTTATTAAATAATCAATCATATTATTATCTATGACAATCAGTTAGTTTTATCGGTTTTTCTCTACACTCCATTAACTTTTACAATTTTGTGAATAAGATAATAATTTTTCTAAAATCTTTAGCTTTCCAACGGTATATTATAAATCTATATTATTGTTTTTGCTTAATTTGTAAAAAAAATATTTTTAGTATTTTCTCTTTTAGTTAGATATCGTATTCATTAAAATTATATATTTATCTGGTTTTTATCAGTACTAAATAAATGATATAGGTATTTTTTTATAAAATCTACAAATTTAAAGGAACTTTAGAGGATGAAAATTTTAAATATCAGCAGTTAAGCTCAGTCAGACTATTTCAATCAGAATGACACTTACATGATATTAAAGCCCATTAAATTTTACATCGATATATAGAGTTTAATCGAAAATCGATAGTCTTTTTGAGAAAATCGTAAAAAGGTGCAAAACGCATGGTATACATTGGCTCTTCTGGTCAGCTGATTTTGATGAAAAAGTTTCAGTAACATCTCGGGGATATATTTGTCTTAAATTTAAAATGTTAGTTTTATAGCACTTTTCGTTTTCGCCCGGGAGTTACCACACACGTGTATTACCGGTGAAAACGTGGAATGGTGAGAAGAATGAGGAAGAAGAAGTTGAATACTGTGAAAGTGGGTAAGCTAATTCACTATCACTAAATATCACGAACTTTCACCTACCTTTTCTTTCGCAGTGTAATGTACCCTTAAAAAGGGGACAAGCTTGAAGCACATAGTTACCAAAATAGGTACTAGTTACCGCTTTTGAGAACAACAATTTTCGGCAGGTTTTAGACGCAAGTGTATACAGGTAATTGAAGTTACTACACTATCTCTACTATTTTTTCTCTAAATCCGGATAATGGTGGAAAGAAGGTCGGAAGGATCCTATCTTGGATATAAACTGGAGGCCTGAGATAGCACGAAATCTGGGAGGTTGAGGCAGAGATACAGCGTCACGCTACGGATGCCGGATCTGACACCGCAGGCAAATGGATGTCACTCCGGTTACCTAAAATGCATTTAAGATGGAGGGAAGATAAGGGGTGGCAAAGGACCCTCTCACACGGAACTTGGCGTGAGTCCTTCCAGTCGTCCTAACATGTCCTGCATTCGTCTCCCTCAAGGAGCTCGTGTCTTCAAGGTACTTGAAAAAGAGCTAGGGTTATAAGAAAAAATCTGTTGCGGGCATCTTACGAGATTCACTTCCCTTCGTTGTTAAAATTAATTTTATAACTATAAAATTGAATTGCAGTTAAAACAAAGCTAGCGCGCTACCTAGGACATTCAATTACCTTTGTTGTTAAATTAAAGTTTATTATTCAAAGATAATATCTTTCAGTTATGCTGTTTTCTTACAAAAACTCAATAAATAAAAATCTGTTGCGCGAAACACACGACGTTCACTTATCTCCATTATTTATATCAATATTTTTTTTAAAAACATTTTATTGCTATTTACAACTGTACATATAATATATACAACAAGTAAATGGGCTAACTTACACTTATGGGCGTGATAATGTCTTGTGAAGAAACCACCCAGTGGTAGCTCTTCAATGTCAATTTAATTAAATTAGGTCTCGAGGACATCGTTTTATTAATCTCCTTGGAGGGTTGTCAGGAATAGATGGGAATGATAAGTTGCGTACAAGAGGATTCGTGTGGGTTGGGAGTTTGGAATTAAAAGAGAAATATCTGTTTCAGGCTAGTTCTGTGACAAATTTCTATTTAGGTGATTATGGATGATTTTATTCGTGACGAAATAAGTAGCATTTAGGATTTGCGAAGGATTTTGGATTGTAAGGATTGAATGCGAGAGGAATTAGATGGTTTAGTAGAGGCCCACAGCTCGATTCCATATGTCCAGATGGGTCTGATGATGGTAAGATAAATGAGCTTTTTGTAATAAATTGGAAGTTTTGAACGTTTGTCAAGTAAGTGTTGTAGTAATCGGTATCTACGGGCAGTTTCTTGTCATTTAATTCTCATATGGGGATTTCATATAAGACGTTTGTCAAGATGGAATCCTAGGTATTGGATTTCTTCAACAGGTATGAGTGGGGTAAGGTTCTATAAGTGAGGTAGGAACGGATTATCAAGTAGTATGTAGCGGGAAAGAATTTACGGAGTTCATAAAAGAGTCCTTGGTGCCAGACTCGGTCGAACGCTTGTTCTACGTCGAGAAAAGCATCCGTGCAATACATTCCGCGCTCCAATGTGGAGGATATAACATCTACCACACGGTGGCATTGCTGACTTGTAGAGTGGGATGTCCGAAATCCAAACTGGTGGTCAGGAATTACGTGGATCATTTCTAGGATCGGGTAAAAGCGTTTCAAAATGAGTTTTTCTAGGATATTTGCCCTTGATGGGCAAAAGAGAGATCGGACGGTATGAAGATGGATGTTCAGGAGGCTTTTGAGGTTTTGGGTTATATAAATTTAATAATTTTTAAACAAATTAAAAAAAAAAGAAGAAATTGTAAAAGAATTGTTTTAATTATATTTTAATAGAAACATGCATTTTATTAAACAATCTATTATAGTATTATTTACGAAAATCAGTTTGTTTTATCGGCTTTTCATCACTCTGTATTAACTTTTAAATATTTGTGTATAAGATAATATTTATTCTGAAATCCTTTCCTTTCTAACGGTATATCTTACATGTATATTACTGTTCTTATGTTCGAAACAAAAAAATTGCATTAAAAAATATTTGTTAATTTTTCTCCTTTGGTTGTTTTTTTTTTTTTTTTTTACTTCGTTCAACTTATATATTTACTTGTTTTTTTATCGATGGTAACAAGATGATGTGATTATTTTTATAGAATAAGGTAGTTTAGAGGAAGAAAATTATCGGCATTTAAGCCCTGTCAGACTATTTCAATCAGAATAAAACTTATATATTAAATTTTACATCGATATAGTGATTTAAATCAAAATCGATAGAGTCGTTTTTGAGAAAATCGTAAAAAGGTGAAAAATGAAAAAGTTGCTGTAACATTTCGGGCGTACAGTTGTGTTAAATGCGAAATTTCAGTATCGTACAACGTTTCCTCTTAGCGCTAGACTTAACATACACACACAGACCTTTTTGCTGGACTTGGTTATTTGGACTCAATAGATCCTAAAACGCGTATTTCCGTTAAGAACTGGAAGTAGAAAATTGTCACTATCGAAAAACTTTCCCTTAATATATAGTTCATATATAATCACAACACTTACCATAAGGTAAGTGGCATCGCATGGAATGTTGAAACAAAGTTTTAAATATCATCTTAGGACGAAAAGTAGTGCAGGTCGGGGCTACTTGAGAAATACTCCACTTGAGCGGATATAGCTCCTTAACGAGAAGTCCTAATGGCTTTTTTGCAAACTGATCAATTAATAATTTATCCCTCTGCCAAATTTTCCATAGTAATTTATTTTTAACTTGGCGAATTTCAGACCTACATCTGTTTAAATGCAAAAATTCAAGTTCGCTCAACGTACCCCTTTTAAATGAGGAAGATGGTTGGGGGTGCGGTCATAAATTAAAAACACACATTTAAAATAAGTGTTATTTTAATTATGTGCCGACGTTTTGGCCTACAATGTGGGCCTTCATCAGGGCTAAAAGCAACAAGATAACAACCAATGTAATTATAGACTTAATAATGTGTTAGGTATATAATAATAATATGACAGTAATAAATTATGGGAACATAAATAATATTAAATGTAAAATGATAATAAGATGACAATTATAAAGTATGGAAATAAGGTGACAGTTATAAAGTATGGAAATAAACAAAATTAAGATGATAGTTATAAAGTATGGAAGTAAACATAATTGAGATGATAATATTGTAATGAGAATATATAAAGAGAGACTAAGTAAATGAAAAAAAATGATAAAGGAAAAATTTGTGAACAATTAAAATTTTAAATATTAACAATTTTGAGTTGATATATGACGGTAACATATTAAAAACATAGTTAAGAGTATAGGTAATATATACAAAAAAAGAATATAGTCATTACAAAAGAGAAACAGTATGAATAAAAAATAATTTAAATTTTAAAATAATGTAATATTAAACTAATAATTATATGTCAGGATATGTAACGGAGAAAGATATGAGTATGGAAAGGAGGAGAAAGAAATGGGCGATGAAAAAAAGATCCTTATCAATAAGAAAAAAATACATACTTGACTCGACGTGAAGGCGTTGCCTAAAGGAGTGATGTTTTCCAGTTTAAAAAACGCTCATTGCGTGGAACGGAAAATATGAGAACTAGAATGTCCGTTAGGAAAATTCCAAGAAGCTAAGTTATGTTTACTGATTCGATTGTTAAAAATAGCCAAAAGTTATTACTTGAGAGTACTTGAGTTATTACTTATGAGTATTTGATAAAATTGTAAGAAATAGTGACGAGGTAAAGATTAAAAGATTTTAAGTAATAACGGATGACGATGATAAATGATGATTAGGTAATAACGAATGACGATAAGGAGCTGTCGAAGGAAATGATAAATAAACAATAATCTAGTAGGTAAACAAATAAATAAATAAAAGGGAGTACAACAATTAAATAAATATATAAATAAAAATTGATAATAAATAAATAAAAATAAAATTATGGTTGTTTAAAAAATGAGCTAGGGATGCTTTATTAAATTTAATATTTGAGAATAAGCTAGTGACAAGTTATGTTTGTCAGTATTTTGATTAACAGGAAGGGGTTCTAGTTGTATGTAAATGCATTCTGTAATGAGTCGCTTGTCATGGTTGGGAACAGTGGCAAGAATGGATGTTTTATCAAAATCAAAGGAATGGTTAAGGGTTAAGGAATGTTCTGAAAGTTTTGAAACGGTAGAATTTTTTGAGGAAATTGTATATTTGTGTCGGGTGATGCGATCTTTGAGAAGGTTTTTGGTTTCACCAATATAGGCAGAGTTGCAATTAGGAGTTCCGCAAGGGACTCTATAAACAATTTTTGAACGGTGGTCTGTTGGTATACTGTCTTTAAGTCGGCTGTAAATATTGGAGAGTTTGTAGTGGGATTTGAAAGCAAGTCTGAGGTTTGGATAGAAAGATTTTAATGATTTCTTTTTTTTTCTGAAAGACAGGGAATGTAAGGTACGGATCTATACAAGGAAGTTGATGATGATGATGGAGTAGAAAGAGAGGTTAATTGAGGTTGAGACTGATTCCTGTAGTTATTTATATGTTTGTTTATGATCACGGTAGGGAAGTTATTGGCCAGGAGAATTGTCTTTATGCGGTTAATGTTGATGTCGTGGAAACGGGGATCGGAAAGGAAAAGGCTTCGGTGTATACGATTTTTGGCAACGTTAATTTTTTGATGATGGGGATGTTGGGAATAAAAGTTTAATAGTCTGCCAGAGTAAGTCGGTTTCGTGTACCAGTCAGTGGATATTGTGTTACCCCTTTTAAGGTCTTGTAATGTCCCAAGGCCACCTTCTTGGTTTTTGGTTTTTTGGTTTTTGATTTATTTATTGGCACAAAACATTTTGGTCATCAGTGCCAGATATACTCACAATAAGATACACTTTTTTGAAAACAAACAATTATGGTTTTAGTTGAAATATTAAATAATAATATTAATTAAAATAAATAATGAACTAATAATCCAAATAATACTAATACAAATAATAATAATACACAATAAACAAATACATAATGAACAAATAATAATATATAATAGACAATAATGATATACATAATAAGTGATAAATCCATAATACATGAATACATACATACAGATAATACATAATAAACAAATAATACACTCATAAATAGTGCCAGATACGCTCATTTTAGAAAATTAATTTAAAACAAATAATTTTTTTATTAAATAATAATATTAATTAAAACAGATAATAAGAATAATCTATAATAAAAATAAATATGACAGCGTTAGTAAAAAATAAACATATATCAAGTTATATTAGTAGACGATATTCAAGGATGAAAAAAAAATATATAATAAAGATAAATATAAATAAATAAAGATAAAGTAAGTTGTCAAATCCTCTTTTAAAAGTCCATTTCAGAAAGGAGGCTCATTAGTTGATCAATTCTATTCCCGTCGTTTCGTAATGCAACCGCGACATTGTGAGGTATTCCCTTATGGTCCAGCTGTCTAGAAGGGACATTCCTCGAACACATGAGTAATTGTCCGGGTTCCCTACAATGCTGACATCTTGGGGGCAACTCTTTACATATTAAATGTCCATGTGTTAACCTTTTGTGCCCTATTCTCAGGCGGGCCAAGACCACCTCCTCCCTGCGGTTGCTGCGACTTGAGGTTTTCCACTACTTTACTTCTTTTTTAATGGTTTTCAGTTTGCTTGGATAACTGTTTTTCCAAGCTTCATCCCATTTCTTCCATACATTTTCTATTAGAGGGCGTGCTAGCTCTGATGGTGCTAGCACGCATATATAGCAGAGCTAGATGCTAGCTCTGAAGGCCACCTTCTTATTAGTCGCCTTGGAGGGTTATCAGGGATATCTGAGGAAGATAAATTACGGACAAGTGGGTTTTTTATGGGCAGGGAGTTTAGGATGGAAAGAGGAGTATCTATCACGGGCTATGTCTGCAATAAATGGGATGTTAATCTCATTATGAAGGAGCTGATTTGTGACAAAATAAGGGGAATTCAGGATTTTGCGAAGGATTTTGGATTGAAAGGACTGGATGAGGGATAGTCTAAGATTTAATAACAAATTTAGCATATTAGGAAATATATATTTCCTAATATACTAAATTTGTTATAAATTATTTTTCATTCTATTATCAGCTCGGTGCAGTTATTTTCACGTTCGGATCTTAGACTACGAGGAAGTAGATGGTTTCGTAGAGCTCCAAAGCTCGATTCCATATGTCCAAATAGGTCTGATAATAAGCTTAACTTTAGAATCAAGTCTTTCTGTTCAATACCAGACTTAAATATTTATATAATTATCAATCCCGCATATATTTGAAAAAGTAATAATTAAGTAATTAGAACTGTAACTCAACTAACCCCAGCCTAAAATTTTAAAACAAAAGCAAGGTTATGAAAAAACGGTTAGAGTTAGAAGGAAAGATTTACCACCGTTTTTCCACAAGAGAAAAAACTTACAATAGCTATGTGGTGCCAAGACAAAAACATACCTGGAAGACACACTAGACTTGTTATTCTATTGCTACTTTTTACAATAATATTTCTCTAAATTTTCAATATTCTCACACAAATCCTCAAAAGTGTTGTCCTCAATATTAGCCAGCGTCACTCATTCTGATGTTCTTGCTTATTTTAAATGGTATGTTTTCTTTATGTCAATTACTGTGTACTGTTTATGTATATATATTACATTATTTAAGTATTATATGATTCAATTTTGTTTATAGAGGGCTTAATTTTATATCTAGTATATTTGCTTATGTATTCCTTATAGCTTATTGGCTTATTCAATTACTGTTTCTTACTGTGTACTGTGTTACTGTTTCTATATAATTTTACTTTCATTTACTATATATAGTAAGGGAATGTATTGCGATCGTGAAAATTTCGAATTTCAGTTTTCAACGGAAATACACATTTTAGGGTCTCCTGAGTTTAAATAACCAAGTCCCGCAAAAAGGTCTGTGTGTATGTGTGTGTGTGTGTGTGTGTGTGTGCGTGTTTTTTTTTTTTTTTTTTTTTTTTTTTTTTTTTTTTTTTTTTTTTACGCGGGTAGGTGGAAATCTTCAAAAGACGCGGATAGGCCCGTACCTATCCGTGTGTGGGATTTCTACCCACTAAAACCAACCTCCCTACACCTGTTTCTCACCCTCCACGGGACCACCGTTAGGCATTACTTCGTGGAGGAGAGTGGCTGTGTGCCGCCCCGTTGTTAGGCGCCTTACCCTATATTTCTAGGCACGCCTCTCCTTCTCTTCCATTCTCAATTTCTTGATGACGTCCGCAGCCAGACGTTGGCCCGCCATCCAGTTCTCCTGAGAAAGTAGCATGAGGTTGACGATGTTGTCAGGTGTAGCTTCTGATCTGCATATTTTTTGAAATTCTTCCCTCTCTACTTGAAAGCGAGGACAGCAGAAGAATACGTGTTCTACTGTCTCATCTATTGTTGGGCATCTTGGACATTCTGCTGTATTGTCCAACTTAAACCGTAATTGGTAGGCTCTTAAGCAGCCATGTCCAGTGAGCATTTGGGTTAGGTAGTAGTCCACTTCCCCGTGGCTTCTATCCATCCAGGGTTGGATGCAAGGTACCAGCCTATGGGTCCACCTTCCGCTCGCTGCCAAATCCCAACGTCGCTGCCACTTTTGGACTGTCTGCTTCCTCTCTTCGGTTCTAGGAATGTGGACAACACTTTTATACGTACGTTGCCTTTCCTCCGACAGCAGTTCAATGGGTGGCATCCTGGCCACCACACATGCAGCTTCGTAGGATACTGTGCGAAATGCACTTATCACCCTCAGAGCGCTTCGGCGATAAACTGACACAATGGGTCTCCTGTAAGAAAGTGTGTCCAGGGCATTATTCCATATTGGGGCTGCATATAAAAGAGTGGATGAGACGACGCTCGCCATTAATAGTCTCCGACTACTTCTAGGTCCACCTACGTTGGGCATCAATCGGGCTAGAGCTGTGGTCACTCCTGCTGCTTTGATACATACTTTCTGGATATGCTCCTTGAATTTAAGCCTTTCATCAAGTATAACCCCAAGATATCTCAGTGAGGGCTGGGACCGTATCTCTTGCCTGCCCACTCTCAGGATTATTTCTTCTCTCCTTTTACGGCTACTTATAAGAAGGGCCTCTGTTTTCCTTTCTGCCAGTTGGAGCCCCACCGATGTCAGCCAATCACGGATCAGAGAGATACTCTGATTTGCCTTCAAGGCTACTTCGTCTTTATATTTCGCCTCGATTACGACTGCGACATCATCAGCAAAACCTATGTCTTGGCACCTTCTGGCAGGTTAAGCCTAAGAACTCCATCATACAGGATATTCCACAATAGAGGCCCCAGTACTGATCCCTGGGGTGCTCCACCATTCACCCTGAACGTCTTTGGGCCGTCCTCTGTTGAGCATATCAGGATCCTGTCTGCAAAATAATTTCTGATAATGCTCCTGAGGTACATGGGAACGCCCATTTTCTGCAGAGCTCTAAGAATGCAGTTCCATCTTGCCGTGTCAAACGCGTTTCTCACATCTAATGTGACGACGGCACAATAACATTTCGCACCTCTTCCCCGCAATAGCTTTCTGGGCAGTTTCAGTCACCAGGGTAATTGCGTCCAGCGTGGACCTCGCTTTTCTGAAGCCAAATTGATTGTTCGATAGGCCCTCTACTCCTTCGGTGATCTCTTGTATTCTGCTGGCTATTATTTTCTCTAAGACCTTGCCGGTTGTGTCCAGCAGACATATCGGTCTATATGCTGAGGGTTCTGAGGGGTTTCCTTTGCCTTTTGGAACCAGTACAAGGCGCTGCCTTTTCCATGGTCGCGGAAAAGATCCCTCACTTAAACAGGAACTGAAGACGTCCTGAAAAAGTTCCGGCTTGGTCTCGATTGCCACCTTTAGTGCCACGTTCGGGATGCCATCCAAACCTGGGGCTTTACCAGTATGAAGGCTGGAGCAGACATCCTTCAGCTCCTCAGCAGTTACGGATGGTGCGTCAAATGGCTGCACCTGCCCTGAATCCTCAAGCTCTTCTTCTTCGGGAAAAAGAGAAGCAACGATTTTCTGCACAGCCACAGGACACGTTGGCGATCTCGTAGAGCTGCCCTTTAATTTCTTCATGACGGTCCTGTATGGCCTTCCCCATGGATCCTCGTCCACCTCTTCGCAGAGTTCCTTCCAGCATTTCCTCTTGCTCAACTTGATTGCACGCCGTAGTTCGCGCCTCGCAGTTTTGAATTCCTCTTGTAAAATTCGGAACTGAGGGCCACCTCTTGCACGCTGGTACCTTCTTCTCGATGCGTGACACCGTGTCCGACAGTCAGCGATATGGTCGTTCCGCCAGTAGACCGGATGTCGACCCATGCATGCGTTGCTGCGAACCATAGACGCGTCACAAGCTGTGTGGATCAGATCTACTAGCTGGTGAGCCTTATCCTCCGCGCTGCCTGACAGCCCACACGGGCTCTCCATCATAATTTTGAATGATTCTCTGTCAAATGTCCTACTTTTCCATCTTACAGTACCATTATCCTGCCTTATTGTCATTCGTTCCCGGTTGCCCAGAGTGATCAATATGGCCTGGTGGTCGCTGTGGGTGTATAAGTCACAGACCTGCCAGCCAATAGTAGGGTGTAGGCAGTCACTTACAAATGTTAAGTCTATAATGGAAGACCTGCTTCCCTTCACAAATGTAGGCTCCGTCCCTGTATTAACCAGTACGAGGTCGTCCATCTGGGCGAAGGCTTCTAATAAGACTTCACCTCGTCGATTGGTCGACTTGCTACCCCATTCTAATGCCCAGGCATTGAAGTCTCCGGCAATTACTACAGGTCTACGTCCTGTGGCGTCTCTCACTATGCTATCTAAAAGAGCTTCATATTCTTCAATTGCAGTGTTCGGTGGGGCATAGCAACTGTACAAGTATAGATGCTTTATCTTGGCCCAAACGAAACCATATGTCGGAGCTCGCGGTGTTTCTTCTATGAAATTTGGTTCATCTGCCCAAATTGCAGCACGACCCGTAGCGTCGGATAACCAAGAATTACTATCTACATTTTTATACTGTTCACTCAAGATAGCGACATCAATTTTTAGCTCTTTCACTGTTTGCCATAGGATATCCTGTGCGGCTTCGCAGTGATTCAGATTCAGTTGGAGGACTCTCATATGGGGCGACTTCTTCCACTCCTTTGTTCTTCTAAGGCGCGCTGTAATGCTGGGCATCTGCTGCCGCCACACAGGTGTCCACTATCGCCTCCTCCGAGGCAAAGAGCGCAAGACGGACTCTTTGTACAATTCAAGGCTAAATGGCCCTCTTCGCAGCACCTGCTACAACATTTCGTTCGGTCGGGTCCTTTGCATTGCCTGGCAAAATGTCCAAAGTTCCAACACCGGTAGCAGCGCTGTAGTCGGATTTTTTCCCGAATCCTACTGATCACTAATCCGACCCTGATTCTTCCTTTGGCAATTGCTTTCCTAGCCTGCACGACTGGCAAAGCAATAACTGCCGTCCTTGTTCCAGCGTATGCCGAGCGGATCGACAATACAGCGGTTGGCTTTATATTCTCTTCCTCTATTAATGTGGAGAGAGCCTCAGCGACCTCTTCTTTTGATGTTAGAGCGTCCAGGTCTCTTATTTCAATTAATGATTCCTGTCTCCAAGCCCTAACTTCGGCCTCTGAACCCAATGCTCCCTCTAGGGTTTCCTTCATTCTCTCCAGAGAGACCCCTTTTGTTTCCCTATTCAACTGTATCAGGAGATTTCCCGCCTCATTTTGCGAACCCTGTTAATATTAGAGCTCATATCTTTCAAGGATGGATCAGCTCTTACTTTGCGGAGTGTGTCTGCATATGTGGTGCCTTCCTTAACCTTAATTATGAGGGCATCCGGCCTCGGTGGTTTTGGGCGTGGGCGCCGATTTCCTCTCTTCTTCTGGTTCGTGACTGTTTGCCATCGTTCAACTGAGGCTGTTGAGGCTATTATGGGTTGTTGAGTCTGCTCCGCTATGGGGCTTGGAGGGCCACTTGGTGCCTTAGCCTGCTTCCTTGGAACCATCGCCTTTGGTTGATCCCTTTTTGCTGATACATTCTCGTGAGTCGTTGAACCCTGGAAATCCTGATTCTGTCGTTTATTATTTATTGTGGGTACCGATGGCACGGTTTGGGTGCAGATATCCACCATACTTTGTGCATCCTCCCGAGCTTTGAATTTGCACTCCAGTGACATCAACTGATTCAGGATTCTACAGGCATATTCCTTAATCTCTCCATGGACATTATGCTTAGACTGGATGTATGTCTGTAAACCCTGGACTTCTTTAACCAGCGTTGTCCACTCATCCTTGCAGAGCTCCAACGTTGTAGTAGTACCTGATGATGTCTCAGCTCTATCAAAATTTAAAGGTGTTTCATTGCGGTGGCTTGATGACGACGTCGGGTGTCCCGCTTTCTCAACCTCTGCTGACACCGGTACTGGGGTTCCGAGCCCCTGCACCGTAAGTAAAATCTCCTGCTCTATCATCTCATAGTTATATTTTTGCATTTTATACCTCCTGCCAGGTGTGATTCAGCCGCCTCTAACCTGAGGAACAGACGCTGACCAGGTCGCCGCCTATTCTAGGAACCGTCACGCCTGGATTTGTCTAGTTTTGGTCCGCCCCGGGTATTTTATTTCCCCGGTACCCACCAAATCTGGTGAGCTTTCCCCTATCCGCCACCTGGGGAGGCGCCCGATGGAAGCTCTAGGAACTCCACACGGTGTGTGTGTGTGTGTGTGTGTGTGTGTGTGTGAGTGTCTGGTAACTCCCGGACGGAAATGGTAAGTCCTATGAAACTGAAATTTCATATTTAAGACAAATATACGTCCGAGACGATATAAAACCCTTTTCATCAAAATCAGCTTTCTGGTAAGCCACTTATACCAAGAATTTAGCACCTTTTTTCAAATTTCTCAAATCGGGTCCGACGATTTTGATTAAACCCGCTATATCGATGTAAAATTCAATAGGCTTTAATATCATTTAGGTTTCTTTCCGATCAAAATAGTCTTAAAACAGGGCTTAAATGCCGATATATTAAATTTTCTTTCACTAAAGTACCTTTAATTGTGTTGATTCTATAAAAATAACTATATTATCTTGTTACCACTGATGAAAAACAGGTAAATATATAAATTGAATGAATTCAATACCCAACTAAAGGAGGAAACAGAAAAAATATTTTTTTAATGCAATTTTTCGTTTTTGAACATAAGAACAGTAATATACATGTATGATATACCGTTGGAAAGCTAAAGATTTTAGAAAAAATACTATCTAATACACAAGCTTTTAAAAGTTAAGAAAGAGTGATAAAAAGCCGATAAAAGTAAGTGATTTTTTTAGATAATAATAAAGATTTTTTAATAAAACACATGTTTATATAGAAATTTAATTCTTTAATAGTTTCACGTATTTTTATCTCCTACTGTATTTGAAAATTCTTTCATTGATTTTAAAAATGGAGGTAAGTGAAAGTCGTGTGTTGCCCACACCAGATTTTTAAAAAATATTATTTAAGTATTGTATTGTTTTTTACTGTGTACTGTGTTACTGTTTTTCATTGTTCTTCTATTGAATTGCTGCAGGTGATCACATCCCGACACACGTGCTTGCCCTAGTGGAATAGTGACTATACTTGCACTGTTGAAGAGGAAGTTATTAAAAAAAAAAACTGTTAATTAATCGATTATGAAGCTTTTATGAACACTACTGAATCAATAGCGATAGATTAGTTGTGTCACGAGTCATTCTGTATGTTTTTGTAACAGGAGCAAAGTTAGTGGTTACGTCAAACAGCCCCTAAATTACGAAGTCAAATTGGTTATAAAGTACTCATTCCAAATACGTCGGAAAGTGGCGGGCAAGATAAACAGTGAGTCCAACAGATCCATGTTGACTCTTCTAGAGGGAGGAGCGAATCCAAACCCAGTTTTCCATTTTGTTAATTATCGTAACTTGTTTTTCTTCCATCGGACTTTGGTGTAAATGAATCGGAGGGAAACTAATGGGCGTAGGGTCGGGGAAACTTGAAGGGATTCTTTACACAGACCTCCCTCGTGTTTCGGTATCGGGCAAGTTACTTTGTATTGTTAACGAGTTATTGGAAAATGGAGTTACAGCGATTGAAGTTTCATTTAACTTCTGCACACAACGGCCTCAGAGGGTCGGCTATTGAAGCTATCTTTGTCCGATTGGAATTGGAATGGGATTTGATTTCGAAAGAGTATTTCAATGTGTATCAGATTCTATTATCTAAAGTTTTGAGTCTATATATATCGGGTTTAAATATTACTATTAAACAAAAATTGGATTAATTGATATATAAACTATATTTAATGAAACGATTGGATTTCTTTTCTAATGGTATCGTGTTTATCAATCCCAATAGGTGGCATGCCGGGAAATATTAAATTAGACGGATTTCAAGAGATGATATTATTTACTAATACATATACAATTTATTTAAACTATGCCTGAAAATACTAAGGGATTTCTTATAGTTAGCCTTGCCCAACAATAAAAGGTTACCTTCTGATACTTAGTCGGCCGGTGGAGGTGGAAATTGTCTCAGGCGTCCCTTCTGGAATCTTAGACCTCCAAGTGCTCTTCTGACCCGGCGGACTTTTCCTCGATCTCTGATACTTCTCTTTTCGTGGATGGAACTTGACTCACCTCTTCCTATCTTCTTTCTCATCGTACCACCTCGGGCGGGGCTGATGTGGGAAGTGCCCCAAGCCGGGTGTCCTTTGTCCATGGAGGTAAACGCCTTTTGACGTTCTGCTGACAAAGGCTAATTAATATTTACTTGATTAATGTATTAATTATTCAATAATGAATTTAGAGCCCTCAGTATCCTCAATACATAACAATAATATATATATATATATATATATATATATATATATATGAAAATAATAATAAAACTTTATTCTGGGACTATGTCCCTTAATAATAACTTTTATACATATAAGAATAAATTTTACCTTGTATTGAAATTAAAATAAGTCAGTTGCAGATTCACATTTGTTGTGCATCTATTTGGGATGCCAAAAGACTTTGGAAAATATGAGATTTGAATGAGAGAAAGGAAGAAGCATGGCGAATATGAGTAGACAGGGAATTCCAGAGAGTTGCAGAACGGTTTTATATATATATAGTACGCAAATTTGTCAGAGCATTATCCTTCATTGATCAACCCAAGGGAGATTCATTTAAAAAAAAAATATCGAACCAAAGAAAAGCTTAAAAGACTTTATGGGTTCGAAATCCAGCCTTATCCATTCTACAGTTCAGACCACGCGCCCTCGGATTACTATTTGTTTTTGTACATTACCTGTTTTCTTAAAAAAAAAAATAATAAAAAAATAATTATAATCCGGGAGAATTTCAAATTTCGTTCTAAGAGCACTTTAAAAGGCACCCCAAAGAATGGTATCATGATCGAGGAATCGGCTGGCAGATTGCTAATGATGGTAGATGCTATACTAGTACATGCTATATGTAGACTATACTGTACTTTTTATTATATCTTGTACATATGAATTTGTATTCTTTATTGCTTTTGGTTTAGTAAATTACCTTTATTACTGTGTACTGTTTTAATGTTTCTTATAATTGTTTTTTCTATTAATTAGGTATTATATAATTCAATTTTGTATTTGCATGCCCTAATTTAATATCTTGTTTATATATGTATATGGATTCCTTATAGCTTTTTAGCTTAGTCAATTACTGCTTCATACTGTATTTATAATTGTATTTTTATATTGCTTAAGTAATATATACTGTTTCTTATTGTGTAGTGTGTTACTGTTTGTTATTGTACTTTTATTGAGTTACTGCAGGTGAACTTTCCTACACACGAGCTCGCCTAAGTGGGATAGTGACTTCTATTGCACTGTAAAATGTCTGTATTTTGATTTAAATAAAGAAGTTGTTAAAAAAATAAAATAATAAATATATGTTGTCCATTTGAGGTTAAGTGTAACATTTGATCTTAGTGAATACCTGAATTATGACATTTCATTAGCTATTCTCGAGTTAGAGCTTCATTTATAAGTAAAGCTGATTTCTCAGCCTGAGGTCGATAGATTGGAGGGAGAAGATTTTTCCTTCCTCCCTTTGTTAACAATCTTAGAGCGAGATGAGACAGAGCTAATAACTTAATCAGGAATGGTTTTAATCAACTTGTGATTTCCTGCCAGCTTCAAACTTCTCGGGATGAATAACACAGTTTTAATCCATACTTAATCAGCGGCGAGGGATAATGACGTTAAGCCGAGAACATTTGAGCTTCTAATTATTCCTTAATTTACCGTTTTAAGTTTTGGTTAAAAAAAAAATAATCAACTAAAATAACATTAATTTTTTTAAACATTTTTGTTAATCTTCACAACTGCATTATATAGATCAAGTAAATGTTATAGACATAGTAAAATGACATGAAACACATGTAGAGACACTACCTATTGGAGGATTATCATGAATCGAAGAAAATGATAGAAACTCGTAGGTTACAGTAAGAATGGAGTTTTTCATGGATTTATACCTGGTTCAGGCTAATTCAGTAACATGTGGAACATTAAGGTCTTTACGGATCAGTTTAATCCTGACAAAGTGAGGAGCGTTAAGGATTTTACGAAGGATTTTGGATCGTAAGGAATTGATGCGAGAAGAATTCGATGGTTTAGTAGAGTCTATTTATTAGTATATTGTAATGTATCACTTAGCGTATGATACATAATTTTAATTTTGAATGCTACCTAAATTAAATATCTGAATCTAGGTTATAAATTATTATAGCATTTCTAAATTATTTTCTTACTTGCTTTTGTATAACGCTGCGATAATGATTATTGGTAGCAGCTCGTTCGATAGGTAGGTTGCGCAGTACTGACTAGTTTTAGGTGTTTACTATTGAGTTATGCTTTAATTATCTAATGATAAAATAAAAATATGCAACCTTACGGTTTTAAATTTGTCTTTACCCACAGACTTGGAGAAATGTTATGAATTGGGTATACTGAGAGCTCTAAATTCATTATTGAATAATTATTATATTATTAAAGGAAATATTAATAAGCCTTTGTCGGAAAAAGTTCCTTAAACCTCCCTTATACCCCCTCCCCTGATGCCCAGGGAAACTTCAAGGACTCCAGCAACTAGCCGACAAGAGTATTAATGGTGAAAAAAGGGTGGATAGCCGACCTTGGGCACTTCCCATAGTCGTATCCTATCTACGAGAAGAGTTCAGTGAAGAAGTCAGTCGTATTCGAGAGAAGAGAAAGAGATCCGAGAGAGGTCCGTCGGGGGTATAAGAGCGGAGTCGTGGATGCTCGGGATCACCTGAGACAAAGTCCATCTTCGCTTGCTAACTAAAATGTCCTAAGGTAAATTAGAATAGAATAGAAAGTAATTTTTATTCTGGGACTGTGTCCCTTGAGAATAACAGATAAGTACAGTTTATAATTTACAACATGTCTGGCCAACAGACAAATTGAACATAATTAACTAATTGTGGATGTAATTAGTTGACCGTTGAGAATTACTGGAAGGAATTAGTCCGGGTGGCGGTCATTAAATGAAACAACTAAATAGTTTCAACTATTTTATTGTTTGCCAACGTTTCGACCAGTTTCCATTCTCCCACCATGCGCCCTGATGATGACCCACAAAGGGGGTCGAAACGTTGGCAAACAATAAAATAGTTGAAACTATTTAGTTGTTTCATTTAATGACCGCCACCCGGACTAATTCCTTCCAATAATTAACTAATATTAACGATTATGGATAAATATATACATAAAACAAAATAAAATAAAAACATTCCTCAGAAACTAATTGTGTTGAACAAACTGAAATTTCATATTTAAGACAGCTATACTATATAGGCCTCAGATGTTATAGAATATAAAAAAAAAAAAAAAAAAAAAAAAACCTATACCACTACAACCCATGAAGGGTCTTGGGCTCAGTACATATAGAGATTCGTACTGTTTCTAGGCCAACGGCAGTGCAATGAGGTGATTAGGCCTTAATCACGCTCAGCCGCCAGGTTTTTCCCCAATTAATTTGGGTACCCCCCACTTTATAGAGGCTGAGTCTGCCCCAGGAGGGTCTCCATACCCTAGGGTCGTCCCCCGACTGAATTAACAGAATAAATAATATTCTGCCACAGGCGGGATTCGAACCCAGGACCCGGAGCACAGCAGACTAGTGCTCTATCCACTAGACCACGCCGCTCCCTGTTATAGAATATTCTTTACTAAAATCAGTTGACCAAAAGTCCCACTTTATACCAAGCATTTTACACATTTTTTATGATTTTCACTAAATCGGCTCTAATGAATTTGATTAAACTCGCCTTATCGATGTAAAATTACATGGGCATCATGTAGGTTTCATTCTGATAGTACTTAAACGCCGATAATTTGAATTTTCTTTTAATTACCGTCATAAAGTACCTTTAATTTTATAGATTCTAAAGAATTACCCATATCGTCTTATTAAGATTGATAATAAGTGGCTAAATATAAAAGTTGAACGAATTTGATAAGCAACTATAGGAGAAAAGAGCTAAAACATTCTTTTAGTATAATTTATTTATTTTTTTTTTTTTTACATAAGAACAGCACATAGATATCTAATATACCGCTGGAAAGCTAAATGTTTTAGAAAAAAATATTATGTTTATACAACTTTTGGAAAAAGTATAGTAAAGTGACGAATAGGGCACACAATTATTGCTAATAATTATGCGTAAAAATTTGATATTGCTGTATTATTTAATATAAATCATGTTTCCAACAAAACTAAATACACTTTTTAAAATGTTTAAATTTAAAAGTATTTACTAGTTCTTAAATTTATTTTGTTAACGCCCGAGGTAAGTGAAAGTCTTGTGTTGCCGCACCAGATTTTTTATTTTTATTGAAAACTGGTTAAGATATATAATAGACAGTTGCGATTTATGCATGCTATTTTATTTTAAAGACAAACTCTTCTGTTTGAAACCCAAAAGTAAGCTTGATCTATAGCTCTCAGGGAGTTCTCAGGGTCTATTTTGTTCAAGCCATTGTCAGTACTGAGGAACTCCGCTCGGAAGCAAGGAGCATTTGAATGCCCAAACCGTTTCCTTGAACGGCCCTGAATTTACAAGTCGGATGATTTTCAAGTGAGGGGGGCCGGTTCCCTACCCCCTGCCTAACACTGCGGCCCTATTGTACCTTCTTCAATCCTCTGACTCTTGCATCTCCATGCTGGGCTGCCCTTCTTAAAAGACTAGAGGATTTGTTAGAAAAAAACCGATTATACGCAACACACGACTTTCACTTACCTCCTTTTTAAAAAACGAAGTTCTTCCGCACCCACCATATTCTCCCGACTTGTCTCCAACAGATTACCACCTGTTCAGGAAATTAGACAACTTCGTAAAAGGAAAACTTTTTGAAAATGGTGATCAAATGAAAAGTGCGTTTTCAGATTTTGTTTCACTTCAAAGTTCAGGGTTTTTCAGTACGGGGATAAAAAAGTTGGTGTCACGTTGGGAAAAATGTGTAGAAAAAGAAGGTAAATACTTCGAATAAAATTATCTTGTTTTCATATCGTATTTTTAATAAAAATCATTTACCTTGAAAACGGACTTTTCATGTGATACAACTTTAACCGCGCCCCTTGCAAACGAAGTTAAAACAGATGTTCATGTTTTATTACGTATTGAATAGCCCTCAATCCCCAGAACTGTAATGATAGTAATGCATTATTTAGTAAACTGCTTCATAGAACACTGAAATAGCCTTTATATGTACTAAGGGAAAAACCTTATACAAAATGGGCCATGAATGAGAAAATTAATTTAGCTCCGATTCTGCTATGCATGGAACGTCAGAGTTAAAAGTGTCTCAGGTGGTCTGGTAGGATGTTCAAAATGTTACTTAGGATTATTTATACTATTCCCGACGGAGCAGTCTTGAAGGGAGAATTGAAAAGGGTTCTCAAACCTCTAGCACTTTAAAACCCTCATCCTTCTTCCTGTTTATGTTCCCGCATTTATTTTCCATACAGGGTAGACTTCGAGGCGGCATGTTAGAAAATAAAGTTCTAATTATTCTTTCAGTACTGTATACATATTTTTTATTTTTTTTTTATTTAGGAGATTCTACTGAAAATTTTAACGTTCACAATACTTTCCCTTACTATATATATTTTATATAGAGGTAAAAATTATATGTAACTTCTTTGTTATGATTGCTAAAACACTATTTTTATTTTTATTTTATTTATTTATTTATACAGAGCATCTACCCATTAAGGGTCATTAGCTATATACATAATTGTTTTTTTTATCTTAAAATAATTTCATTTACAACAAAATAATGGTGAATGTTTGGTAGAAGGACATTATATCTTAAATCACATTGAAGACTTTACATTTTTTTAAAAACTTAAATACTTTTTGAACACACACTTCACTGTTACCTAGTGCTATTTCCAGCCTGGTGTCAATTCCGCACTCTGTTCTTGCAACGCTGAAGGCCCCGCAGTGCAGTACGATGTGCTCCACCGTCAGAGGTGCCTCACAAGTCCTGCAGGTCGGTGGGTACAATCCTTTCAGTAGGTAACTATGTGTCAGTGCTGTGTGTCCACTTCTTATCCTGGCCAGAACCACTTCTTCGCGCCGGTTTTTCCTCTCTGACGTTTCCCATATCCCTGGAGTCTCTTTAATTTTTCCTAATTTGTCTTTAGTTCTACTCCACTCAGCAGCCCATGTAGTATAAATAATTTTCTTGACGTATTTTCGCCAGTCCGATGCAGTTGTCTTATTGACACGTGTCACTTCCCTTCCAGAGTCCATCCTTGCATTATTAGCCGCTCGGTCAGCGTCCTCGTTGCTTCCTATGCCCAAGTGAGATGGGACCCACAAAAATTTTATTGTTTTTCCTTCACTTTCGCATTCTTCCTCTAGAATATGGATTCTTTGAACCAAGGCTTCTTTTGAGTACCTATTCTCTATTGACTTTAGAGAACTTAGAGAATCAGTTACAATCAGGTGATGTTGGTGGTCGTGTTTTACTATGATTTTCAAGGCTTTCCAGATCGAGTAGAGCTCTCCAGTGTATACACTATTTGGTTCTGGTAAAACATTTTTGATACAAATAGAGCCCATGAGAACAGCGCAACCAACTTCGGAGTTCGATTTTGAAGCATCCGTGAACCAAAGGCGGTAATCGGAATATTGTTCTTCCCGCTCTTTATACAGCTGGTCGTATACATGTTGAGGTGTTGTGAGCTTTGGGAATACAGTTAAACTGTAATCGATCTGGTTTTCCATTTCCATCCAATTTGGTACTGAGCTATTTGGCATCGTAAAGATCTCTGGAATTACTATTTGTAAATCGTTTGTCAGTTTTTTGAACCTGTTGTAAAAACATTTACACGATTCGTGGGGTTCTTCGCTTGCAATTGGATATGCCGTGGATTCAGAAGCAAAAAGTTTTTTTCTTGACATCAACTTGCCCACGTATGCCAGTAGCAGGTATTTCCTTCTTGTCTCTAATGAGGGCTCACCACTCTCCACGTACAGGCTTTCGACAGGTGTTGTTCTGAATGCTCCGATACAGAGGCGAAGAGCTTGGTTGTGAATCGGATCCAGTAACCTCAAAGTCGAAGCGCTAGCTGAACCATAACCGACAGCTCCATAGTCAATTATAGGTCTGAAAAGGACTCGGTATATCGTTAATAACGTTCGCCGGTCAGATCCCCACTGAGTGTTGGCTAGTACTTTAAGTAAATTTAAGCCTTTTTGACATTTTAATTTTATATGACGAATGTGTTGAGACCAGTTTAGTTTTTGGTCAAAGTAGACGCCTAAGAACTTCATAGTGCTGGCATAGGAAATGGGTTGATTTAAAAGTGTCAGTGACGGGTGTGTTTGACATTTTGTTTTTCTGGAAAAGTGTACAGCTATTGTTTTGGAGCTTGAAAAGCTAAAACCTGTGGTTCTAGACCATGCTTCAAGGTTCTTCAATGTTTTTTGTAACTTCCATTCAATATACTCTAACGACTTGTTTCTTATATAAATTGTAAAATCGTCAGCAAACAAAGAACATCTTACTTCAGGTGGTGTTGTCTCTGCTATGCTGTTTATTGCTATTAGGAATAAAGTTACGCTCAGAGGGGATCCTTGCGGCGTACCGTTTTCCTGGATAAACGTTTGAGAAAGGTTAGTTCCAACTTTAACCTTGAATTTTCTTTCTTTGAGGAAGTTATTGATGAATATCAGTAATCTCCCCGTGAGACCTTCTTTTGAAAGAGTGCTTAGGACATTGTATCTCCACATAGTGTCATATGCTTTTTGGATATCAATGGACACAGCAACCAAGTGTTCTTTATTAGAGAAAGCTG
Organism: Piezodorus guildinii; assembly: GCA_023052935.1. Taxonomy (NCBI): domain Eukaryota; kingdom Metazoa; phylum Arthropoda; class Insecta; order Hemiptera; family Pentatomidae; genus Piezodorus; species Piezodorus guildinii. The sequence goes on from CM041298.1 coordinate 91,599,154, forward strand.
TCTGTATTTCATATTCAAACTTCATTATTTGGTCAATGGTTGAGTGGTTTTTCCTGAAGCCGTACTGCGAAGTTGAAAAAAAGTTTCGTTTTTCTAAATAATATGTCAATCTATTGTTAACCATTTTTTCTAGTAGTTTCGATACACATGAAAGGAGAGATATAGGTCGATAGTTATTGATACTAATGCCTTTGTCATTTTTCTTGATAGGGATAATTATAGCCACCTTCCAGTTTTCAGGAAAAAGTCCTAAGCTCCATATCTTATTATAAATAGAAAGTAAAAATGTTTTTGCATTTAAGGGCATTTTTTTCAAAAATAGATATGGGATCTGATCTGGTCCTGCAGTGGATTTATCTTTGCACGTACTTAGGGATGTTTTCATCTCAGATAAATTGAACGGTTGATTATAAATTTCCGAATCTTGCGTATGGAATTGAATAATATTTTTCTCCTGTTCTATCTTATACTGTTTAAAATCTGGGGTGTAGGAGTTTGTTTTCGACATATATAGAAAAATGTGAACCAAAAGCTTCGGCGATTTTCGATGGGTCCGTTATAATTTGACCGTCAGTCTGAATCGTAGAAATAACCTCACGTTTTTTAGATCCTTGGATCGCATTAACTTTCTTCCAGACGTCTTGTAGGCAACTGCTACTATTAATTGAGCTCACATAGTTTTTCCATGAATTTTCTTTGCTTGCCCTTAATACCTTTTTTGCAATAGATCTTAGTTTTTTGAAGTTGTTTAGATCTTCAGATTGTTTTGTTCTTTTGAATTTGTTGAATGCTTTCTTTTTGTTCAGTATTGCGATGCGGCACTCCTCATTCCACCAAGGAACTAGGCGCCTATCATTGAATGCCATCTTGTGCGGGATACTCTTCTTTGCAGCATCTAGAATGGTCAAATTAAGGAATGATATTTGTTCCTCTACTTCAGTCAATAAGCTTTCCTTGTTTTCTATTTCCCTTTCAATTAACGTAGTAAACTTTTCCCAGTCGGCTCTTTTGAATGACCATCTCGGAGTTTTGTCAGTCTTGAAATCAGTACCACTATCAAACTTTATAGTGATTGGGAAGTGATCGCTTCCGTACAACATGTCCTTTACTTCCCAATGCACTTTGTGAAGCAGCCTAACATCTATTAATGATAAATCGATGGCAGAAAGAGAGCCATCACCACATAAATGAGTTGGAGTACCGTCGTTAATTAGAGTCAAAAAAATCATTAGAGTCAATAAATTTCTCGATTTCACTTCCCCTATTTCTATAGTCAAATAATGAGGAGCCCCATAATTTGTTGTGTCCATTTAGATCTCCAACAAGGATGACAGGTCTTGGGAGTTGATCTACTATTACTTGAAGATCATTTGCAGTGAAATCTTGATTCGGTGGGATATATATATATTGCAAACTGTAATCGGTTCAGGTTTAAACATTTTTGCGGCTACAACTTCTAGACTGGAATGAATTTTAACTGGTTCTGAATAAACGTCTTTATTAACTAGTATAGCTACACCTCCCCAAGCGGATTTACAATCTGTTCTGTCTTTCCGGTAAATTTCGTGATTTTTTAAATTTACTACCTGAGATTGTGAAAAATGAGTTTCTTGTAAACACCAGCAATACGGTTGCTCTTCATTTAACAGTAGTTTAAAGTATTCAAAGTGTTTGTAAAACCCATTACAGTTCCACTGTATAATAAAAGAATTGTTAACCATAATGTAAAATTTTATAAAAATGTTTCCAAGTGATCAGCTGCGTTGTTACCAATTAATTATCCGTACTATCGTCTGTGTTACTTATAAAATCTGTTGCTTCCCACTGTTTTTTAAGAAGTTTTGTGATTTTAAGTTTTGTTCTCCGATCAGTTATTAATGCTTTAGTATCTTTTAGCATGCACCTAAGACCCTCCGTATTAGTAGTAAATTCCTGGACAAATTCACTGATGTTTTTAGTATTGGGGTATATGTCGATTAACTTGATCATGTCTTCAAATGATATAGGGTACTTTTCTTTATTTCCTTCAATTGCCTGTCGAGCACTTTCAAAGTTAACCGAAGAATTATTTTTTTCAGCTTTTTTTAGTTTCTTTAATTTTTTACCTACGGGTTGAACTGGGGTCATCAATGGGTAGTCTTCAAAATTGATAATATTTTCAGGGTCTTCCTGGGAATCTATGGTGAGGTTTAATTCGGTTGTTGATACAGTAGAAGGGGTAGAGCTAGAATGGCATCGTTTGACCCCGGATACCACGGTAGGTAGTAATATTAAATTATTGGGATTATTGAGAGCAGTCGATTGAGTAGGGTTATCTAAGGCGCCACCGCTAGTAAGCTGGTTGTCATGACTACCAGACCACAGCTCCACTGTACCGCCTCTGGCAGCCTTAGGCACTGGTGACGGGCTAGCGTTGTCATGGCTACTGGCTAGCGTGGCCTCTACTATGTTATCAGTGCTGGGTAAAACATGATTAGGCGTATCGAGTAGCGAGCGATCGGTGTTTGTTTCTTCACTGACGCTACTAATTATTTCTGGATTGAAATTAATTAATGTAGCCTCGTTTTCTTTGTTTTAGGGCTCAGAGATATCTATATCATTCTCACACTCTGGGCAATCGGTAGAGATATGCCCTGGCTGTTTGCAAATAAAACAGGTGACAATGTCTTCACCTAAAAAAATTCGGTAAGCTACATTATCGTGTTTAATTAACAATGAAGATGGGAGTTTGGTTAGGTCCTCAGGTGGGATGTAGACTTGTCTTCGAAAACTTAAAACATGGGCCAACCGTGGGTCTTGGTACCCGGCCCTGAGAAAGTGCATTGGTGAAACTAACCTCAACCCTAGTTTTTTCAGTTCATTTTCTATAGTATCATGAGGTATGGAAGGGCAAGCATTAAAAATAATAATTCGTTTTGCTGGATTGATTAATCGTTTTATGCGAATTTCTTTGTCGTTAATAACTATTGATTTATGATTCCTAATGATATTATCTACTGCCTCTTTGTTACTGAAGTGAATGCAAAACCGGGAATTGGAAATTCTTGATGTGTATCGGATGAATTTTGGGTCGATTAGGGCTGCGATTTTGATTACGTACTCTTTCTGTTTAATACCCTGAACAGTGTGTAATATTATAGCGTTTTCTCGCTTTGAAAACTTTTCTGATGCGGTGGCTTTGGCATAGCTAATTTCAGTAGGTTTGAGGTTAGGTGTTACTTTATTGGTTGTTTGTCGGTTTTCCATCTCTTTTTGACTATTACTGTTTATTTTCATGAGATTAGAGGTAGCTGAGGATTTAATGGGGGTAGCTGACATCGCTACAGAGCCAAAAGCTCTGAGCACCTATTATAGGCGTATATTCGCCCAATTTCTTATTGAAATACCAATTCTCACTTTCGTGATGGAACACGCACCCTTAAATTGTCTAAACTGCACAATGTAATGTCTATTTTTTCAAGAAAAACACTTATAAATTAATGAAACTGTAAGACTGACCTGAAGTGCGTCTGCTTCGCATGGGTCCCAAACAGCTGATCCTTTATTTTTATTATTTTGGATTTTCTACATAAACATGAAAACAGATGTTTCACTTTAAAAATAATGATAGGGATCACTTGTAGCTGGGTGGCTAGCGTAACAGCCTCCCATGCTCAAGGTCACGGGTTCAAACCCGCAGGTGGTCCTAGGATTTTTTAATGGGAGTAAAAAATCCTTAGTTACGCCGTCCTTCGGAGGGGACGTTAAAAGGTGGTCCCGAGCCTGTGCGATGTCAGGTACTCGTTAAAGATCCCTATCCTAATAAAACCTGGATAGGCAAAATTTAGGACTCCCACTGTAGCATCGTCCGATTAGCCATAGTAGCATAAAGTGACGTTAAACGAATAAACAACAAAAAAAATAATGATAATTTCATGGAAATTAAATTTTTATACGTATTTTAAATATTTTACTTCAAAAATAAAATAATAATTAATTAAATAAAATCAGAACCGTTGTTATTTCTTTGTTTTACTTTCACTTACCTATATACGAAATATATGGTAAGCGAAAGTATTGTGAAAATTTTCGATTTATAGTTTGTAACGGAAAGTCGCGTAAAAAGTTCTGTATGTTTGTGTGGCTTCAACGATTTTGATCAGACTCGCTATATTGATGTGAAATTAAATGGGCTTTAATATAATATAGGTTCCATTGTGATTTAAATGTCGGACAGGACTTTAGTGCCTTTAAATTTTCTTCCCCTAAAGTACCTTTAATTTTGTAGATTCTATAAAAGCTGCCATATCATTTTTTTAGAATCAATAAAAAAAGTTGTTGATAATAAAAGTTAAAAGAATTTGATATTCAACTGAAGAAGAAAGAAGAAAAAATATTTTTAATGGAAATTTTTTTAAAAGAAAAAAAAAGAGTAATACAGATATTTACAGATGTATAAAATTTCATTGAGTTAGATATTTTAGAAAAAGTTAGCTAATACACTAAATTGTAAAAGTTAACCGAGAGCAATAAAAAGCCAATAAAACGTAGATATTAAATACGAGTATATGATAATTATTTAATAAATTAATTCTTTAACAATTTATTTTTATCTCTAACTGTAAAAATTCTCAAATTTATTTTAAAAACAGATGTAAATGAAATTCGTATGTTGCGTGCACCCAATTTTTTGATAAACACAGCATAATCTTTTTTTTTAAATATTATTTTACCCATTAGGTCCTTTTAAATGTAAGGTTAACCATGAAAGTTAGTATTGAATATTTCTTAAGGTTCTTAAGTATCTTTTTTTCTTCTCTCTCTATCTTTATATATATATATATATATATATATATATATATATATATATATATATATATATATATTAATATATTATATGTATATATACATATCTAAAATCATCTCGCGATTCTTGATTTCCAGGATGAACTCAAAATCGCTCAAGCAGTGGATTTTTAAACATAAATAGAGCCACATTCAAATTGCAACTGAGTGAATCAGAAGTGACTCACTAATAACATATAAAATAACATGGGTGTTTAAGCCCCATTTACAATTAATTATATTTTTATTTATTGTTATCAAGATCACACATGTTCCTTTGGTTTAATAATGTGCGTTGGTTTAATTGTCAAAAAACATGTGTTACAAGCGTCAGTGAATTACTTTGTTGTATACAATCCGGCCCGGAGGACCAAAATGTGTTGGGGCAAGGAGCTTTTCTGAATTGGAAAATAAACCTTTCCACGTAAGACTGTTGGGTGGTTAAAATAAGAATGGCGAGAAATATGTAAACTAACCACTTGGTTGCTTCCTTCGCTTCGCCTTCACTAGACAAGCTCAGTTTCTTGAAAACAGAGTTATTTCAACAAAAGGTTGGATATTGTTTTATTGTTTTTAAACAAATCACACACATGGCTTTTGACAATTAAAATCAACGCACATTATTATAAGTGTTAAATATTAAATATTAAGCATTATTATAATTATTCAAACAAAAGAACATATGTGATCTTGATAACAATAAATACAAATATAATTAATAGTAAATAGGGCTTGAACAATGCGTTTCTTTATTTCTAATAATTATTCCATTTTAAAAGCATGGTCCATTGTATTATTATTACTATTTTATGTTTAGGGTTTGTTCATGCAAAAGTGTTTTATTATTTGTATTATGAAGGGATAATGCTATACCCGTTAACAGATCGTAATATCCCTTCTCGGAAATTCTTTTATTGGATGCGAAGTAGGCCATGGAACATATAAAACCCATCCTACCTATGCCAACAATATGAAATCCCCCACAATCCCCGAAAACCGATTTAATAATAATATAATGGGAAATCTACCGTACATTTCCCGATCAGAAGGTGTTATAATTGATAAATAAAATTCTCCATTTAACAAATTGTTTTCCTGTTTTTTTTTTTGTTTTGTTTTTCTTTTTTTTATTTTCTGTTGGCGTGACAAGCATTGGAGACCCTCGGCTAAGATTCCACATCGCGATTCTCGATGATATTTTTCAGGGAAGGGTCATCACTTACATATACAATTCAGTTATCTTCTTCTTAAAATCAAGTCTTAAAGGAGCTTAGAGTTGAATAAAGTTGGAAAAATGTAAAAATCGACATAGCAAGATTTATTTTACATTAACTAAACTCAGAAAAAAATGTTTTATGATTGATATTACAATATTTCCTAACAATACTTACAAAGCAATACATTTGAAAACAATTATACAATATATATCCATATAAAAGCAATAAAATATTTACAGAGTCTAAAAATCACTCATACCTATATACAAGCCACAAACATCCAAAACATTGAGTGGAGAATCTAGCCAATGCTAGACCTCTAATATAAATGTTTACAACTGGTTTCTATGTTTGGTGAGATAATAAGGAGCATTAAATATTTTTCGAAGGACTTTGGATTGAAAAAATTAAATTCATTTGATGTTAGAAAATTTGGCTGTCACAGTTCCAGATAGGTTTAAATAATCTATTGTAAATTAGTACTTATTTTTTATTATAAAATGGAGATATTCTGTTAAACAGTCTGTAAAATTGGCCAAATCGTCTGTTATGTTTTTGTCTTTGAAGTCTAGTATGCGGGTTGTAAATTAGTCTTTTGTCTAATATAAAGCCAAGATCCCGGACTGTGTCTGAGAAAGGGAGTGGAGTGGCGTTGAAGAAAACTGGAGAGCAGGATTGTGTTCGGAGCGTGAAGGTAACATGTTTGCATTTGGATTGATTGAATTTGATTCGCCAGTTGTTATACCAGTCTTTAATTGGAGAAATTCGCCTTTGGAGATTTAAGGATGTAATTTCAGGATCTGAGTAAGGTGATAGTATAGATGTGTCATCAACGAACGATGCAAGGCATATATTGGGATAAACATGAATGTCATTCGCGAATAAAATGTAGAGGATAGGATCAAGGACCCTGCCTTGAGGAACACCAGATTCGACTGGATAATAATTGGAATCTCTCCTCAAAATTTGGGACTTACATAATATAATTATAATTATAATTATAATAAAAAAAATGCTGCAAATTATTATTCAATGGTTTATTATTTCCAAATAACATTATTGTGGTGAAACTGTTTATAAAGCTGTAGATAGACAATTAAGTTATATGAAAAGCAATAAATAACTCGAACGAAAATAGCACATTACCACTGCCAATTTCAAAACGTATTTCTGCTAGTTCTTAACCAATTTCAATGATTCTTTTTTTCATTTTGTATTGGGTTGATGCAAAATTAATGCAGGTTTTTAGTAGGTATTGTAAATACGCCATATCTTTACTTTAACCATATATATTTAATCAAAATAATTTCCATCTGAATCAATGCACTTTTGCCAACGTTCAACAAGCTTTCTTATTCCACCAGAAAAAAAATCCGAATCCCTGGACTCAATGAAATCACGAAAAGAATTTTCAATGTCGTCCTGGTTTTGAAAATTTTTCTCCCTCAAAAAGTTGTCCAGATGCCTGAAAAAGTGGAAGTCTGTAGGAGAGAGGTCAGGTGAATAAGGCGGATGTTGGAGAACTTCGTAGCCCAACTCGTGCAGTCGTCGAAGCGTTGGTTGTGCAACGTGTGGTCTGGCGTTATCGTGGAGCAGGATCGGCCCCTTCCGATTCATCAATGCTGGGCAAAGACGTTGCAATTTTTGAGTTCCGAGTTCCGCCGCCATTTCTCGTGTGGTTTTGGTTGGGTCTTCTTCCACTTTTGACCTCAGCTGGTCGTTGTCCAGAGCAAGATGACGGCCCCGACCTTCCTTGTCTTCGAGGTCGAAATCTCCTCTGCGAAACTTCTGGAACCAACGCTGCACCGTGCACTCATTAATAGCCCTCTGACCCCACACTTCATTAATATTACGAGCCGTTTGCGCAGCGCTGCGCCCTAATTTAAATTCGTAAAAATAAATTTGACGAAAATCGCACTTTGACATTTTCGATTCAAGACCTTTGAACACACTGAACAAAACGATTTTACTAAACAAATTCATGGTGAAAGAGAGGGTATTAGATAAGGTTTGTTTTGGTATAATAATGATCAATGTTAGGATTAGCTTTGTTTACACAATTGGAATTAAGATATTGCAATAGAGGAAACCTGCATCAATTTTGCATCAACCCAATAGTAAAAGTAATGCTCTATGAAATGAAATATATATTCATTTAATAAATTATCAGAAGAAACAGATTTTTTTTTAATTTTTTGTTCGGTTTCTACGAATCTTATCTGATTATAAAACTCTAAACACATTTTTCAATATCTTCAAGAATAACTGAGTTATAGGCGTATTTTTGGATTATATTTCAATTTTTTCTCTATTTTATGATTATTCGCGGTTTTTGGTTAAAAAACATTAATACATTTTTTCTCTATCTTCGCAAATAACTGATTTATTGAATTAGATATCAACGTGTAGGTATTAGGATCATAGTTGCATGCTCTAGTATTTTTATGGCGAATTAAAAAAAAATTGGCCCGTAGTTACAGAGTGCCGCGGACCGCATACGGGGGACAACGGATTTTTTGTTATTCGTTATTCGGGTTCTACGCATCTTGGAACGTAAGCTCTCAAATTTTTTTGGTCGATTACAAAGGTTCGTTATTGAAAGTAATAAATAAAGTTATTAGAGTTTTTAGCCCTCTCCCTCTCCCCTCTCTCCCCAAGAAAACGCGAATAATTTAAAACAGAGAACAAAGTGAAAAAAAAAAAAAAAAATTGAAATTTTACACATAAATAATCCCATAACTCAGTTATTTCTGAAGATAGAGAAAAATATGTAGAGAGTTTTAGAATCAACTAAGCGAGATAAACAGAAAAATCGAAAAGGTTTGCATCAATTTCATATATATATATATATATATATATATATATATATATATATATATATATATATATATATATATATAGTTATTTTATATATATAGTTATTTTATATATATATTGAGCGTTTGTTCAGTAAGTGTTGCAGTAGTCGAAAACGTCGGGCAGTTTTTTGTCGTTTCAGTCTTGTGTGAGGATTCCAAGTAAGACGTTTGTCCAGATGGAGTCCTAGATAAAGGATGTCATCGGTTTGCGACGCAGGGTGAAGGTTTTTTGGTGGGATTTATTGAAATTTATTTTTATCCTCCCATTCTGACACCATACTTCAAGTTCCCTGAGAGGCAATCATGAGATCATTATTGACTGTAAATACTCGGGTGTCATCAGCATAACTAGGAAGGAAGGTGAAAGGATGGGTTGGGATATCAGCTGTAAATGCTGTGTAAAGAATGGGTCCAAGAATACTGCCTTGAGGAACGCCAGCATGCTAAGTAAAAGTGGAGGAATAGAAATTATTTTGATTTACTTGGAAGGATCTATCAGTGAGGTAGGACTCGATGATGAGGAAGTATGTAGGGAGAAATATTTTTTTTACAAAAATATCAATCTTTATTTGTATAGAATACATCTGCAGTTTTAAAAACATTGATTGGAAATCCATTACAATGCGGTACTTATTTGCTAAAATTTATTTTGTACATAAATTGTTTTTATTGTTGGTGAAACTTAAAAAAAACCAACTAAGAAGGGAAAAATATAGTTATTTGGAAATAATAAACCATTGTGTAATAATTTGCAGCGTTTTTTGTAATATTGTTTTATTCAGATTGTTATTTGTCCAGGTAGGTTACTTTATTTCCTTGGGCCATTAACAGTCATGTCATTACACCCCTTTACTAGTCTATAAGCATAAATGTTCCAAAGTCTAACAGTGTTAAATGTGTGTAAATGCCTTTGAAATTGTATTATGCGCTCATATGCTTTATTTTTATACCGTAAATAATATTCCACGAACCGTAAAGTAACCCTAACCACAAATAAGATCTCTATCGAAATGGAAGAAAGGGACGAGTGTTTAGGCGGGAACAGCCCGCTCCTGATTGGGTCGGAGTTATGAGGAGGGAGATGATTGGCCGAGGGCTTGGAATTGGCGGCAATAAAAGGCGGGAGAACGCACTTGCGTGCCACAATAGTCTTTGTTCGTCGGCATGATTAAGCCCTCTCCCACTCGAGCAAAAACATCCCCTATTCAGAAAATCCGCTCACCATAAGGGCATCTCTGCCTGAAATTTCGTTTGAACAGTATATATTAACTATTGTCTGCGGCAACAATAGCAATTATTGATGGATAAAATATATATAATAAATATAAAAAGAAAAAAAAGCTGCAAATTATTACACAATGGTTTATATTTCCATATAACTAGATAGGGGTATAAATGTTTTTAAGGCTGTTTATAAATATAATATCAAAAAATCTGGTGCGGGCAACATAGGACTTTCACTTACCTCGACTGTTAAAATCAATTTAAAAACTACTAAATATACTTCAATTTAAAAAATATTTTCAGTTGATTTCAATTATACGTGCAGCATATTTTAGTAGGAAATATATGATCTAGATTAAATAATATAACTATATTAAAACGTTAATCAGTAATGAGTTTATTCCTTTCGTCTCTTTATATTACCTTTTACAACTTTTTGTATCAGATAATATTTTTTCTAAAATTTTCTCTTTCTAACGGTATATTATACGTCTATATCGATTGTATTGTACAAAAGTAATTATCGAATTCCTGGAAGAACGTTCCCTTATCAATCCGGCTTCCGACCTGGTCACTCAACGCAATCCGCTCTCCTAAAAATTAACTCATGACCTACAATATACAATAGAACACCAACAATTTACTATTCTTGTCTTGCTAGATTTTACCAAGGCATTTGATACAGTAGACCATACAATCCTTCTCACCAAACTACAAAACCTTCCTTTATCCAATAGCGCTCTGCACTGGTTCAAGTCTTTCCTTTCCGATCGCTCACAGTATGTGGTAGTTCCAGGCCAACCTCCTTCTAGACCTTTGCCATTGTCATGTGGTGTTCCCCAGGGATCATCACTATCTCCTACCCTCTTTGCTATCTACGTAAACGACCTTCCCTTCTATATCCATCACTCACAATTCCATATGTATGCGGATGACCTCCAAATTTATTTATCCTTCCCTCCGTCGGACCTATTACTAGCAACAGAAAAGCTTCAGGAAGATTTAAACAGAATTAGTTGTTGGGCAGCTGACAACAAGCTAAAGTTAAATGCTGAGAAAACTAAAGCGATAGTAATAGGTTCCAATCCACTCCTTAAAACCCTTTCCCTAATCCCAACACTATTTTTAAATAATCAAGCTATAAAGTTCCACCAAACCGTCAAAAACCTTGGAGTAACTGTCGATCAATCTCATTCCTGGAAAATCCATGTTTCCGAAATTTCCCGACGCACAATTTCCATCCTGAAACTCCTTAATTACCACCGTCACCTTCTCCCATTTGAAACCCGTAGGCTCTTGGTTTGCTCATTAATATTCCCCCACTTTGACTATTATTGTGCGGTGTATGCGGGTGTCTCTGGAGATCTTGAAGCTAAACTAAAAAAATGATTCAACTGCCTGATACGTTTTATCTTTGGGATATCCAGGGACACCTCTGTAACCCGATTCTACGATGGGTTAAAGTGGCATTATCCTTCCTACCGTTCTAAGTACCTCCTGGCATCCTTCCTTTACCAAGTTCTCCGATCTCAACGTCCATCTTACATCTCAGATATATTTTCATTTAAATCCTCCGTTCACACCTGCAACACTCGTTCGTGACCTTCGGACCTGTATGTAACGCCTCATCGAACCGCAGCTTTCGACAGATCTTTCCTTATCCGATCCTCGTCCTTATGGAATTCTATTCCTTCTCATATCCGTCACTCCAATACTCTTCCGGCCTTCAAATCCCGTTTGTTCAAACACTTTTTGTCTATCCAATTCTCAAAGAACCCCAATTAATCAGCAAATTTCAATAAAAATCAGTAAATAGAGCAGAGAAAAACAATTATTTACTATATCTTATTATGCATTGTATTCAAACATTTATGTATTTTATGTTACAATTTTCACAAGCATTGTAAATTTATTTTAATTAGCCCTGTATATATGAATATGTAAATTTTTTATTTTTTATCTAGTTTGTTTTTCTAAATTATTATTATTAGAAGCTACCAGTTAATTTATTACTATTATTCATTTTCTTTGTTATTTCTTTTGTTTTTTGTTTATTTTATTTATTTTTTTTTTTTTATTACTCTAAGATACTGAAGTTCCAATTTGATTTGTCTGTAACATTATTCTGAAGAGACTTGTCCCAGAATAAATAAAGAATTTATTATTATTATTATTATATTACTATTCTTATTATCAAAAATCCTAAAATTTCATTTAAAAAATATTTTTCCGCTTTTCTCCTTTAGTTGTATATTAAAATTGCACAACTGTTATACTTAGCCGTTATTTATGAATGCTGATAAGATAATGTGCCTATTTTTTTTTAAATCTACAAAATCAAAGGTGCTTCAGAGAAAGAAAATTTAAAATATCGGCATTTATGCCCTGTCAAACTATTTCAATCAGAATAAAAACCTACATAATATTAAAGCCTTAATTAATTAATTAAAATATTTAATTTTACATCAATATAGTGAGTTTAATCACAATCGTGAGAGCTGATTTTAAGAGAATCGTAAAATGGTGCAAAATGCATGATATAAAGTGCCTCTTCTGGTTAGCCGGTTTTGATGAAAAAGTTGTTGTAACATCTCGGGCGTATAGTTGTCTTAAATATGAAATTTCAGTTCCGTAAGGCTTTCGTTTTTGTGCTCTAGACTTACCACACACACAAATACGGACACACAGACCTTTTGCGGTACTTGGTCATTTGGACTCAAGGGATCCTAAAATGTGTATTTCCGTTGAAAACTGGAATTCGAAAATTTCACGATCGCAATACTTTTCCTTACTATATATTTTATATATAGGTAAGTGAAAGTAAAAATAATTCAATGGAAAATTGCCTATCACAAATGCCATATCTCAGCTATTTCTGAACCATTTTCATTGATATTTTTTTTCGTTTTGTAAGATATTAAATTCTCTACTTAATAAAACTTTATTTATTTAATAATACGTATAGCGGATAGATGGTTTGTTTGGTCAATAATGTTTAAATATTCTGAAGAAGAAATAGTTAAGGTCCTTTTATTCAGTAGTTTCAACCAAGATTCAATATCAGATGAGGAAGTTGGTTGGGGGTGCGGTCATAAAATAGAAACACATATTTAAAACAAGTGCTATTTTAATTATGGGCCGACGTTTCGGCCTATATTGTGGGCCTTCATTAGGGCTAAAAAAAACAAGATAACAACCAATGTAATTATAGACTTAATAATGCGTTAGGTATAGAATAATAACAATAATAATAATGACAGTAATATAATATGGGAACATAAATAAAATTAAATATAAAATGATAATAAGATGACAGTTATAAAGTATGGAAATAAACAAAAATAAGATGATGATACAAAGTATGGATGACAGTTATAAAATAATAAATAATATTTCTTTTCTTTTTTAATTTTTTTGGAAGTTTTCTTTATTGGAACATTTAAAAAAGCACATACTACCTTCCATTCATCATCTAATCACTTTATTTCATTAGTCCTTTAACATTTTTTCATCCTAGTCAACGTTTCGGGGTTGTTTCCCCATTTTCAAGACTTATTCCCTGCTACAACATTTTTCATCCTTCACATCTCATAGCCACTGCTACTTAATAAATAAGATGATAGATGTACAGTATGGAAGTAAACAAAATTAAAATGGTAATATTGCAATAAGAATATATAAAGAAAGACTAAGTAAATGAAAAAAATGACAAAGGAACAATATGTGAATTACTGAGGTACAGATTGAAAGATATTAGGTAATAACGAATGATCGTCATTATATATTTACATTATATATCATTATATGTTCCCATATTATATTGCTGTCACCATATTATTATTCTATACCTAACGCATTATTATTTCTATAATTACATTGGTTGTTATCTTGTTTCTTTTAGCCCAGATGAAGGCCCACAATGTAGGCCGAAACGTCGGCACATAATTAAAATAGCACTTGCTTTAAAAGTGTGTGTTTCTATTTCATAACCGCACCCCCAACCATCTTCCTTATATAATTTCTCAACAGTCAACAAAAACTCCATCATTATGAAAGATTCAATATCCTTAATTAATATTTTGCTTGCTCAAAATGTAATAGAAAAAAATCCATTTTCGCCATATATTGATTTTGTATCGAAATGAAAAATCGGATAGCAAAATTTACAGTGTTTTTGGCAACAATGCCTTAAGAGAAAGCACCGTAAAGTGGACATTGGACACAGACAACCCTCTTTTTACGACACGGGATATTGCATATGATAATTGATTAAAAATATTTACAAGAATCTGAAGTTTTTATTGAAATCACCACTAAAAAACGCCACGAACTTTAAACCCTATAAAGGGGATCAGTACTATATAATATAATCAATACTATATAATATACTACTATGTAATCAGTACTATACTGATATAAGGGGGATCAGTACAAATGGAGATTCGTGCTATTTCTAGACCAACGGCCGTGCAATGACGGGATTAGGCCGAGATCACGCTCAGCCGCTAGGTTTTTCCCAATTTTCGGATACCCACATTATAGAAGCTGGGTCTGCCACAGGGGTCTCCATACCCTAAGGTCACCCCCGGCTGAATTAACAGAATAAATAATATTCTGTCAAAGCCAGGATTCGAACCCAGGACACAGAGAACAGTAGAAAGTGCTCTATCCACCAGGCTATGCAACTTTCCACCCACTAAATATTACAGGACAAATAGGAACAATATATTTGATTAAATATTTTTATGCTGAGTGCGAATAAAATATTTTATATTTTGACAATGAATATAACTGCTAAGCCTCTTCAAAAAGTCTGTATATTCTGCCTGCCTCATGAGACTAGTCCTCATCATAATAGTCTGGAAACATTATCCTTCGATTGCCCATAGTTTACGATCAGTATCAGACATAAAATTTAAGAAATAAATTAAGCATGAGAAAAAAACCACAGAAATTATATAAATATCCTATAGGTATTATAGGGATGTCCATGGCTGAGTGGCTTGAGCGCTAGTCTCTGATGCTAAAACTTGTGAGTTCGAATCCAAGTCCCAGCGGGACTTTTATAAGAATGTAATTAAATGGGGATACACTCACAGCATGTGAGACTCGTCAGCCAAATGATAGCCACTCACAAAATTAGTATGGCCCTACACTACAAAATGCATCGAGAAACGTGAGTGTAATCTCCCAGGGCCTACATGGCCAGTCGCGCCACTGGAAGAAGAAGAGTAGGTATTATAGATTAATCTTAAATATATATAGTAAATAGTATATATAATAGGAAAAACAATTATTATAAACCACATACTGCTGTTAAAAATATAACATCAATTCTTGACATTGATGCAGTGTATTATAACCGATATTTAAGTATGAAATGTGTTAATAAGATTGAAATAAAAACCAAATAATTTTCTGATATTCGGTCAAATAAAAATTAGTATTTTATATCCATAAAGCGTAATATTAATTTTGAAAATAGCTTCTTAAACTGTAGGAATATGTCACCTCTGTTCGTAAAAACCTTAATAATCTTTTTCAAAGGTACAATAATCAGCAAACAAATCAAAATATTTTTCAATAAGAAATTATTAAGACTGTTCATATTAAAAGAAATTTTGAAAAATATAAAAATATTTAACTGGTGAATTTCAACACTTATGAAAGTTTTAAATTTCAGTGATTCTAAAATTTAGTCAAACATTAGAAACCAAATAGATTCTCATTCACAGGGTTGAGGAACTTGAAGGTAGGAGTTTTTTAATAATTCCTTTCATCTTAATGAACTTTATTTGATTCCTTGATAGCTTTTAATTAGTTCATTCTCGTCGACCTATAGCTCCTAATTTAGTTGGATATACCTCGAGGACTCTTCTGTAGTTTTAATAGGAATTTGATCTTGATTAAAAAAGTTTTCATGTTTTATTCAGCACTTCATTATAAATCTTA
Source organism: Piezodorus guildinii (assembly GCA_023052935.1). Classification (NCBI taxonomy): domain Eukaryota; kingdom Metazoa; phylum Arthropoda; class Insecta; order Hemiptera; family Pentatomidae; genus Piezodorus; species Piezodorus guildinii. Next base: position 91,615,229 of record CM041298.1, read on the forward strand.
TGAATCTTATACTAGCACTCAAATACAAAAAGTGTTTAGGCTGAGCTATATAACATTTTCGAAAAATCAGCGAACCAAAGGAGTCACGAAGGAGTCAAGAAGCTGCATTGTCAAACGCCCAAATCCATCCAACTTACATCAAGGAAGACGTAAAAAATTACCTTAAGGTAAAAATATATCAGGCATGGGAACAGATGTGGTCGGAACTTGACAACACCAATAAATTAAGAAATATCAATCAATCGCCTGATCCATGGAATACATCATTGCGAAGTAATCGCCGCGAGGAAACTGCTTTGGCGAGACTTCGAATCGGACATAGCAGACTCACACATCTCCATCTCATCCTCAGGCAGCCTGTACCAATGTGTGACTTGTGTAGAGTGCCTCTCTCAATAAAACACATAATTGAGAACTGCCCCAAATTCCATGTACAAATGGATAAACTTAACCTAGCTAGATCGTTGAGTGAGAGCTTGAAGGACTCTAGTGAAACAGTTAGTTCACTGATTAGGTTCGTCAAAGAATGTTCTCTGCTACCGGAACTATAAGAAAAAAAAAAGAAAGAAAGAAAAAAAATAATAGTAATAATAAAAAAAATAAATATATATATATATATATATATATATATATATATATATATATATATATATATATATAAATAAAGAAAGAAAAAATTGGAATAAATTCACTAATTCAGAATATGTCGACAAAATAATAATAAAAAAAAACAATAAAAAAAATAAATAAATAAAAAAATAGAAGAAAAAATAAATAAATAAAAAGAAGAAGAAAGAGTAAAACAAATCTGTTACTACAAATTTATTCGGTGCTAATAACCAAGAGGTTGAACACCTACTCCAATACCCTAACCCTAACCAAAGGAGTCACTTCATGTCTTGCTTTTTTATGATTGTCCCTTAAGCGGTTAACGATGGACTAAACTATCTATATCGATTAAACTGCCTATATTAAGTTAACTATAATCTTAATAATATTTTATCTAATTAGATCAATTGTAAATTTAAATTTAAATATTCAGAATTCGATTTTAGCTAAAGAGGTAAGAGAAAGTCGTGAGTTGCGCACATCAGATCTTTTTTTTAACTTTCACTTACTATATATAGTAAGGGGAAGTATTGCGATCGTGAAAATTTTCGAATTCCAGTTTTCCAACGGAAATACACGTTTTAGGGTCCCCTGAGTCTAAACAACCAAGTCCCGCAAAAAGGTCTGTGAGTGTGTGTGTGTGTGTGTGTGTGGTAACTCACGGGCGGAAACGGTAAGTCCTATGAAACTGAAATTTCTTATTTAAGACAGCTATACGACCGAGACGTGACAAAACTTTTTTCATCAAAATGAGCTTACCAGAAGAGGCACTTTATACCATGCATTTTGCACCATTTTTCGATTTTATTGAAACGGTTCCGACGATTTTGATTAAACTCGCTATATCGATGTAAAATTTAATGGGCTTTAATTTCATGTAGGTTTTATTCAGATTAAAATGGTCTGACAGGGCTCAAATGCCGATACTTTAAATTGTCTTCTTCTAAAGTACCTTTAATTTTGTAGATTCAATATAAATAACTATATTACCTTCCATTCCTTATATAATCTATAAGGATCTATAATATATAATTATATAATCACTTCAAGTCTTTTAACATTTTTTTATCCTAGTCGACGTTTCGGGGTTTTTCCCCATTTTCAAGATTGAAACAATTTATTTATTGTATACGCTGGGCTATCCGTGAAAGAATAGTACTTCCAAGTGACAACTCAAAATTGAGGGTGGTTCTATTGAAATAAATAAGTGGACTGTATAGATTTAAAATAAATAAAAATAATGAAAGCAAACGACGAATCACAATACATTTAGTACACTGAAATACATATAAGAATGATAAGAAACAAATTAACCTAATAAATTTATATAAGAAAAATTAACCTAATTATAATTAAACAGCTGTAAGAAAATGTAGGAAACAAAATAAACCTAATTAAAATATTGTAAAAATAGAAGAAACAAACTTAACTTAATTAATGCTTAAAGATGTAAAAAAAAATAGTTATCAAATTAAACAGTTTCTTGAATAAGAATTAAGAAATTAAATGTTCCATTAATGGATAAAGATAGGTTATATTCACGTAAAGATGTCCAGTTGAGTGTTGAAGAAAACGACCGCAGGGCGGCTTGAACGAAGTCGTCTTGAGTATTGAAGAAAATTACCGCAGGGCGGCTTGGACGAAGTTCTCTTGGGTGTTGAAAATGACCGCAAGGCGGCTCTTCCAAGTTCCAAGGGGAACGATGAGAAGATGAAGAAATTCGTTTCCAAACGTTCAAACGTTGAGAGGAGTCTTGGGTCTATATACGGCACATCTTCACCGCTCAGACGCTAGCTTAAGACTCGACTGGCACGAGGCAGTCAAAAAACAACAAAAAAGTACGATCGTCTTCTGTCTTTCTCTTCTACTGCTCTCGTTTAAAAACTTTTAATTATATTTAAAATAACTATTTTAAAAAGAAATTAAAAAATAAAGATTTAAACAAAAAAAAAATGATCTTATTATAAATATCATAAAATTATGAACTTATAATTTTTCGATTGAAAAACTATAAAAACCTTATCAGGCCGTAACATATGGCGTGAACATTTATACTTTCGTTATTGAATAAAATTACATTATTTAAACGTTTGTCTTTGAAAAAATGAAGCTCAGCTATTTGTCATAACTATTTTAAACTATTTATGACAAATTGCTGAGCTTCATTTTTTCAAAGACAAACATTTAAATAATGCAATTTTATTCAATAATGAAAGTATAAATAAATTGTTTCAGTCTTGAAAATGGGGAAACAACCCTGAAACGTCGACTAGGATGAAAAAATGTTAAAAGACTTGTAAAATAAAGTGATTATATGATGAATGGAAGGCAGTATGCGCTTTTTTAAATGTTCCAATTAAGAAAACTTCCAAAAAAATTAAAAAAGAAAATAAACTAGATTATCTTGTTAACGCTGATGAAAAACAGTTAAATATAAAAATTGAATAAATTCGATTCCCAGCTAAAGGAGTAAACAGAAAAAATATTTTTTAATGCAATTTTTTTGTTTCGAGCATAAGAACAGTAATATACATGTATGATATACCGTTGTAAAGTTAAAGATTTTAGAAAAAATATTATCTCATACACAAGCTTTTAAAAGTTAATAAAAAGTGATGAAATGAACATAAAACTAACGGATTATTTTGGATAATAATATAATAGATTTTTTAATGAAACACATGTTTCAATAGAAATTTAATTTAATTAATTCCTTAAAAGTTTCACGTATTACTTTCACTTACTATATATAGTAAGGGGAAGTATTGCGATCGTGAAAATTTTCGAATTCCACTTTTCAACGGAAATACACGTTTAAGGGTCCCCTGAGTCCAAACAACCAAGTCCCGCAAAAAGGTCTGTGAGTGTGTGTGTGTGGTAACTCACGGGCGGAAACGGTAAGTTCTATGAAACTGAAATTTCTTATTTAAGACAGCTATACGACCGAGACGTGACAAAACTTTTTTCATCAAAATGAGCTTACCAGTAGAGGCACTTTATACCATGCATTTTGCATCTTTTTTCGATTTTCTCGAAAACGGTTCCGACGATTTTGATTAAACTCGCCATATCGATGTAAAATTTAATGGGCTTTAATATCATGTAGGTTTTATTTGGATAAAAATGGTCTGACAGGACTTAAATACCGATATTTTAAATTTTCTTCTTCTAAAGTACCTTTAATTTTGGAGGTTCAATAATAATAACTAGATTATCTTGTTAACGATGATCAAAAACAGGTAAATATATAAATTGAATAAATTCGATACCCAACTAAAGGAGAAAACAGGAAAAATATTTTTTTAATGAATTTTTTGTTTTTGAACATAAGAACAGTAATATACATGTATGATATACCGTTGGAAAGCTAAAGATTTTAGAAAAAATATTATCTCATACACAAGCTTTTAGAAGTTAATAGAGAGTGATGAGAAGAAGATAAAACTAACTGAGTATTTTAGATAACAAAATAAAAGATTTTTTAATAAAACACATGTTTCTATATAAATTAAATTTATTTAATTCTTTAATAGTTTTACGTATTTTTAAGTCTAACTCTATTTGAAAATTCTTTCATCTATTTTACAAATTGATGTAAGTGAAAGTCGTGTGTTGCTCGCACCAGATTTTTTTTATCTCTAACTGTTTTTGAAAATTCTTTCATTGATTTTAAAAATGGAGGTAAGTGAAAGTCGTGTGTTGCCCGCACCAAATATTTTTCAATAGCTTCACACACAAATAGACTAGTCGTTTATAAGTTAAAACGCATCGACTAATTCTTGGCTTGTCTACTTCTAATATTATGTTTTTACTTTCACTTACCTATATATAAAATATGAAGTGTAAACATTTTCAAATTCCAGTATTCAACCGAAATAAACGTTTTAGGGTCCCGTGAAATCAAATAACCAAGTCCCACAAAAAGGTCTGTGTGTCCTTGAGTCCGTGTGTCTGTGTGTTAGTGGTTAGTCCAGCGCGAAAACGTAAAGTCCGATAAAACTGACACTACATACTTAAGATGACTATACGTCCGAAATCTTACAGCAGCTTTTTCACCTTTTACCTCGCATTTTACACCTTTTCACGATTTTCTCAAAAACGGCTCTAACGATTTTGATTAAACTCGTTATATCGGGGTAAAATTTAATGGTATGTAGGTTTAATATTATGTAGTTTTTTTTTCTAATTAAAGTAGTTTGACAGGGCTTAAATGCCGATATTTTAAATTTTCTTCCCCTAAAGTACCTTTAATTTTGTAGATTCAATAATAATAACTAGATTATCTTGTTAACGCTGATGAAAAACAGGTAAATATAAAAATTGAATAAATTCGATACCCAACTAAAGGAGAAAACAGAAAAAATATTTGCTTAATGTAATTTTTCGTTTTTGAACATAAGAGCAGTAATAACATGTATGATATACCCTTGTAAAGCTAAAGATTTTAGAAAAAATATTATCTCATACACAAGCTTTTAAAAGTTAATAGAAAGTGATGAAATGAACATAAAACTAACGGATTATTTTGGATAATAATATAATAGATTTTTTAATGAAACACATGTTTCTATAGAAATTTAATTTAATTAATTCCTTAAAAGTTTCACGTATTTTTATCTCTAACTGTTTTTGAAAATTCTTTCATTGATTTTAAAAATGGAGGTAAGTGAAAGTCGTGTGTTGTCCGCACCAAATATTTTGCAATAGCTTCACACACAAATAGACTAGTCGTTTATAAGTTAAAACGCATCGACTTGGCTTGTCTACTTCTAATATTATGTTTTTACTTTCACTTACCTATATATGAAATATGAAGTGTAAACATTTTCAAATTGCAGTATTCAACAGAAATAAACGTTTTAGGGTCCCGTGAAATCAAATAACCAAGTCCCACAAAAAGGTCTGTGTGTCCTTGAGTCCGTGTGTCTTTTTGTTAGTGGTTAGTCCAGCGCGAAAACGTAAAGTCCGATAAAACTGACACTACATACTTAAGATGACTATACGTCCGAAATCTTACAGCAGCTTTTTCACCTTTTACCTCGCTTTTTACTTCTTTTCACGATTTTCTCAAAAACGGCTCTAACGATTTTGATTAAACTCGTTATATCGGGGTAAAATTTAATGGCATGTAGGTTTAATATTATGTAGGTTTTTTTCTATTTAAAATAGTCTGACAGGGCTTAAGTGCCGATATTTTAAATTTTCTTCTTCTAAAGTATCTTTAATTTTGTAGATTTAAAAAAATCAGCGATGTCATCTTATTAGAATTGACAAATAACGGCTAAATGTACAAGTTGAACAAATTTGATAAACAACTAAAGGAGAAAAGTGCAAACATATTTTTTATGTTATTTTTTTTTTAAACATTAAAACAGAAATATCGTTGAAAAGCTAAAGATTTTAGAAAAAATACTATGGTATACACAAAATTCTGAATGAAAAGGTGATAAAAGAAACTGATTGTCGTAGATAATAATATAATTGATTATTTAATAAAACACATGTTTCTATTCAAACTTAATTTAATTATTTCTTAACAATTTATTTTAATCTCTAATTGTATTTAAAACTTCTGAAATTGATTTTAACAACGGAATTCGTGTGTTGCGTGCACCAGATTTTTATAATTATAATCTGACACTACCTCCGTTGTTAAAATTTGAGAATTTTCGTTTCGTTTCTTTACCTCTACCCTGACGTGTCTTTGGCTGTTCCGGCTAATTAGATTCTGTTGTAGTATTGGGTTGTAAAATAAGTGTTTTTTGTATTGTGTGTGTATTTTGAAATATTTCAATTTAATCCTCTCTGTATCTATAAAACCATATTTTACTTGGTCAATAATGTTTAAATATTCTAATATTCTTTATCTTTAAGTGGTATTTTGCTTGCTGCAAATAGAAGAAATAAAACTCACTTTCGTCATTTCATGATTTTTTTTTTCCGAAAAGGAAAATCCGCTGCCCACGCTTAACAAAGTTATAGTGTGTATGGCGATGTTGCCTTATGGGAAAGCACCGTGAATTCCGTCCGTAAGTGGTTTGCTCGGTTCAGAAACAGAAATTGTGACTTGGAAGACGCAAAGGGCTTCTTGGGTCGTCGTTCATGGGCCATTTCACACATAGCCGGTTGCCGTCCAAACGGTTTATAATCCTAGGCTTATCAGCTGGCCAAGCGGCCGTAGTTGGAGCTTTCACATATGCATGGCTGCAGCTGAGACGGTTTATAGTCCTATCTATAGCCGCGTAGCCACCGGATATAGCCGTGTACGGCACATTTCCCTATGTCGACAACTATAAGTGGCCGGCAGCCGTGCAGTACGTGTGACAGGAAGGATTAACTATCGGCGAAATCACCAGTAAAAAACGCAACGAACTCATTTTACAACATAATAGGAGCTTGAGATAGGATTAGGTACATTTTTTTTTTTCAAATAAATAATAAAATAAAAAATAAATTAGAGAGGTTAACACTTTCAATAAAACCTGGTGGAAAGGTAAAGCTGTTGGGAATAAAAGGTGAGGGGCTTTGATGTGACCAATGGGAAAGCCCATTCTGTTACGAGGGGGGTGTCATCATCAATCGCTAATGGGATTAGGCTCTTCTTTGAAACATTCCGGAAAATTGGACCCGCCCGAGCGAATGTCTGCGGTTTTTCTTCTCTAGAATTTAAGACTATTCAATGGAAGCCAAAGTAGGTTGGATTTGGCCGAAGATCAAAGGAATGTTTCCGACGAAAATTTTCCCCGCAACAGGATTTAGTTTACTTCTATAAACTTCAATAATGCCCCTAAGGAGGGATATTGAAGGAGATAATCTCGACAAAGGAGGAAATTTCTTTACAGAATCTTTCTTGAGTTATACTTTCGTAATGCTATGGCCTTAGTTTAGTTTATAACTGAATAGTAGGGCGAGTTTTAGATTTATAAGTATTTCTGTTAAATCCTTCTAGTGCGAATGCTCAAACGAATCTCATTATTATGCACCGTTGTATAGGGGAGCCCGTGGCTGAATAGAGCGCTAGTCTATCATGCTATAGGTTGTGAGTTCGAATTCCAGTCCCAGCGGGGCTTTTATAAGGATGTAATTAAATGAGGATTCACTCACAGCCTCTTTCCCGGGCATGTGAGACCCGTCAGCCAAATGGTGGGCATTCAAAAAATTAGGCGTAGGAAGTGATAACCCTACCCTAAAAAATGCATCAAGAAACGTGAGTGTAATCGAACAGGAGATTACACCACGAGGCCCAGGGCCTACACAGGCCTGTCGCGCCACTGGAAGATGAAGAAGAAGTATAAAGAAGGCTCAACGATGACTAGCGTCTAAAACCTATAAAAATATAGCGCTTTTTTTGGTAACTAGGTGCTCTAAACTTGAACCCTTTTTAAGGCTACGATACACGGCGAGAGAACAAGTAGATGAAAATTCAAGAATTATCACATACTTTCAACGTATTATAATAAATATTCAATTACTGTATTTTCCAAAAAACTTCCATAAAATCATTTATTTTTTAAACTGTTATTATGAATAACGTTTAATTTATTAAAATGGAGTTTCAATACTAAAAAGAACATGTTTTCGTGATGTGTGTTGTTTATTATCTAAGGCCTGGGGACATTTGATAATAATAAATAATTGATGGACTAGATTTTTCAATGACTAGTGGACTGTATATTTAAATGGCTTGTATTTGTCACTATTGGTACATATGGTATGGAGGGGTTAGTATCTTAACCTATTGTACATATCTGTATTTTCTTTGTTTCTTCTTCCTTCTCGGCCCATGGGTAGGCCGGCTCCTATGGGTTACTCCTCCATGGTTAAGTAATTATTAATGGAATGAACTAATGAAAAATGTCTTACACTGTTGGGCACATGTGCTCACTTCACTACAAGTCTTTGTCTCCAATTGCTAACTTGCATGGGGGTCTTGCCAATACTTGCCAATTTTGGTAGAGGTCCCTTCCTCTGGGTGCCCCTAGATGGCGTTGTTATGACTGTAATTATGCCAGAGTCTGCTAGATGGCGCTAGTAAAAGTTTTAAGGACCCTGTTCCCTTAACATGTGTTTTTCACTTATTTGTTTGATATAGCATTATAATTTAGTTTTTTTTTATTTGTCTTTTTTTTTGAAGATACTGTTTAATGATATAGTTAAGCAAGCTCCTAGCCCTTAGTCATCAGAAAGCTATATATACTCCCCACTACTTCCAGAGGAGAGCTTCTTATCGCGTCACTCCGTCCCTAGTCTTAGCTGTAATTAGTTCTAAGTATAGTGTTCTTTGTTGTATTCATAATAAATCATTTTTTACTTTCACTTATCTAAATATTAAATCTATTGTAAGGGAAAGTATTGCGATCGTGAAAATTTTCGAATTCCAGTTTTCAACAAAAATACACTACATTGAGTTTAAATAACCAAGTCCCGCAAAAAATTCTTTTTTTTTTTTATTTTATTTTATTCAAGGTAGGGGAAAAATCTTTCATAGACGATGTGTGGCTATACAAGCCCACAACAGTGTGAGATTCCTATTAACTAAAAAACCACCTCCCTATTCGCCTTCACCACCCCACAGAACTGCCGTCAGGCATTACTTCGCGGGGAGCAGTATAGCTATGTGCCTACTTCAGTAATGGACATCTTTATATTTTTTATCTATCGTATAAGTTTTACCTGACTGCTCCTTTCGCGCTCTTGAGATCTGAGCTTCTTTCCGACTTGCGCCGTATATTCTGCCACAGCATTCCAGTTCTCCTCTTTAGTCATCATTAGGTTGACCAAGTTTTCTGGAACAGCCTTCTCTCCAAGAATGATGTCTAGTTCATCTTTTCCAAGGTCTGTGTGCTCATATGTGTGCGTGTGGGAACTCCCAGTCAAAAACAAAAAGTCCTATGAAACTGAAAATTCATATTTAAGACAACTATACGCCCGAGATATTACAGAATCGTTTTCATCAAAATAAGCTGACCGGAAGATCTACTTTATATAATGCATTTTTACGATTTTTTCGAAAACGGCTCTAACGAATTTGATGTAAAATTTAATGGGCTTTAATATCATGTAGGTTTCATTCTCATTAAAATAGTATGACAGGGCTTAAATTTTCTTCCTCCAAAGTACTTTCAATTCTGTAGATTCTATAAAAATAACTATATTATCTTGTTAGCATTGGTAATTATCAGCTAAATATGCACGTCGTGCATAGATAAAGATTTTAATCTTTTATTAGAAATAGCAACATGAGGAAATATTATAATTCAAGACGCAAATTCTTCATTAATAGAACAACTTATATTTTTCCATGATCATACTATCATAATTTTATCAATAATTACAGTAATAGTGGCCTACATTATAATAAGATTAACAAGAAATAAGCTAATTAATCGATATTTACTAGAAGGACAAACAATTGAACTTATTTGAACAATAATACCAGCTATTACTTTAATTTTTATTGCATTACCATCACTACGACTACTGTATATAATTGATGAAATCAACAATCCTTCAATTACTTTAAAAGTAATTGGTCACCAATGATATTGAAGATATGAATATTCAGATTTCAGAAATAATGAATTTGACTCTTTCATAAAACCCACAAATGAATTAGAACCTCAAGGTATCCGATTACTAGATGTAGATAATCGAACATTGTTACCTATAAATACTCAAACACGAGTAGTAGTTACTGCAGCAAAAAGATAAAACTGAAAAAAATAATTTTTTAGTGCAATTTTTTGTTTTTGAACATAAGAACTCTAATATGGATGTATAATATAACGTTGGAAAGCTAAAGCTTTTATAAAATATATTATCTTATGCACAGGCTTGCAAAAGCTAATAAAGAGTGATGAAAACCCGATAAAACTAACTGATTATTTATGATAATAATATAATAGATTTTTTAATAAAACACTAAAATAAAATATTTATATATAAATTCAATTCAATTAGTTCTTTAATGGTTTCACCCATTGTTATCTCTAGCTGTATTTGAAAATTCTTTAATCGATCCAAAAAACGGAGGTAAGTAAAATTCGTGTGTTGCCTGCACCAGATTTTTTAAAACTCTACTCCGTTTAAGGCACATTTAACTATATTGTTAAATTTTATAAAGAGAGATGAGAAGCCGATAAAACTAACTGATTGTTGAAGATAGCAATATAATAGTTTATTTATTAAAACACACATTTTTCTATCGAAACTAAATTAAATTAATTATTTAATCATTTTACTTTTACTTACCTATATATTTGTTTGTTTATTTATTTAACGTCACTTTATGCTACTATGGCTAATCGGACGATGCTACAGTGGGAGTCCTAAATTTTGCCTATCCAGGTTTTATTAGGATAGGGATCTTTAACGAGTACCTGACATCGCACAGGCTCGGGACCACCTTTTAACGTCCCCTCCGAAGGACGGCGTAACAAAGGATTTTTTACTCCCATTAAAAAATCCTAGGACCACCTGCGGGTTTGAACCCGTGACCTTTAGCGTGGGAGGCTGTTACGCTAGCCACCCACCTACAAGTGATCCCACCTATATATTTTATCCCTAAATTAATTCTAACAACCGTGGTAAGTGAAAGAGTTTTTCAATGGAGATTCACTCAAAAAGTTTTATCAAATTATTAGTTGCCACAATCATACTCTGGAGCAGGATCGGATATAGATTTATCCGAGTTTTGGTGGACACCGTGCATCGATGGCCGTTAAGTGATGATGATTAACGCTAATGCACATCGCCCATATGTCTTCCGTTTCGTGTCACTTTCCTTTAACATTGTGCAGTCTATATTTATCCATAACATATTTTACAATTCAATAATTAAATAACATATATATAATTGTAGCATGGTCAGATAAATGATACGAAACAGTATTAGGTGTACAATGAAAGTTCTTATCATAATTTCGACTGAAGAACCCTTGAAAAAGAGAGTCCGAAAAATTCATTTTTTTTTTCTATAGAGACACTGATTTTAAACAGAATATATGTTAAGCTTTTAGTGGGCTACACCATATCACATATAGTTAATGCGGAAAACCAATGCCACCGAAACTCAGTATGATATAAATGGCTAAGTAGGGTAATGAAAATAAAATAAAAAAAAGAACCAAGTTCTAGGAGTTTACTTCAGCCTGCTAAACATTGAGTTGCTAAAGTTTAAATCTAATACAAGATAGTTATTTCTTTTAATGCTCATAAAAAATCTAATATTGTGGAATATCTTATGCGAAATATCTGTCCTCTAAGATGACTATTTTTGAAAATGACTAGATTTAAGGTTGTTATTGTGCAGAAGCGGTCACTTGTCAGTGTTCACGAGCTGTTATTAATTAATTAATTAATTAATTATACCATAAATCGTTCGTGTATTTTTTCTTTTAATTTATATTTTGACAAGAATTTACAAGTGGCCGCAAGCCACAGAATTAATGTATCTTATCTTATCTTGTTCTTCTTATTCTTTTCCGGCTCTACAGTCCAAAGTGAACTTTAGCCTCTCCAACAATCCTTCGCCATCCTCCCCTGTCCATAGCCCGCCTCCTCTAATTGGTCACTCCAATTTTAGATAGGTCCTCCTCCACGTCCTTAATCCAGCATTATAATGGACGTCCCCTAATTCTTTTTCCTGGAAACGTTTCGCGCAAAGCTTTCTTGGGCATCCTTTTATCTGTCATTCGCTCGATATGGCCCAGCCAACTAATTCTTCTCGATTTAATCAACCTTAGTATATTTCCTTTCTGCATAAGGTCATCTTATTCTTGTTTACGCCATATACCATGTTCGTTTATAGATCCGAAAATTCGTCTCATAATTTTCCTTTTGAAGATTTTAAGGGCTCGCTGGTCGGCTACTTTAACCATAGCACACGACGGGCCTAATAAGGGTCTTATATAATTTATGTTTTGTGGGTTTCGATACTAGAGTCGATTTAAGTTCCACATAAAAAATTATGGCAGAAACTTAACGAAATTGGGATTTCTCCAAAATTCATAAGAATAATGAGGTGTCTTTATGAAAATGCATGCATGTACTTGGCTGATGACATTCACTCTTCCAACAAGTTCCAGATATCTGAAGGGGTCCTGCAAGGAGAAAAACTGAGCCTCCTATTATTTTCATTGTATATTGCAGGACTGAGAAAGTTCTTTCTTGATCATGGAGCCGAGGGAATCTACATAAGTAGCAAGGATGATGTATTAGGGTTGCTATATGCTGACGACATCGCAATATTTGCTGACTCCCCTAGAGACGTACAATTCAAGTTAAACTTATTGGGTGAATTCTGCGACTCTCTCTCACTTGCAATCAATACCACAAAAACAGTTATTCTTCCATTTCATAAAGGTCATATAAGTAAGAAGAAATTAAAACAACCTATTTGCCAAGGCAAGGAAATTAAAATAGCACGCTCGGTAAACTACCTTGGGGTCATAATAGCTAAATCATGCAAATTTAACCTGGCTAGTAACAACACAATAGTCAAAGGAAACATAGCATTTAGCAAAGTTTTGGAAATCCTTATAAAAAGTAAATCCGATACATGGGACACAAAAAAGCAATTGTATAATTCAATAGTATTGGGCACGTTGTTATATAGCACAGAAGTGTGGGGAATGTATTATGCCGATAAATTGGAGACTGTTCAATTAAAATTTTTGAAAAGATTACTCTCAATTCCAAAAAACACACCTAACTCATATGCCAGGATTGAGTCTGGTTTTATACATTTAAAATTTTAAAAAATGATAAATTGGTGGCAGAAAATTTTAGAAATGGAAAATACCAGACTTCCAAAAATATGTTACAATAGACTTAGAGACCTAGAAACAAATAAAAACGTGCCTTTTAACTGGACCGCAGAAGTTCGTAGGTCACTGATTCTTATAGGTTCAGAGGAAATATGGGCTCTCAATGATCCAGCTGTTTTAAAAAATTCAAAGAGCAAACTGTTTGAGAAAATGGCTAACCATTTATATTCCAGGGATATAGAAGCTATTGAAAATTCCTCTTACAGTAAAATATATCGCCATATAACCAACTTCCGATTCGGAGAAGAATATTTAAATCTTAGATGTAATATAAACAAAATAAGGTTAATTGCTCAACTAAGACTGGCAGGCGAGAAATCACAGAGGATAATAGTGAATGGATTATATTATAAATTTGAACCCAGCATGTCTTGCCCTCTATGTAATACCGATGGTTATGATAATATTCAACATTTTCTAACATCGTGTCCAGTTTTAGAACCAGTCAGAAGATTCTATTTATTTAAGTATGTCATGAAAAATTTTAATTTAGAAGACTTGTTAACAATTACCACCTATAGGAAGTTGAACGATTTATTTTTGTTTTCAATAGAAGCTTTAAAGATAAGAAGTTTTGTTACAAACGACTAGTACAAAATTTATATGGATTTGTTATGTCATTACTTTTTGTTTATATAAAATTGTTATCAAGATACGTATTATTCAAAAAATTTTTTGTTCGGTTTTCTTGAGTTTATTATTATTTATTTTTTATTTAAAGTTTCTTTGTTCAATATTTAATCAAGATTTGTGTTCTTAGTTATTTTGTTAATTGTTTTTTTTTTTCTTATAATGTCATTTCTAAAGTAGTTAGTTCAACTCTTATTTCAATATTTAATATTTCCTTAGTAAATGTAAAAAATGATTCTGTCTAAATGAAATAGAGGCCAAACCTCTTGCTAAAAGATGTAAATCTTAAAAGCAATAAATTATTATTATTATTATTACTAGAGTCGATTTTAACATTGAGAGACCAAAATACGCTTTGTTGCTATTCTTCTCATTACGTCGTCACTCACACTAACCACATTGTTTATCTCAGTGCCAAGGTACGTTGATCGATCGACAGCTTCGAATGTATTGCTATCACATCTGAAATCTTGCTTTCTTCTTCTTGCCTCAGAGCTTGATGCTACCATGTATTTGGTTTTATTTTAATTTATCTCAAGACCTACAATTTTACTTTCTTAAACAATCTTTGTCAGAATTTTTTTTAATGCCTTCTCACTTCTTGCCAAAACCACAATGTCATCTGCATACCCAAGTATTTCCCATTGACTTAAACATCCTCTGGACATCGTCTTTAGATCCCCAGAGGTCCGCGGACTTCCTGTAGTGAAGTACTGTTGTAAACTTTTATGTGTTTAGTCAAATGTGTTTGTGATGAGCATAATACTGATTTAAATACAATTCGATTATTTTTTAACAAAGTTTTATACCTACCTTGGCACACCTGATCTCCTACCAGAGCCCATTATCAGCTTTTCGTGAACTTGGAACATATAAGAATTGTATCGACTAACAAACAACTCACCTCGCCTGTGGTGTAGTAGCCTCGGAAAGCTAAAAGGCTTGTTGCACCAACTGATAGGAAAAATAACTCATTATTTTGTATGCATAAAACTAAAGTTAAAATTTTTGGAATTGTTTTAAGGGCCTGAACTAAAAATTTCCATGTCTAATTGTGGATTTGAATTTCAATATCTGCGTCATCAGTATGAAGCTGCTAATCCAGGAAAGATATTAATTATTTTCACATTTAAAGTTATTTTTTTACACAATAGCTTTATAAATAAATAATATTTTCTATGAAATACAATTATCTTATAAAGCTCCTCAGAAAATATCCACTTATAGTGCTGTTTGGGAAGCACAACAATGGGTTGTGACGTTACTTCATATCTCGTAATTGCTAGTGAAAATACAAATTACAAAAACATAAGAAATTAATAATAGGGAATGGTCGGAAGTTCTGTCATTGAAATACTCCAAATTAGAAGATTAAATTATTTAGCCGACATTTTGGCCTAAAATTAAGACTCTTCGAGGCGATGAGGTAGCTACTCCGCAACTATGCTGTAATTAGTGATGAGCTATTCTTTGGCACTCATGACCATTGTAGTCCATGGTCTCCTCATTGACTCTTCAGCAAACTAGTCTATTCTGTTCATCATCTCCAGTTGCGGGTGCCTAGCAGATCTTGGGTGTCTCTGGCTAAAGTATCCTCTATCTCAAACGCATCCTACCTCTTCCTCTGGTTCCATATAGTCGAGCAATTTATTGGCGATCTTTTCAGTTTTTCTTCTACCCAACCATGTCTTCCCAACTTGATATAGCTCATAAGTTCTTTAACTTAATAGCCATAAGGGCCTTCAATGCCCAAGATAGCAGGTCAAAACCCAGCAGATGGCTGTAGAATATTAAAAAGGAAAACAAAATTTCTTGCTCATGCCGTCCTTGGGAAAAATGGTAGTTCCAAGCCTTAGCGATGTCAGGCGCTAGTTAATTAAACCTGGATAGACAAAGTTTTAGATTCCAACTATTGCACCTTCCGATTATCCAAAGTACCATAAAGAGATTCTAACTGAATAAAGAGCGCTGAACAGAATTCCATCGAATAAATTAAGATAAAAGGGAAAGCGAACTTACAAATCAATATTAATTCCATTCGAGAAATATAATAGATGGAAAATAAACACCAATGTTTTTACAATCATAGAAATAGTCGGATGGTGTATATTTACCTAAAATTCCAATAAAAAAACAAGACTGAGCTTCTTGATTCATTCGTTCAGCTCTAATCCGGCTTTCAGGAGCTTAGTATATGACATCCATAGTAAAAGTTACACCCTTCCACCCGACCATCGGTAAGGTGGAATGCATTCTTAATGAAGTCTTCAAACTGTCAAGAATAGTAGGGACATTCCCAATCGACATGAGGTATTCAGGGATCTGTATACTGAACTTCGCAAAAGGGGTTTTCCTCTACGTATTGTGTAATATCGTTTTAACAGTGTTATCTAATAGCGTATCGCATGATGACATATTGTATTCGGAAAAAGTCCGGGTCATAGTTCAGCTTATACCCATAATGATTTTTCATTTGACAAATTTAGTTTGGCTAGTTTGCAACGTTCGGCTTGTTAAAGAATTGTACGAAGAGCTGAAGGACATCGAATACCAATTGTGGAGGAACGGTATTGATTGGTCTTACAAGCCGAGTTGGTGCCTCAAATACCTTGGTTTCATTGTCATGATGCTTCTTCATATTTCGTGGGAGACAGTTGCCACCAAATGGAAACGCATAGATCTTCGTATCTCACATCATTTATCTTCTCCGCCACTTTTCAGCATTACAAGCCAGTACGTAGCATTGCTTCAACTCTGCCATTCTATATTGAAGAAGATAAGGGCAGTAGACGACAGCGGGACCGTAGTGAAGCTGACAGAAAAAGTATCGGCTCTATGCCAGAAGGTGAACACACTTTACGAACCCCAGATTCTTGTATACATCGCTACTTTATTTTCTGTCGTCCTTGTCGGATTCTATGCGAAAATCGTTCAGAGAGCGACTATTCATTTAGGAACTTTTATTTGGGTTGTGAACTTCATCTGTCCGCTTTGGCTTATTGCTAAAAATTCAGGATATATTTCTCAGGAGGTAATCAGATTGTTATAATATATTTATTATATATATATATATATATATATATATATATATATATATATATTATAATAATATAATATAATAATAATATTACATATAATATTATAATAATATAATATATAATATATATATATATATATATATATATATATATATATATATATATATATTCTCACTGGATGTACCTTGCCGCAAAAAACGCACGTTGCTGTCTCTGTTCGCGGCTTCGGATAGGTTTCAGAGGCATGGTTGAGTAGACTAATCTAGTGATATTAAAACATTTCGAGTTGTTTTTGGCCGGTTCGAAATCAACGATAAATAGTGGAAGAGTATATTTTTCTGTTGGGTGACCTCGGGTGAAACATTTCTAACAATATGTCCAATTTCTTCCAGGTGTTTGACGATTTTTAATGGCTTCTGTAGGTGTGGTCGAGTGGAGTCCTCTTAAAACCAGTCGGTATGATTTTTTTCCCTTTAATTGGTAACATTGGAAGTCGTAATTGTTTGTACATAGATGATTGATGAGCTTTTTATAACTGCCTTTGCAGGTGGAGTTGATTTTGTATGTCGCTTTGTCTCGATCAACTTTGCTACTTCTCGAAATCTCTTATTTTAGAGACAAGTACAGGAGGTAGTTCTGGATTTGTAATCCTGTGGCTCGGAATTTCGTTGAAATTTATGGCTGCAGACAGTGCAGTAGACGTTGATGGGGCGGTAGTGGTTGACGGAGCGGTAGCGGCAGACGTTAAGGTCGCGGCTGACGGAATAATTCTTTCGTTTTTGTTTGGCGAGTTTTAGGAGGATATATAAGTATATATGAGTATCGAATTCTTTTCTGATGTGACCGGCGCTTTAAATATAGCGAATCAGATTCGCTAATATATGAAAAGGTATCTCTCCGTCCAAGTCATCATAAGAAAAAAGTACAAAAAAAAAAAAAAAATAAAAAAATAGATCCACATAATAACTTTAAAGAAATATAGTGTTAGAGTCATAAAAAAATAAAGTAGATATGAATAATATCTCGGTTACGAAGTGGGAAATGACAACAGTGCTGGCCGAGACCTTGTAAACAATAGCTGAGAAGAAGGAATTAGTAGCCTCTCGGCAGGTCCCGTACGTAGCCTCATACCACCTCCAGGTCCTGGCGACCAGTCTATCACGTGCTTATTGAAATTAACTGCACCCACCTGTTTCTCCAGTCGTGCTTTATAAAATGTTTAACAGATCATTAACTCACTATTCATAAAGTTTGACGGCTGTATACTCTGTAAAACAGAGATGGCAAAGTAACAAATACAGAGCGATATTCATATTGAACTGTAGACGCGGGCGGCCATCTTTTACATCAGCTAGAAATCTAATATTATTATATAATTAATTTGATCTTATATGTAATGTAATTATGAACAATTTTTTAACAGGTACAGAAAATAAATAAGATGTTATACAGAAGACTTTTGTACAATTTAGAGGATGTGAGCTAATATTCACAATATATATTATTATAAAATATTATCAAGACTATAAAATATCTTAATTTGCAGGAAGTTTCATACTTTCATTTAGTGGCCAAAAGGGATATAGTTTTTACAGCTTGTGGATTTTTCATTATGGAGAAAACGCTAATATTTTCTGTATGTTGTTTCATCATAGTCCTTAAATATTTATATGTTGCATAGTCTTATATTTTATTATAGTGATTATATATTATAATAATACATAATATACTTCATCATTGATAATTTTCATTTATTCAAATATTAGTATGTTGTTATATTATTAAACAATATTTATTATTTAATAAAGCATACCGTTCTTAATACGTTGTATTTTGAATAAATTTTATTAAAATTATTATTTGAAAATTATCAGTTCATAAAAAAAATATACTATATTAAACCGTATAAATGTCTCTTACATAGAACAAAAACTGGCTAATGTTAGATAAATTTAAACATAAATATGAGTCAGTAATTTATTGAATATTCTAATCTAAATACTAGATCAACTTTAAATTTATAAAAATTTGACTTATAATTAAACGATAATCTTTAGGAGCGAGTCTTATAATGCATTAGCAATAAGGTAAGCTAATTTATTTGTAATATATTAAAGAACAAATGTATTCAAATAAGTATAAACAGGTCAAATAACAACTATATATATATATATATATATATATATATATATATATATATATATATACATACATATATATATATATATATATATATATATATATATATATTATATATTATATATATATATATATATATATATATATATATCAATCGTTACCTTAAAAATCAATACTTTTTACTCACATATTTACTATCACTTACCTATGTAGGAAATATTTAGTATTTATATAGAAAGGAAAGTTTTTTAAAACTATAATGACCTTACATTAATTTATCTTAATTATAATAGATTTTATTTATTGTAATAATCATTTTAATGAAATTCCACCATACTCTTGTTAAACCCTCATTCTCAGGCGAAAAGAAAAGGAAATATCTGTACCAAATACGACTCTTAAAGTATGAGTGGTTGTTTATTTTACTCATTTTATTAAGTAGCACTTATAATACTTTTAATTTAAACTAAATATTAAAAATAACCAATCTTTTTTGTTTCAGATGGTTACAAAAGGAATGGATTATTTGATTTTCTTACTTCAATATATGTAAGAGAAGAACTGTTGTTTGCGCATTTAAAAAAAAAATCTGGTGCGGGCAATACATGACATTCACTTACCTCGACTGTTAAATCAATTTAAGAATGATTAACTAAACTTAAAGCTAAAAAAAAGTTATTTCAGTTAAGTTAATTTAAATTAGTTTTTTCCAACTATCAATGATATGATTTAGATTAAAAAATACAATATTTAATTGTTGCGCATAGTAATATGTATATACCATTTACGTCACTTTACATTACCTTTTATAACTTGGTATATGAGACACTATTTTTTCTAAAATCATTAACTTTTTAACGGTATATTATACATTCCAGTTACGGTTACTTTAATTTAAAAAACAAAAATTACACTTCTTTTTTTTTTAAATATTTTTATTGAAATTTACAACTGTGTATTGTAATACAACAAGTAAATATGTTGGTAATGATAAAATACATGAAAAAAAACATGAAGAGAAAATGCCCATTGGCATCACTCCACTAAGTAACTAAACGAGAAGGTCTCGAGGCCATCTTCTTTTCAGGCGCCTCGTAGGATTGTCAGGAATTGAAGAGGAAGCGAATTCAAGCATTGAAACTAGAAGATTAGAGTGGGAGTGGAGTTTGTCATGGAAGGATTGATACCTGGTTCGGGCCAAATCAACAACATATGGGATGTTAAGGTCTTTATGGATGAGTTTATTTGTGACAAAGTAAGGAGCATTGAGGATTTTTCGAAGGATTTTGGATTGTAAGGATTAAATACGGGAAGAATTTGATGGTTTCGTAGAAAGCTCAACTCCGTAAGTCCAGATAGGCCTTATGATGGTGATATAGATGAGCCTTTTGTAGATAAGTGGAAGGTTGGAGCGTCTGTCCAGTAAGTCTTGTAGTAAGCGAAAGCGACGGGCAGTTTCTTGTCGTTTCAGTCTTGTGTGGGGAATCCATGTTAGACGTTTGTCAAGTAGAAGTCCTAGGTAGCGGATCTGTTCAACAGTAACAAGCGGAATATTATTAAAGGTAACTGTAGGGCAGGATGTCATAGGTTTACGACGAAGGGTAAAGGTAATTTAGTGGTATTTGTTGGAATTGATTTTGATTCTCCAATTCTGACACTATATCTCAAGCTCTCTGATATGGGATTGAAGAGTTTGAGAGGCAATAGTAGGATCGTTATGGACTAATAACACACAAGTGTCATCAGCATAGGTAGAAAGGAAGGTGTTGGGATGGGTTGGGATATCAGCTGTATAGACTGTTTAGAGGATGGGTCCAAGGATTACTACCTTGAGAGGTAAGACTGGATGATGAGGTAGTATGTAGGTGGGAGGAATTTGCGGAGCTTGTAAAGCAGTCCTGGGTGCCAAACTTGGTCAAAGGCCTGTTCTACGTCGAGGAAGGCTCCCGTGCAGTACAACCCGCGCTCCAATGCTGAAGAGACAACGTCCACCACACGATGACATTGTTGGATGGTGGAGTGGGATGAGCGAAATCCAAACTGGTGGTCCGGGATTATCTGAAACGTCTCTAGGAAAGGATAGAGTCGTTTAAGGATTAGTCTTTCCAGGATTTTACCCATAATAGGTAAAAGAGATATAGGACGATAAGAGGAAGGTAGTTCCAGCGGCTTTTTGGGTTTAGGGATCATTTTAACAATGGATAACTTCCAGGATTCAGGAAAATATGAGGTTCGGAGAACGGCATTGTATATAGCATTTCCAAGTCAATTGTAACCTTTTCCAAGTCAAATGTAACTTTTTCCAAGTCAAATGTAACCTTTTCCAAGTCAAATGTAACCCTTTCCATTTCAAATGTCACCTTTTCCAAGTCAAATGTCACCTTTTCCATTTCAAATGTTACCTTTTCCAAGTCAAATGTCACCTTTTCCTTCACTTCTAGCCTTAAATATTCCGTTTTATTTATTGAAAAATAATTAGTTTAATTAACATTATGACTTTTTTAATAATTTTGGCATATAATAAATGATATTTTTTTTGGGTCTCTTAGATATTTGATATCAAGTTCTGTTTTTTACTAGCTAATATTTAAAAAAATTAATTATCGTCTATTTAGTTTTAAGATAATTGTTGATTTTGATTTTTTAGATAGGAGGGGTAGTTTTTTGGAATAATTAATGTGTTTTCGGGTATTATAATTAAATTTTTCGAGCTGTATTTTTGATCGCTCGCGTGCATTTTAACTCGCATTAAATTTTAATGTTTTTTATTGATATAGGGATTAATTAATGTGCTTTCGGGTGGTTATTATTACGTTTTTCGAGCTGTATTTTTTATCGCTCATGCGTATTTCAACTCGCATTAAATTTTAATGTTTTTTATTGATATAGGGATTAATTAATGTGCTTTCGGGTGGTTATGATTACGTTTTTCGAGCTGTATTTTTTATCGCTCATGCGTATTTCAACTCGCATTTACTTTTAATGTTTTTTATTGATATAGGGATTAATTATTTTGCTTTCGGGTGGTTATGATTACGTTTTTCGAGCTGTATTTTTTTCGCTCGCGCTTATTTTAACTAAAATTTACTTTTTATGTGTTTTATTGATATAGGGATTAATTAATGTGCTTTCGGGTGGTTATGATTACGTTTTTTGAGCTGTATCTTTTATCGGTCATGCGTATTTCAACTCATATTTACTTTTAATATTTTTTATTGATATAGGGATTACTTAATGTTCTTTCGGGTGCTTATGATTAAGTTTTTCGAGCTGTATTTTTTATCGCTCTCGCTTATTTTAACTAAAATTTATTTTTTATGTTTCATATTGATATAGGTGTTGAAAATTGTGTTTTCGGGTCCTATAATTATGTTTTTTTAGTTTTATTTATTTATCGCTCCCGCGCATTTTAACTCGAATTTACTTTTAATGTTTTTTATTTATATAGGGATTAATTATTTTGCTTTCGGGTGGTTATCATAAGGTTTTTCGAGCTGTATTTTTTATCGCTCATGCGTATTTCAACTCGCATTAAATTTTAATGTTTTTTATTGATATTTGGATTAATTATTTTGCTTTCGGGTGGTTATGATTACGTTTTTCGAGCTGTATTTTTTTCGCTCGCGCTTATTTTAACTAAAATTTACTTTCAATGTTTTTTATTGATATAGGGATTAATTATTTTGCTTTCGGGTGGTTATGATTACGTTTTTTGAGCTGTATTTTTTATCGCTCATGCGTATTTCAACTTCTATTTACTTTTAATCTTTTTATTTTAATAGAGATCTATCCTTGTGTTTTCGCGGGGTTATGAAAATGTTTAAATGCTTTTTTATTATCTCTCGTGCGGATTTCAACTCGCCTTTATTTTTGATATTTTTTTATTGATATTGGGATTGATTGTTTTGTTTTTGGTTCTCATTATAACGTTGCTGGAATATACATCGTTTAGGTTTTTTTTTTTTTTGTTTTTTTTTTTATTATTATTATTTTATTAAAGGATTAGTTGTAGTTCCTTTTCTAGCGTCCTGAGTAATTTTTTTAACTAAATCTTTTGTAAAGGATCCGCTTCCTAACTTGGTCTTACAATTATTTAATAATTTAATTGAGGAATCGTTTATTCTATTTTCGGGTGTTCTGATAACATTATTTGAACCAAATTTGTTATCGCTTTTACTCATTTTAAGTTACTGTTTCTATTTCATAAATATTCGATAGAGGGATCGTTTATAGTGTTTTCGGGAATACTAATAGAGTTTATGACATTTATTTATAGCTAGTGCACATTTTAACTTAAATGAAAAGTGATCTAAAAGAATGCGCATGCGCGATGTAACGTCCAAATCAAAAATGTAATCAGATCCTGCAAAAAAACAATAATTAATTTTTACATCATATTATAACATAATACCTACGGTTTGTAGAAATTCCCAAGCGCATAAAAGAATAAAGTTCAAAACACGTTATGAGAATCCCCTAAAACAAAAACAAAGAAAGACCACTGCAAATGCAAGTTATTTGCAGTGGTCTTTCTTTGTTTTTGTTTTAGGGGATTCTCATAACGTGTTTTGAACTTTATTCTTTTATGCGCTTGGGAATTTCTACAAACCGTAGGTATTATGTTATAATATGATGTAAAAATTAATTATTGTTTTTTTGCAGGATCTGATTACATTTTTGATTTGGACGTTACATCGCGCATGCGCATTCTTTTAGATCACTTTTCATTTAAGTTAAAATGTGCACTAGCTATAAATAAATGTCATAAACTCTATTAGTATTCCCGAAAACACTATAAACGATCCCTCTATCGAATATTTATGAAATAGAAACAGTAACTTAAAATGAGTAAAAGCGATAACAAATTTGGTTCAAATAATGTTATCAGAACACCCGAAAATAGAATAAACGATTCCTCAATTAAATTATTAAATAATTGTAAGACCAAGTTAGGAAGCGGATCCTTTACAAAAGATTTAGTTAAAAAAATTACTCAGGACGCTAGAAAAGGAACTACAACTAATCCTTTAATAAAATAATAATAATAAAAAAAAAAACAAAAAAAAAAAAAACCTAAACGATGTATATTCCAGCAACGTTATAATGAGAACCAAAAACAAAACAATCAATCCCAATATCAATAAAAAAATATCAAAAATAAAGGCGAGTTGAAATCCGCACGAGAGATAATAAAAAAGCATTTAAACATTTTCATAACCCCGCGAAAACACAAGGATAGATCTCTATTAAAATAAAAAGATTAAAAGTAAATAGAAGTTGAAATACGCATGAGCGATAAAAAATACAGCTCAAAAAACGTAATCATAACCACCCGAAAGCAAAATAATTAATCCCTATATCAATAAAAAACATTGAAAGTAAATTTTAGTTAAAATAAGCGCGAGCGAAAAAAATACAGCTCGAAAAACGTAATCATAACCACCCGAAAGCAAAATAATTAATCCAAATATCAATAAAAAACATTAAAATTTAATGCGAGTTGAAATACGCATGAGCGATAAAAAATACAGCTCGAAAAACCTTATGATAACCACCCGAAAGCAAAATAATTAATCCCTATATAAATAAAAAACATTAAAAGTAAATTCGAGTTAAAATGCGCGGGAGCGATAAATAAATAAAACTAAAAAAACATAATTATAGGACCCGAAAACACAATTTTCAACACCTATATCAATATGAAACATAAAAAATAAATTTTAGTTAAAATAAGCGAGAGCGATAAAAAATACAGCTCGAAAAACTTAATCATAAGCACCCGAAAGAACATTAAGTAATCCCTATATCAATAAAAAATATTAAAAGTAAATATGAGTTGAAATACGCATGACCGATAAAAGATACAGCTCAAAAAACGTAATCATAACCACCCGAAAGCACATTAATTAATCCCTATATCAATAAAACACATAAAAAGTAAATTTTAGTTAAAATAAGCGCGAGCGAAAAAAATACAGCTCGAAAAACGTAATCATAACCACCCGAAAGCAAAATAATTAATCCCTAATATCAATAAAAAACATTAAAAGTAAATGCGAGTTGAAATACGCATGAGCGATAAAAAATACAGCTCGAAAAACGTAATCATAACCACCCGAAAGCACATTAATTAATCCCTATATCAATAAAAAACATTAAAATTTAATGCGAGTTGAAATACGCATGAGCGATAAAAAATACAGCTCGAAAAACGTAATAATAACCACCCGAAAGCACATTAATTAATCCCTATATCAATAAAAAACATTAAAATTTAATGCGAGTTAAAATGCACGCGAGCGATCAAAAATACAGCTCGAAAAATTTAATTATAATACCCGAAAACACATTAATTATTCCAAAAAACTACCCCTCCTATCTAAAAAATCAAAATCAACAATTATCTTAAAACTAAATAGACGATAATTAATTTTTTTAAATATTAGCTAGTAAAAAACAGAACTTGATATCAAATATCTAAGAGACCCAAAAAAAATATCATTTATTATATGCCAAAATTATTAAAAAAGTCATAATGTTAATTAAACTAATTATTTTTCAATAAATAAAACGGAATATTTAAGGCTAGAAGTGAAGGAAAAGGTGACATTTGACTTGGAAAAGGTAACATTTGAAATGGAAAAGGTGACATTTGACTTGGAAAAGGTGACATTTGAAATGGAAAGGGTTACATTTGACTTGGAAAAGGTTACATTTGACTTGGAAAAAGTTACATTTGACTTGGAAAAGGTTACAATTGACTTGGAAATGCTATATATAGGTAAGGAATAGAATGGATTTTCTGGGAAGTTGTTTTAGAATATTGGGAGTGATTAGATCGTGCCCAGGAGCTTTGCGGGAAGGTAATCTGTGGATTACGTTTGAGATTTCTGAAGGATGAAATGCTTTGGGAGGAAGGGCCAATTGGAGTGGAATATCCAGTTCTGCTTCAACGCACGCAAGGTGATGGTGATTAAATATATTAGAATGCGGATTGTAGGTTTCAAAGAGGTGCTGAGCGAATGTTTGGGATTTTTCTTCATCGGATCTGGTCCAGTATTGAGATTCATTGAGGAGAGGATGATTAAAATCTTTGAACTGAAGTAATTTCTTAGTGGTAGTCCAAAGTGATTTATCAGCCGTAGTGAGATTTTCTGTCGTATTCAGTATGTTTTGAATTTTGAATTTCCTGATTTCTGCTTTAAGTTTGTTAGTCTGAGTGGTATAAATAGTTTTTTCAGCTGGGTATCTAGTCCTATGCCACTTCGATCTCGCTCTTCGTTTTTCCCTTAATAAGATTCGAATGTGCTGTGGCAGGTTAGTCTGTTGAGTTTTATTGTTGTAGGTGTTTGTAGTGTTATCATGTATGCTGCTACCTATTGGGTCAGTAAGTTGCTCTACGGCTCTGTCAATATCTAGTTTAGTCTTTAGTGAGATTCTTAAGTCCATTTTTGTCTCCAAGTCTGTCCGAAATCCGTCCCAGTCCACTCGTCCAAGGTTCAATTTAGGAGGGGTTGGCCTAGGAAGAAAGCCCGAATGCAAAGAAAGCAGAACTGGACTGTGGTCGGATGAGAGGTCATTCAAGGATTTAACAGATGCTTCTGAGGAGGAAAGCTTGGAGATGACGAATATATCTAGGATATCAGGATGTTTTTTTTCGGAATGTAGGCCAGTAAGTGGGATTCATGGGCGAGAGGATGGAATTGCTATTTGAACATGTATGAGCAACACGGGAGAGGATATTTCAACGGGTATTGGATGTTCGACAACCCCATTGTTGGTGTTTAGCATTATAGTCTCCTCCAGCAATAAAGCGCGGTCCGAGGGAAAGGAATAAGGAGTTGAGGCAGTTAAATGAAACGGCATTACCTGGAGGACAGTATACAGCTGCGAACGTTACATGAGAAGGACGGTTTGAAATGGATACAGAGGTTGATTGTATAGCATCAGTTGGAGTAAAAGGGACAAAGGAATGTGAAATGGATTTATGAATAAGGATGCAAGAACCCGCATGGGCAGTGTTGTCTGGGTGGTCAGTTCGTAAGTAATATAGTCTCTTATGTAAAAACGTGATCTTTTAGTGAAATGTGTTTCAGTCAGTAGTGCTATATCAATATGGTTGTCATGGAGGAATATGTCGAGTTCGTCACGGTGTTGAAGTAGGCCATTAGCGTTCCACAAGAGGACAGCTAGGGACTTTACACTCATCGTTGGAAATTAAATGGGATTTCAGAAAGGATTCGCGTGAGAAGGGTTATAAGAGGTTTGATAGTTTCTTGAAGGTCCAAGAGGAAGGAATTCAAGATGGAAACAATGTCAGGTGGATTTGAATTAGGAGAGGGATGAGTATGAGATGTTGGAGGAGGATTGTTGTTTGTGGGTTGTACCCGTCGAGGGGTACGAGGAAGTTCGTTCTGGAATGATAGAGGAGGCGGATTTGGTTTTGTGTGGACAGTAAGACGGGATGGAACTTGGTTTGGTTTTTCTGTAGGTAATTTGGCCTGTGAGGGCAGATGATGGGAGGGAATCGGTTGGAGCGGAGCTTCAGGCTGAGGTTGGGAGTTTTGAGATCTGGGTTGGGGTTTTGGAGGTGCCTGTCGTCGAGGCTGTTGATTTTGCGAGGTGATAGTAGAGAGAGGTGTTGTGGCTTTTACCATTTTGGCTGAGGTAGTCGTCTGGTGAGTGATGTTACCTTGGCGTTGATTGAGGCCTGGGAAGTTCAAGGAGTCAGCGACAGGAGCCTGCGTATAATTCTTCTGTTAAGTGATTTTTAACTGCAGGCTATGAAAGTTTTGTTTATATAGATTTTTATAAATCGCACATCCTTTGTAGCTGGCAGGGTGTGCTTCGCCACAGAGAGCACATTTTGTCGCTCATTTTTTGATTTCGGGCAGTTTTCAGATGTATGCGGGCCGGCACATTTGACGCACCGGGCCTGATGGTGACAATAGGACTTGGTGTGTCCTAAATTTTGACAGTTTGTGCACTGTACTAATATTGATTTTTGTCTGGGCTGTTCAAAACGGATGACTGAGTATAATAGCCTCATCACCTGAAATATATCCGGGTTGTTTTGTTCTGGCTCCAAATCCACGAAAAATAGTGGAAGGGGGTATTTTTCAGAGGGGTGTAAGACGCAAGTAACGTGTCTAGCGGTATGGCCTATCTCTTCCAGGTCTCTTTTAATTGCGTCAATGAGGGTCGTTGAGTGGAGTCCCCTTAAGACCACTCGGTATGATTTTTCCTGCCTTAGCTGGTAGCAGTGGAAGTCGTAGTTCTTGGTAGATAAATAGTTCACGAGCTTTTTGTAATTTTCTATTGAGTTATTATTTATCTTGATATCGCTCAGTCTAGAAAAACATCCGAAGTTTGGCTGTCCGATCAAGTTGGCGATTTCTTGACCAAACGTAATGAAATTTGATATATTATTAACGAATATGGGTAGTGGCTCCGGATCAGAAAACCCCTGGGGCCCCGGGATGACGTGTGAGTTGTTCGCTGCAACAGTATCGTTGCCGGTTGAGGTCGATGGTGCTGCCGCTGAAGACAGTGTGGTGGTAGATGTAGACGGCGCCGTATGCTCATTTTTGATGGCTGCAGTGGTACTGCGTGTTTTTGGTGGGGAATTTATTTGGTTAGAAACCTGTTTGGTTTTGGCCGCTTTATTTTTTTTCTTATTCGGAGAGTCTCCAGGTCCAGGATTTAAAGCTCTTTGCCGTTTCTGACGCGGCTTCAAATATTGAGAGTCTGACTCGCTAATTTCCGAGAAGGGCGTTTCCTCATATGTCGAGATCCATGAATAAAATTAGAAAAATTAAGAGAAAAAAAAGTATACTTTTAATATTAGTTTACCTAAATAAAGAAGAAAAATCTAACTACTAAATCTGTTTACAAAAATATATACATACAACACAATATTCAATAGAAACATATTGAATAATTAAAACTAATAGATTGGGAAAAAAAAGTCTTATGGTAGAATAAAAAATGTCTTTAGAAAAATAAATAAAAAGTCTTGAGTAAAAAAAAAAAAAAATTTAGACTTAAATATATACACAAAATGTTTATATTATTAGTCGTAGATGACTGGAGACTCGAACTAGACCTTGTAAACATGAAAAGGATTAGGACTTATCTTCTAGGAGCCTCGCTCCCCCAATTCCAGGCTGCCACCAGTCTATAATTTGCTTTAGTGAAATAAGTGCACTCACCTCAGTATTAACGATTGTTAAGTGTTCAGTGGGTTAACAATTCACCATTCACAAAGTTTGAAGGCTGAAGATTCAGTGACTTCGAGCTAATAAGAAAAAATCATGGAGCGATACGGAAGTTGAACATCAGTAGCGGCCATGACAAAAATTACACTTAAAAAATATTTTAGCTCTTTTCTCTTTTATTTGATTATCAAATTCGTTCAACGTTTATATTTAGCCACTTATAATCATCCCTGATTAAATTATACATCAATATAGAAACTTTAATCAAAACCGTTAGATCCGTTATTGAAAAATTGTAAAAAGTTGCAAAATTCATAGTATTATATAAAATTCATACTCCCATTTAAAATTTAGTGTAACACCTCGAGCGCATAGTTGTATTAAATATGAGATTTCAGTTTCGTACGCCTTTTCGTTTTCGATCAAGACGTAAAACACACACAGACAGACCTTTTGTTGGACTTGGTTATTTTTACTCAAGAGACCCTAAAACGTGTATTTCCATTGAAAACTGGGATTCGAACATTTTCACTATCGCAATACTTTTCCTTGCTATATATATATATATATATATATATATATATATATATATATATATATATATATATATATATATATATCGGATTTACCTATATAATATATCTGAGTGAAAGTAAAAACGCCTTTTTGTCATATTGATTTCCAAAACGTGGGAAATATCCAGTTTTATATAAAGTGGAATATCTTAAAAGTGACATTAAAAATTATGAAAACGGGTCAGCTGTAGCATAGTGCCTTGCATAATAGCCCTATATGCCCAAGGTTATGGGTTAAAACTTTCAGTTGGCCCAAGGATTTGTTAGTGGGAGTAAAAAGTCCTTAGTTATGCCGTCCTTCGGATAAGATGTAAAAAGGATACCCCGAGCCCGTGCGATCTTCAACGAGTAAGATCCCTATCCTAATTAAACCTGGATATGCAAAACATAGGACTCCCACTGTAGCATCGCCCGATTAGCCACAGTAGCATAAAGAGACGTTAAATAAATAAACAAACAAACAATTATGAAAGCAATACGTAAACTATTCTACAATTCATGATTGATCAGCCGCGAAACTGGCTTAAAGTGGTTAGAAACTAGAATGTTAGTCAGAAATGTTTTATCCATAGTTTGATATCCAGGAAATGAAGGAGAAAACTGGTTTTAAAAAAACTTGAAAATAAGCGACTAAAGTGATTGAAATTAGACTTATTTCAAATAGATTGAACCAAACTTGTTTATTTGTTTTTCCGAAACACTAAATTTTGACTTCGATATTATTATACTTATAATAATCCGAGGCCAAATATATAAAGAAATATAATACATCCTTAAAATTATTGTACACCTGTTCTCTCGGAAGAGCTGTTATAATTGAGACGTTGATTTCCAAAAGGCACTAGAGAACACTTTTTCAAAGGAGAGGTACACTTTATTTATGAATAAAACAAAATGATGCTGTCCAACTTCTTTGGGTTGCTATAACACAGCATACCAATTCTTAACGAGAGGAATAATCTTAATATTAAAAAAAAAGGTTTTGCTCTTTTATCCTTTGGTCGGTCATCCAATTCGCCCAACTTATATATTTTGCAGTTCTTTATCAGAGTCATTAGGATGTTATGGTTAATCTTTTGGAATGTACAAAATTAAAGGTAGTCTAAAGGGAGAAAATTAAAAATATCGGCATTTAAGCCCTATCAGACTATTTCAATCAGAATGAAAGCTTACATTAAAGCCGATTAAATTTTACATTTATATAGCGAGTTTAATCAAAATCTTTTAAGCCGTTTTTGAGAAAATTCTAAAAAGATGCAAAATGCATAGTATAAAGTGGCCCTCCCGGTCAGCCGATTTTGATAAAAAAAAGTTGCTGCAATATCTCGGGGGTATAGTTGTCTCAAATATGAAATTTCATTTTCGTCCACGTTTTCGTGCTGGACTTACCACGGACACACACACACGACCTTTTTGCGGGACTTGGTTATTTGTACTCAGGCGACCCTTAAACGTGTATTTCCGTTGAAAAGAGGAATTAGAAAATTTTCATGATCGCAATATTCCTACTATATATTCCATACATATATAGGTAAGTAAAAGTAGAAAATGTCAGATTTCAACACAAATTGAATCAATAAGTTGGTTTTATAATATAGTAATGAGAGTTCCGTGCTTCCTGTAAAATTTCCTTAAATGGATATTGTACCTTTTGGAAATAAACGTCTCAATTTTCCATTCGCCTATATTTTAATAACATAATACCATTCCACGTTATAAAGCAATTTAATATTTTCCTTATTACAATTTTATTTTATAGAATTAGATCATTATTCCTCTGTCTTTCTGGGAAGTTACCCTTCATAAAAACTCAAATAATTTTTTTCTGAATTCTTATTGTATTAGGAAAGCCTTTTTAAGTGGGTAGAGCACTACATCATTATTCTCGGGATTCCGAGTTCGAATCCAGGCTGTGACAGAATAATTATTTATTAAAATATTTCTGGATAGCTGTAACCTGAACCATCCTGTGGTACACCCTGCCTTCATAATGATTAGGCATGATCTCTGATGATCATTTCCTTGCTCGACAGTTCGCCAGGTTATATATGATTTAAACCCGAAACGCTTTAGGGTTGGAAGAGGTGTATTTTTTTTTATTCCTATTGTATTTTTTACTAAATTTTATCCTCTCTATGTATATAAAATAATGTTTACATAGTCAATAATGTTTAAATATTCTAAAAAAGGATTAGTTAAGGTGATTTTATGCATCAGTTTAAACCGATATTCTTTATCTTTGAGTAATATTTTGCTTGCTGGAAACTTTTTTTTTTTTTTTTTTTTTTTTTTTTTTTTTATTGAGAAATATTACAATTTGTTGCATAATGAACAGTAGTAATAGAGATGTAGTACACATTCATACAATATATACAGCCAATAATGATAAAGTCAATTTACATAAAATCGGAAATAAATAAATTCAAATATATACAAAAAAAAAAAAAGCAACAAGAAACAAATCAAAACAACAACCTGTAGTAGAGATAAATACAAGTGGGAAATAAATAAAAATCATACAAGCATACTTAACTATATACAATATATACAATCAGCCAAAGGAACCCTAGACTCGGCTGCTCCCCCCACAAGTGGGGGGAGAAGCGGAACCCAAGAGATCCCAGCGCCTCCCACTCAGCGCTTCACTGGTGTATGCCAGTGGAGGCCGAGCCAGAGCGGAATAGCCACAAACATACAGTACATGAGTGGAGGATCTGACCAGTGTCAGAACTCCAGATAAATGTTTACAAAACGTCGCGGGGCCACTGCCGTTTCAATCTTCGAGGAGGATTGTAGGGATGGGTGAAGCTGGAAAGCGATTGAGCAAGAGGATTAGGATGATGAAGAAGGTTCTGATGGAATTTGGAGAATTTGGATGGTACCAGGTCTAGAATAAAGTGAATATTAAGGTCATGGTGTAGGGTACAGTTGGTAACGTAATAAGGAGCATTAACTATTGTTCGGAGGACTTTGGATTGGAAGGATTGGATACGTTTGATGTTAGAATGTTTAGTTGTCCCCCATAGTTCAAGTCCGTAGGTCCATATAGGTTTCAGTACTGTCTTATATATTAGTAATTTGTTGTCGACTGTAAGATGAGATTTTCTGTTTAGTAATTTGTATAACCGGCCGAATCTGCGGTTGAGTTCTATCCTTTTAAGTCTCGTATGTGGGTTCCACGTCAGTCTTTTGTCTAGTAAAAAGCCAAGGTACCGGACTGTGTCTGAGGAAGGAAGCGGTATGGAATTGAATTTAACTGTTGGACAGGATTTACGTCGAAGGGTGAAGGTGACGTGTGTACATTTGCTTTCGTTCACCTTAATTCGCCAAGCCTTACACCAGTCTTCGACAAGGGAAAGGTGCCTTTGGAGATTTAGAGATGCTACTTCAGGATCGGAATGGGATGATAAAATGGCTGTGTCGTCAGCAAATGTTGCCAGAAAGGTATCGGGATCGGTAGGGATATCGGCGGTGTAGAGGATGTAGAGGACGGGTCCTAAGACGCTGCCTTGAGGAACACCGGCCTCAACAGTATATTGTTCGGAAAATTCGGAACCACAGCGAACTCGGAAGGAGCGGTTGGATAAATAGGATCGGAGGATTAGGTATAAGGATTGAGGTAAATGGGTTTTGAGCTTAAAGAGCAGTCCCGGGTGCCACACCCGGTCAAAAGCTTGAGCTATGTCCAGAAAGGCACCCGAACAATACTCCTTGCACTCAAGGGCAGAGGAAATGTGATCCACAACTTGGAGTCCTTGCTGAACTGTGGAATGTTGAGAACGAAATCCAAACTGATGCGAAGGAAAATTTTTTAATTTATCTAGGATTCGTTTTAGTAGGAGCTTTTCGAAAATTTTTGAGAGGATCGGAAGTAGGCTAATAGGTCTGTAAGATGACGTGCAGTTGGAAGGTTTGCCTGGTTTCAGGAAAAGGATGATAGTTGAATGTTTCCATAAGAGAGGAAAATAGGTAGTGCGTAGGATACAGTTATAGAGATATGTAAGGAATGTAATGGCTTTAGGTGGAAGTTGTCTTAAGATCTGAGGCGTGAGGAGATCATATCCTAGGGGATTTACGGAGAGGAAGCTTTTTAAGAAGATATTTGACCTCAGAGGGATTAACTGCTTTAGGAGGTAAGGAGAGTGGTATTGGCGAAGTAAGGAACTGTTCAACTGTTGAAGTATGGTTTGGATTCAACTCAGGATGAGGAGTGAAAACTTTGGAAAGGTGCTGTGCAAATTCCTGGGCCTTATCCTTGTCAGAAGCAGCCCAGGAACTATCACCGCGCAGGAGAGGATGGGAAATCGTTTGAGTATTCAGGATTCTCTTCGTGACATTCCACAGGGAATTGTCACGAGTCGAGAGAGAGGAGAGGTAGGAATTGTAGGATTGGGAACGAAAGGTCGCCAACTCCCGCTTTAATTTTCTACAATAAAAGTTATAAGAGCGGCGATCTTCTGGGTGGCGGGTGCGTTGCCATAATGCTCTGGCTCGGCGTTTGGTGTTGATGAGGTCCGTCAGGTGTTGTGGTAAATGGCATTTGTAAGGAATAATTTGGGATTGTTTAGGAAAGGAGGCAGTCCAGGCAGCTTGTTGAATCAAGGTTGTAAAGGAATATACGGCATCATCAAGGTCAGAAGGGGTTTTGAGAGTTACTCTGAGGTCGATATCATTGGTGAGGATTTCGCGGAAGAGGTTCCAGTTGATGGGGCCTCTGATGAATGACGGTGGGAAAGGTTTCGGAATAGGAGTCATGGATACATTTAGGATTAATGGACTATGATCAGAGGATAGTTCATCAAGGCGAGTTACGGAATAGTTCAGGGAGCCTAATCCGCTGTGGATGAAGAAGTCGAGGATGTCTGGATTACGGTTAGGATCTGTTGGCCAGTAGGTAGGGGAATCGGGAGGTAGGAGATTAAGGCGTCTGGAGTTGAGTGCAGACTGCAATGTCCGTCCACGAGTATTTGTGGTTCTGCAACCCCATTGTTGGTGCTTCGCGTTTAAGTCTGCACCCAGAATAAAGTGATTCTCCAATGAGTTGAGAAAGGAACCAAATTGGGTAATAGAAATAGAATTCTTAGGAGGGCAATATGCTGATGCGATGACTAGCGGAAAGGAAAAGGTCTTGATTATAATAGAGGTGGCTTGTAGGAAATCGTGGGCGGGAAGTGGGTGTAAGTGATGGGAGAGGGATCGGTTGACAATGACAGCAGTACCGGCATGGGCTTTGCCGTCTGGATGGTCTGTCCGGTATGTTGTGTATTCAGGTATTTTGAAGTACTGTTTAGTGGTTAGTCTAGTTTCAGTAATGAGTGCAACGTCAACTTTTTTGTCTTGGAGTAAGGCTGTAAGTTCGTCAGTGTGAGTTCTAACACCATTCGCATTCCATAGGAGAATAGATAAGGAGTTAGGTGAGGTCATTTATGGATTTTTTAAGTTAGGAATAAGATTTGATACAAGATTCGTGAGGATTGTTATTAGGGGCATGACAAGGGATTTGATTTCGGAAATGAAGGATGTCATCAAACTGGTAAGATCTGTGGCATTTGAAGGAGGGGGAATATGAGAGATTTGTTGTGGATGAGGATTTTTAGGACTGATTACGTTTTGAGGAAGAGGTATTTGTGGAATGGATTGAGGATATTGAGGTACATTTTGTAGTTCCGGCAGGGCCTCGGCTTCACTACATTGGTTCCCACCTCCAAGTAAGTGGGCAAATGATACATTGGCATCGATTAATTTTGAAGGTTCTCTTCTAGTTCTAGCCTGTCTTGTTGTTTCATCCAGTACTTGGGGTTTTTGATACCTGGTCCTTAGCTCCTTATAGATTTGGCATCCTTTGTAGTTGGCCGGGTGGTCCTTGAGGCAATGAGCACATACAGCGGGTGTTGACTTTGGTTTTGTACATTCCACAGACTTGTGCTGTTCACCGCATTTCACGCAGCGTGGTATGTGGTGACAGTAACTTCTGGTATGACCATACGCCTGACAATTGTAACACTGAACAATTTCTCTCTTTGTATAAGGTTTTTCGACTCTTACACTTGTACAATACAGTCTTTTTAGATCATAAATTTTTTCTACTCCTGCTAATGGTTCCAAGTCAGCGAAGAATAGAGGCAGTTGAACTCTATCTTTTATGACATTAGTGACTTGTCGCACTTTGTAACCCATCTCCATGAGTTCTTCTTTGATAGCGTCAACTGGTGTTGAAGGGTGTAGATTTCTGATCACAACTCTAAGAGCTCTCTCTGGCCGTAGCTGATAAGTGTGAAAATCCGCTTTAGTTTCAGTTAGGTATTTCACAATTTTTCTATATGCCTCGGCGGTGGTCGGTGATATTTTGGTGTCATTGATTCTACTCATACAGTAGTAGCTGGTGGATTCGGTAATCTTGTTTAATTGCGCACATAACAACTGGAAATTTTTAATATTTTTGACAAATATCGGTGGAGGCCGTGGTTCACTGGGTGTAGGAGCAGATTCCATGTTTTCTTTTTCATTATGTAGGATTTGAAAAGGATTTGGGGTGAAAAACGGAGATTCGTCAGTCATCCCCTGTGACGATGTGCCAGGCTGTGGTTCAGATTCTGTATTAGAACCTGAAGGGGTTGCTTGTTGATTTAATTTTTTATTAGTATCACGGCGGGGTCTTTGTTTTATGGGAGACGTGATTGAACCACTAGATCTAGATCTTTTAGTTGATGCTTTGGAGGACATCACTTGGTGAAAATATCGCATTTCATGTGAAGAAGATAATAAGAAAATAACTAGATGTTGGTAATAAAACAATAACTAAAGAAAAGAAAACCAATCCCGGCCTTGCCGAGCTATTGGCAATCAGCTGATGTGAAGAGGTTACCCAGCATTCACTTTACACCGTAAATTGTAACAAAACTTACTGTTGTTTGCTCCAATATTTACTGCTGTTGTTATCCTGTAGTCTGGTGATGTTTTCAAGATTGCACTGAAGAGAATTCAAACTGAAAAAGCATGAAATCCAAGAGCCGATTTGAAAGATGACTGCTATACACATGCGCATGCGCAGATTTGCTGGAAACTGAAGAGGAAAAATTCATTTTCGTCATTTCAAGATTTTGTTATTTACTGAAAAGAAAATCCACTGCACAGATGGTTTAACGAAATTTGCAGTAAGTATAGCAGTGATGCATAAAGTGGTTTACTCGGTTCAGAACCGTGTATTTTGACTTTGGAGACGCAAAGCGCCCGGGTCGTTCTTCAACCGTTGATGATAACCAAATTAAAAAATTACCTGAAAGATGGCAACATGTAATAGATAAAAATGAGAGATATATTATTGATTAAAAAGTATTTACAAAAATCTGAAGTTTTTATTGAAATCACCATTAAAAAACGAACTTATTTTATAACCCAATAAAACACATTTGTAATGGGTGGGATTGCCGTTCACTTAGACTTCTCATACATGGTAGTAAGCATGACTTCATTATCCAAAAAAACTCCTTACTTTAAATTGAAAATGTCTTAAATTTATTAAGCACTGGCCAATTGCAAAAGCAATTTTTTTTTTTTTTTTTCATGGTGATTACTAAAAAAAACCTGGAATGGTTCAACGTTATGTCGTTATAATGTCAGACTTTTATCTTATTATTTTTATGAGGTCAAAAATGTATTAATTTTATAATCTAAAACCTCATTATTGGGTTGATACAAAATTAATGCAGGTTTCCTCTATTGCAATATCTTAATTCCAATTGTGTAAACAAAGCTAATCCTAACATTGATCATTATTATACCAAAACAAACCTTATCTAATACCCTCTCTTTCACCATGAATTTGTTTAGTAAAATCGTTTTGTTCAGTGTGTTCAAAGGTCTTGAATCGAAAATGTCAAAGTGCGATTTTCGTCAAATTTATTTTTACGAATTTA
Source organism: Piezodorus guildinii (assembly GCA_023052935.1). Classification (NCBI taxonomy): domain Eukaryota; kingdom Metazoa; phylum Arthropoda; class Insecta; order Hemiptera; family Pentatomidae; genus Piezodorus; species Piezodorus guildinii. Next base: position 91,653,180 of record CM041298.1, read on the forward strand.
AATTAGGGCGCAGCACTGCGCAAACGGCTCGTAATATTAATGAAGTGTGGGGTCAGGGGCTATTAATGAGTGCACGGTGCAGCGTTGGTTCCAGAAGTTTCGCAGAGGAGATTTCGACCTCGAAGACAAGGAAGGTCGGGGCCGTCATCTTGCTCTGGACAACGACCAGCTGAGGTCAAAAGTGGAAGAATACCCAACCAAAACCACACGAGAAATGGCGGCGGAACTCGGAACTCAAAAATTGCAACGTCTTTGCCCAGCATTGATGAATCGGAAGGGGCCGATCCTGCTCCACGATAACGCCAGACCACACGTTGCACAACCAACGCTTCGACGACTGCACGAGTTGGGCTACGAAGTTCTCCAACATCCGCCTTATTCACCTGACCTCTCTCCTACAGACTTCCACTTTTTCAGACATTAGGACAACTTTTTGAGGGAGAAAAATTTTCAAAACCAGGACGACATTGAAAATTCTTTTCGTGATTTCATTGAGTCCAGGGATTCGGATTTTTTTTCTGGTGGAATAAGAAAGCTTGTTGAACGTTGGCAAAAGTGCATTGATTCAGATGGAAATTATTTTGATTAAATATATATGGTTAAAGTAAAGATATGGCGTATTTACAATACCTACTAAAAACCTGCATTAATTTTGCATCAACCCAATATTATTGTTCAAAATAACTTTAAAAAAGTAGAATACAGAAGGAGAAAATCATAATGAAGTTAAAACTATTTTTTAAATTTTTATTATAAGCAAAAGGGATATTAGATAAAATTGTTATCCTTAATGTTTTCAAATATATTAAATTAAAATTATTACAAGGCCTAATTTTTATTTATTTAAAAAAATGCTTAAACTTATGATCTAGAATTAAACTTGTTTTTGATATTTTTTGGTTTTCCATATACACACACAATCACATATACATAAATATGGATTTACTTTATTTATAGTAATTTTGATGTTCAATAAGATTTTCTAACAATTTTTTATGTTTTATTTTGAGTCTTTTACTATGTTTTTCAAAAATAATTTAATCATTGTAGTCAAATAATAATGTCCAACTCAACTGTAAAAGCGATTGCTTAAAATAAACATTAACCATCTATCTATCTATTTATTAATGCATCGTTATTAAACCTACATCCCTAATTAAATTATATCATATGCTACATTAATTTATATTTATAGATTGTCTGTATGAAACGTTTATTTTGATATAGTTGTTCATTTATACTTTTATATTTATTTTATTTTTTTTTAATTTACAACTGTATATAAGATAAATACAACAAGTTAAAGTGTTGAATTGTGATAAAGGACGTGAAAAGGCTTGTGAAGAAACTATCCAGTATTAGAACTTCGATGTTTATTTAAGTAAGTAGATCCCGAGGCCATCTTCTTTTCAATCACCTTAGAGGAATATATGAGATTGATAGATTGCGGACAAGAGGTTTTATGTGGGTTGTGAGATTGAAATTGAAAGTTGTATATCTGATACGAGAAAGGCATGCAATAAATGAATAATAAGGTCGTTATGGGTGATTTTTTTTGTGACGAAGTAAGAAGCATTTAGGATTTTGGATTGTAAGTATAAGATGCGGGAGGAATTAGATGATTTAGTAGAGTCCCAAAGCTCGATTCTATATGTCTATATGGCCTGATAATGGTAACATATATGAGCTTTTTGAAATAGAGTGGAAGTTTTGAACGATGGAGTAGAATATTAGCTGTATAAAGAATAGGAAAAATTGGACCTAAGGATTGGACCTAAGATACTACCTTGGTACACCGGCGGACTGAGCTTATATGGGAGAATAGGAAAAAATATTTTTTACGTTAAACGTTCTATTAGTGAGACAGGAATGGATTAAAAGGAAATATGTAGAAGGAAGGAATTGACGAAGTTTGCAAAGGAGCCTTGGAGGCCAGATTCGGTCAAAAGCTTGTTCAAAGTCAAGAAAAACTCCTGTGCAGTACATTCCGCGCTCCAATGTGGAAGATATAACATCCATCACACGACGAAAGTGCTGTATTGTAGAATGGGATGTCCGAAATCCAAACTGATGGTCCGGAATCACGTAGATCACGTTAATATAGACAATCAAGGGTTTTTGTGTTTATGCAATTTAAAATATAGGTTATACTAATGAGTCATACTTCTTAAGTCTAACTAAAGATGTTAAGTTCGTAGTTCCTATTGAAATAATCTCAATTGTCAAGTGAATAATGCGTTGTTTTTTTTACCAATAATGAGGTTAGACCACTTTCAAAATTAACTATAGGATTCGTTAGAAAATTTGAACTGATTCCATTCCACACAATTGAAGATGCTTCAAATTGAAGAAAAAAAAAAAGCGTTGCAGGCTACACTTTCACTTACCACACTCAGCTACTAAATTTGATCCTATATTACATTTCATATAGACTTATAATCGGTTTGAGTTTCATTATTTTTCACTCAGACCTTTTTAAGATATATTACTATAAATATATATATTATTTATTCGTATGTATTACAGTTTGTCACAATGGACAATAATAATATTGCTAAAGGATCCCATTCATACAATATTTACAATATAAACAAAAGAAATGTCAAATTACATAAAATGAAACCAAAATAAATAAAGGTATACAATAACAAAAACTATAAATATTACGGACGTGAAAATAATCCTTTTTTTAAGATTTATATTAAAAAAGGGATATAGCTTACACGATCAAAATTTCTAAAACAAGTAGTGCAATTATGAGGCTATACAAGGAAAAATAATTAAGTGTGAAAATTATCTCTAACCACCCTTGTCCTGCACGCCAAACATTTCAGTTGATGTAATTTTTCGTGATTTTTTTTTTTTTTGTGACTACCTAGGTAATGTTTTGTAAGGATCAAAATTGTATAAAATACTCTCACCATGATTTTTGTTTGCTTCGTAAATATGCAAAATTACCGGAGTTAATATTTTTAAACGTTGTTTTAACACTTAAAAGAATTTTATAACTCCGAAACCAGCTTGGTCTAAACGACCAAATTCATATCACTTTAACATATCGTATAGATAGGTATAACCCATCTTTTTCTTGCTAGACTTACCACACACCTTTTTGGGAGACTTAGTTATTTTTGGACATAGGGTTTTGGACTATATATTTCATGTATATCTAAATGAAAGAATTAAAACCAAATTTTTTTAAAGATAGAAATAAGAAGATCGATTTTTGAGGCGGGGCAGCCGAGTGGGTTAGCGCGTTGCTTAGCAGCCACCAATAACCTTGATTAGCAGATAACCAAAAATTGGAAACCAAAACATTACGAGTTCAAGTCTCGATACCGGGGAGACTTTTATCTCGGCATTTATCTCCCGCCCTCACTCCCTGGTCCGAGAAATCCCCGTATAGCCTTCAGGTAGGGGTGAACAGGAAAAAAAAAATCCGAAAATCGAAGTGTATTAATATATGCTTGAAGGAAATTAAAGTTTCTATAGAGCAATTCTACAAGCAAAAGCAATTATTATAAACTTCTATTTCCCTTAAAAGAAGCTCAGGATCCATTTGACTTATAAAAAAAAAAAAAAAAAAATTAAATTCCGCAGAATTGAATGTGTCGAGAGAAATTTACATTAACAATTTCAAAATGAATAATGCATAGCCTCTTGTAATTTTATCGAACATTTAAATACCTCAGCCCTAAAAGCGACCGAGAGGAAATTGAATGATAGGATTCGCTACAAAGCGCTAAGGAGCGACTTATTCAACGAAATGAAATGTTATTTCCAGCGACAGAAAATTTAAAATGAAGATGTAAATGTCTGGGAGGTGGGTTTCGACGTTCTGGAAATCGTTTTACTTATCTAATGGCATTATCTGAAGTTGAGGAAAGAGAGAACGACAGCTAACTCGTGGAGGAGGAAGAAAGAAAGAAATATACAATTCCTGATCATTAACAAAATTTAGAAGTAAGGAAAATAAAACTTTATTCCCAGGAATAAGAAATAAGCAGGAAAGTGCAAGAGAAAAAAACTGTAACGGGCAACAAGACTTTTTCACTTATCTTCGAAAATCAAGTCAAGAACTTTCAAATAAAGTTATTAAGAAAATATCTAGTTATTTTGAAAATCAAAACAATAATAAAATTAATTGTTTTCTTCAGAGTCAACCATAACCTTTCATTCTCATCGATATTTTCTCAGTCCGCAGGTGTACCTCAGGGTAGCATCTTAGGCCCAATCCTTTATTCCGTTTATACAGCTGAGATTTTTATTCATCCTAGCACTGTTCTCACTACTTGGGCTGATGACACATGTGTGTTGTCCGTAAGTAGTGACCCATCGGTTGCATCACAATCCCTACAGTCTCACATCCAATCCATTGAAGAAGGGTGTCATAACTCAATTAACTTGATAATTAAAATCAATCCCAATAAATCCCATCAAATTACCTTTATCCTTCGCCGCAAGCCTATGAATACCTGTCCTACTGTATCCTTTAGCAACGTTCCACTAATCCTCGTTGAACAAATCCGCTACCTTGGACTCCATCTAGACAAGCACCTTACTTGGAATCCTCACACTAGACAAGAAACTGCCTGCAGATACCGCTTACTACAACACTTACTAGACAAACGATCAAAACTCTCTATTTACTACAAAAAACTCATTTACATCACGATTATCCGACCTATTTGGACCTATGGCATTGAGCTATGGGGGTCCACTAAACTATCAAACTCCTCCCGCATCCAATCCTTGCAATCCAAAATCCTACGAAAAATCCTCAATGGTCCTTACTTTGTAACTAATAAACTCATCCATAGAGACCTGGATATAATATTCCACTGGTTGCAGACTTGGCCCGCGATAGATTCACCTCCTTCAATTCTAAACTACCTGCCCACTGAAAAGCGCTTGTCTGTAACCTCTCATCTGCATCTATTCCCGGTGATCTTCCGAGGCTATTGAAAAGACGGTGGCCTCGAGACCTGCTCATAAAATAAACTTTGAAGTACTACCACTGGGTAGATTCATGACATGTCTATTCATGCCTGTTATTGTAATTCAGCCATTTTACTTATTGTATTTGTACATACAGTTGTAAAAAACAATAAAATATATGAAAAAAAATTGTTTCTTCTCTCTTTCCCTTTAGTGGATTGTGGAATTCCTTCAACTTGTATATTTAGCCGTCCTCTATCAATACTAAGCAGATGATATGGTTTTTTTAAAAATAGAATCTGCAAAATTAGAGCTATTGTAGAGGAAGAAAATTTAAAATATCGGCATTTAAACCTTGTCTGACTATTTAAATCGGAATTAAACCTACATGGTATTAAAGCCCATTTGATTTTACATTTAATTTTAATTGTCAAAGCCATTTTTGATAAAATCGTAAAAAAGTATAGAATCGATGACATTAAGTACAAATTTCGGACACCGATTTTATAGAAAAATTTGCTGTAATATTTCGAGAGTATATTAGTTTTAAATATGAAATTTCAGATTCGTATTACTCATCTTTTTCTTGCTAGACTTACCACTTACAGACATTTTTGCGCGACTTTGTTAATTGTACGCAGGGGATCCTAAAACGTATATTTACGTTGAAAACTGGAATTCGAAAATTTTCACGATTGCAATACTTTCCCTTACTATATATAGTAAGTGAAAGTAAAAATGTGTTTGGTTAAAATACAGCCACTGGCTCTTACAAAGTCCTATGATTTATCAGTTTATAAATAAGATTTGAATATTTCTATTCTCTTTACCTTAAGGAATTTTTTACTACACCTTACTATTATTTCATATGGAGGTAAGTGAATTTTTTTATAAAAAATATTGAAATAATAATAACGGACATTTCATATTAAACAACCCAACACATTTTAAGATCCGGTTGCACCGATCATCGTTAACTAAACATTTACTAATTGAGATAAGTTCCGTGATACCCTGGGAAACTTCTGGGGTCTAAGAAGTTTAAGTCTACTGGCTGGACAAAGGCTGGACCGTTGACTTCGGGCACTTTCCATATCAGTCGCGCCTCCCTTTGTCATGTTATCGGCAATTTTCAAAACTAGTATTTTTGAAAAGAAGAGAGGATAGAAGTGACGAGTCGTTTCCATCCTCAAGAAGAGGTCAGTCGTATTCCAGGGACAGAATTCCGACCTTCCACGGAGGCCGTCAGACATCCAAGAGAAGTTCGTCGAAGGCCGTAGAGAAGCTGGGGACGAAAAGGGACGCCTGAGACAAATTCCATCATCACAAGCCACCAATATGTTCTAAGGTAACCGTTTGTAATATTGTAAGGCAAAACTAGTAGTAACGATTCTCTCAGTATTCTCATTCATAGTGCTAGACATAATATAAATAGAGTAGGTTTAAAATCTGTGTATTAGTTATGTTTAAGAATAATTGCTCTAATACAAACCTGTTTAATCTAATCTTCCTCTGCATGTCACCTATTAACATTGGTGAACACGACACCTTTGAAAAAGAACTCCATTAGCTCCAAAAAGTATTTCCTTAAATGTATTAATTAATCTAGTTTTTGAAGCAACTGCTGTCTTAGAAAAGCAGCCGGTCAAAAACATTGCACTAAATAGCTTCCATTACGAAAATAATAATATTAACGGACATTTCATATAAAACAACCCAATACATTTTAAGGTCCGGTTGCACCGATTATTGATAACTATATATATTTTTTACTAATCCAGATCAGTTCTGGTATCAACATTATTTCAGAAGTGCATCCTCTCTGTGACACAGTTTTAAATCATATCTGATTACCGGAAACTCATAAAGCTATGAGATTGCGAATAGCGAAGTTTCTGCTACAGCCATTGTATACATTTGGCTGTTATGGCAGGAACTGTTTGCAAAGGGCAACAGGAAATTGTCAGAGTAATGTAATTGTTTACGATTTCCTCTCAGCAATCATCGCCTATAAAACACCTGAGGCCTGCGATCAACGGTCAGTCAGTCAGTGCTGTTAGGATGAGGGTCGCGGCACATCTGCACCTTGCTGTATTCCTTGTTCTCATGGTAATGTTGATTAGGCCAACCATTTCGGTTTTACAGCTACAAGTCTTTGGTTTTTTTATTAGTGACATCAATTAAAACTTCAGATTCTTGTAAATATGTTCAATCAATCATACATATGACCAATTTTGATCTATTACATGATGCTATCTTTCAGGTATTTTTTTTAAATTCCGTCCTCTCAGAATAGTTGAGGGACGACCCGTGTTCCAAGTCGAACTTACGGACAGTGCTTTCTTCTGAGGCATCATCGCTCTCAATACACACCGAGAATTTCCTTAACCTTCTGTGCAGCGGATTTTACTTTTCGGAAATAAAAAATCATTAAATGACGATAATGAATTTCAGTTGAAACTGATGCAGTATAGTTGGAAAATGGAGCTTTACTAAAATCATATCAAGCCTATCTCTGATTCTAATTCTAAGGACCACCTGCATGTTTGAACCCGTGACCTTTGGCATATAGCAGTATAACTAATGCATAAAAGTATCTCAACTTTTTTAGATTATTGACCTAGTAAACAAGATTTTATAAACAGAGAGATGATTAAATTGAAATATTAAATATTACATAATTTTATGGAATATATTATTAACATGTTCTGGTCAGAAATGTTTTAAAATATTATGTAAAAGTCATTAGTTTGAAAAATCTGGTGCGGGCAACACACGACTTTCACCTACCACGACTGTTATTTATTTATTTTATTTTTTAATAGATTTATTGCTATCTACAACTGTATAATGATGTACATCTAGTAAATGTGATACAATACTGTACTGTCGTGATTCACAAGTTGGGATATTAGCCCTTGGCAGCTCTCCAATTTAAAATTTATTTAAAAACTATAAGTTGATTTTAATAAAACTTGATTTCATTTTCGTTCGAAAAATATGATTTAGAACAAATAATGTAACTATATTAAATTCTTAATCAGTAATAACTTTATTCAGTATTCGTCACTTTATATTAACTTTTACGATTTTTTGTATCAGATAATATATTTTCTAAAATCATTCTCTTTCCAGCGGTATATTGTGCGTCTATATTACTGTTCTTATTATGAAAAAAACCTAAAATCACATAAAAAAAATAGCTTTGCTCTTTTATCGTTTCGTTGTTCATCAAATTCGTCCAACTTGTATAATTAGCCGTCAATCACCAGTGTCATTAAAATGAGATGGTTAATCTTTTGGAATATACAAAATTAAAGGAAGTTTAGTGGAAGAAATTTTAAAATATCGGCATTTAAGACCTGTCAGACTATTTCCATCAGAATGAAAACTACACCATATTAAAGCCCATTAAATTTTACATCCATAAAGCGAGTTCAATCAAAATCGCTAGAGTTGTTTTTGAGAAAATCGTAAAAAAGTGCAAAATGCAAGGTATAAAGTGGTCCTTTTGGTCAGCTGATTTTGATGAAAAAGTTGCTCTAACATCTCGGGCGTATAGTTGTCTCAAATATGAATTTTCGTTTTTGTGCAAGACTTACCACGAACACACGGACAGACAAACACACAGGGATCACTTGTAGCTGGGTGGCTATCATAACAGCCTCCTATGCCAAAGGTCACGGATACAAACCCGCAGGTGGTCCTTAGAATTAGAATCAAATATAGGCTTGATATGATTTTAGTAAAGCTCCATTTTCCAACTATACCATATTATTTTGTCTAAAATTTCGAAACATATAAAATAGAAATAAAGAGAAGTGAAAAGAATGAGACCGAAACTAACGACTTTTCTAACATTTTATATTTTTTTGACAATTTCGCCAATATTGACGTAGTTCAGTAGGTGTTCCACATTTTCCAAAATGTTACACACAAAACATGTAGATATGTATTGTTTAGATTTGCGATTAGCTTTTTTTCGAGGTTTTTATTTTCGAAATGGCGGAAAAACGCACAAGGAAGAAAATTGTAAAAACTTGAGTTTTTAATAATGGAAGCAATAAAAACAATTTTACCTAAATATTAAATTTATCCCACCTCTTTCAAGCCTAAAATCCTATCTCTTCTGGGCTAATAGGATACACCATACTAATATAATGTCCTAAGATGGCAAAATATATATAGTTATAAGTCACTTTTTACATAATAAAGGATCTTCACATTCTTACAGAGCCCATTTCTTTATGTTTTGAAGGTCTAAAAATGTATAAGTGTTTTTATTTGCAGTTAATCAGTATACAACTCTAACTTGTACAAATAAATTATCCACCTTTTAGACATAAACTAATAGACACTGAAGTATGTGAAGAGTCTCATTTCTACAAAAAATGACTTATACCAATTCGTCATCTGGGCACAGATTTATTCTTCAACTTAAAAATCTTGATAAAAAGGACAGAATAGAGTACAAATAAAATAGTGTATATATTTATAAATATATATATATATATATATATATATATATATATATATATATATGTAATTCTTCATCTAATTTAAATGAATCAGGAGTTAAACGATGCTGAAATAAAGTTTTAATTATTACAATTTTTATGACATAAAATAATCAATTGGATGACATACATAATTAACAATGAACCTACCTGAAATAAAGAATTGTTTAACAGTCCTTTGATTCATACAATTAACTCTCATAACAGAGATATAACCTCCCTTGGTAAAATATTAACATATGATAATGAAATCAAGAATAATAAAATTCTTGATTTTACATATAAAATATATATATATATATATATATATTATATATATATATATAATAAATTGTTCGACTGTTGATAATTTAAGTTCTCTACTGTTCCTATGTTTCAGTTAATAAATAAACAATTTTATTTATGCAACGTTTCGAGAATTTATTGTTCTCATAACAGTGAAAAACAAAAAACAGAACATTAATATTTTCATACAATAATTAATATATGATGTTATTGTTAGAGGGACATAAAAGAATACATTGAACAATGAATAGACATTCAGTAGTTAAATAGATATTTCTATTAGAATTTACATTAAAGAAATTATTAGAAATTTACTTACAATTTGAGATAAACATAGACATATTTGTATACTATGAACTTTGAAAGAAAACTGAAGTAAAGATACAAAGGGATAGTTCAGGTATGGAGGATTTTCCATAACTATGACGCAAGGAGTCTGGGGTTTTCTCCTTTTGTTATTGTTTTCATTTCATTTTGTATTTATAAAAAATATAAAATTGTTTATTTATTGACTGAAACCTAAAAGCAGTCGAAAATTGTATACACATACACACACACACACACACACACACACACACACACACATATATATATATATATATATATATATATATATATATATATATATATATATATATATATATATATCTATAGCATTTTTTATATTTGTTAAATGATTCTTAAGTTCATTTTGATTATATAGACCTAGTTTTATGTTTATTAAACCATAACTAATTATTATTCTTTTATTATTATTATTAGTATTTTTTAAAAAAATATTTTATCTGTTATTATTATTATTTTTTTGTCAGAAATGTCTTCTTTATGACGGTCTTTCCATCTCTGCCGGTCCATCGCGTCCTCCTCCGACAGCCCCCTACCAGCCATACTCTCCACCACTCTATCCTTCCATCTAACTGGGAATCCTTCATTCATTCTTCTGACATCTAATTCCTAATCTATAATCATTTTAGGTAACCGATTGTCCCCCATTCGATTCACATGGCCGTACCATCATAACCTCCTTTCTTCCATCACCTCCAGAATATTGTGCTTTATTTCACTTATTTCCTTATAGCGACATGTTTCACCCTTTCGATTTTTCATATTCTTGCCGCTCTCTGCAAAAAGGTTTTTTTCCCTGGGCTATGCTGAGAGGCGATGTCTCCGAACCATACAGCATTATGCTCTCTACCAGAGCTTTGTATATCAGCTTTTTACCAGTATATTGCTGCTCCAAAGTAATGAGCATTCCCAGGGTTTTTTTCCCGCTTGTGATCCTTTTTTAGATTTCTGCATCTGCTCGACCATTATATTATGGAGCCTAAATGACAAAACTGTTCCACTTTGCATAAGTTGCACAATTTTGGGTCGGTACTTTCCTCCCTCTCCTTGCACATATATTTGGTTTTGTCGTAATTTATTTGGAGTCCTCCTTACTCCATATGATTTATTTATATGTTATTATTTTAATTTATATATTTTTGTTAACATTTTAAATCTTTATTATTTCCTTTTCTTGATTTTATTATAACATGAATTATTTTTGCCAAGGTTTTTAAAGAAGATATTATTTTTTATTTCACTAAACCAGATTTTTTTTATTATTTTATGTAAGAATTAAATACAAGAACCTTTTTTTTACTCCAGTTATAACTAAAATTCTTCCAGTTAATTAATTAAAAAAATAGGGAAAGAAACAGATTTTTTTTCCAATTTCAGAGGCTGTTGATACTTCTTCTTTTTCTAACTCCTGTGTGCCGCTAAGCGAGGAGTTGCCGTCTCGGTTCATCGAGCCCACTGGTCTCTGTCCCTCGCTATTCTTTTCATCTCAGGGATGGTCAGTCCTCTTGCTGCACCCAACTTCCCAATGTAGTCTGAATACATACACCTGGGTCTGCCACGAGGACGTCTTCCTTCAGGTCTGGCTTCAAAAAACCACCTGTCCTTTCGGGTATCATTCATTCGGCAGACATGTCCGAACCAGTTCAGTTGCAGCTTTTCCAGGATGTCACGCACTGATCGTACTCCCAAACCCTCGCGATTCCTTTCGTTTCTTATACGTCTTACCAAGTATTCCTCGGAGAAGTCTCATCTCAGCCGCTGTCATCCTGCTAGCATGTTTATCGAGGGTTGTCCATCTTTCGGACTAATATGAGAGCACTGGAAGGAAAACAGATTTAAAAATCCTAATTTTAGCTTCTCTGCTAACTTCATGTTTTCCTATTATAGTTTTGGATACCTGGTAATACAGTTACATTGGACTTCATCAACCGATTTAGAACCTCCTAGTCAATTTTACCATCATTGCTTATGACTGTCCCAAGATATGTGTAGCCATTCGTAGTTTCTAGTGTTTCACCATCACATAATATCCTTGGCTCCAGATTTTCTCTTCTCACGCACATAATTTTACTTTTGGCTGGATTTATGTTTAACTCTCTTAGACGGAGTTCCTCGTACCACTCATTTAATGATGTCTGGAGAGCTGCCTGGGTGTCCGCATAGATCATAGCCTGAGCGAGCACTGGTGTTAGATTCCAGTATCCAACCATAGCTCTTGGTGTTCTCCTTTTGCAAATCTTCCACACCTCATCCATGAGAAGAATGAAAAGCAAAGGTCTAAGGCTGTCCCCCTGCTTTACTCCTCATAAAAGTAAAAAGGTTGGGATGTTTGACTATTTAGCCTCACTATACTTTTTGGGTATAACAATTCTTCCAGTAAATTAATTTTTTAAAATAAGAAAAGAATCAGATTTTTTTTTTCAATTTCAGGTGCTGTTGATACCATCTTTTATTTCTGGTGACTTGGAGAAGAAAAAACCTTGCTTTGGGACCCGGTATTATTTTTATACACGCGCGCCAACTAGAGGTTCGTAATTTAAATAACTAATAAAGTATTTAAAGACAAACAGCACAGCAAATATTTTAGAAGTTATATATTACATAAATTTAGATTTTAAATGGGTATATTAAATATTTATTATATATTAAAAATGAATTATATATATATATATATATATATATATATATATATATATATATAAATGTTGGCTTTGGTCGCTGAACATATGGTTTCCCATATGATTGTAAATAGTGTAAAGTGTAACCACAATTTGTTCTCTTACTACGTTGAAAGACTGACGTGTAATTTAATTCTTTTATACAGAGAATAAAATCACGTTTTTAGAAATTAAATTACAAGCTTCAATGAGTAAGGAGATGGCTCAGCTATTTGTTAAAGTTGTTAAGAAAGCGGAGGAAGAATTTTTCATCCAATGTATTTCTACGGATAAAAATATTTGGTATTTATTGCCAGCTGAATTAATTGACTTGAAACATCACACTGTTTTATCAGGTAAAAAAACCTATTTTTAATGCTATAGCTGCTATTAAGAATGTGAATGGTTATAGAACTATAGCCGTAAAAATTGATGACGATGTTAAAAATGAATATTTCGATGAAGCAGGGAACATGTGTTTCCAACAATTACCATTGGAAGAATACATCCCTCCTCAAATTCCTCGATGTTTTGAACAGCTACAATTTGAATATGAGGATCGAATTAGACGATTAGAGCAACAATTAAAATCCAATTCAACTCAAAGCGAAGTAAAATTGTACCAAATTGAAAAGAAATTTGTTTTGGATAAATTTGAAAAGAATCAAACCGATCCCACTGAATGGCTGCGTAAATTTGAGGAGGAGTGTTTTCGATTTCAAATAACTTCAGAAAGCATTAAAATTCAGGCTTTTTAGTGGGCCCCGTAAAAGACTGGTACGAATCTAACCTAACAAAGTATGGCCTAACCACATCATGGGAGATATGGAAGAATTCATTTTGTAATGTTTTTGTTCATAAAGGTTGGTCTATTGTTAGGAAAGCATTCAGCTATAAATATTTGGGAGGTTCTTTGATCGATTATGCGCTGGTAAAAGAGAGGCTATGCATAGCTGCGGAGCCCGATGGAACTGAACTATCTCTAATTAATCAGATAGTTTTTGGTTTACCTATTGAAGCCCAAGACAAACTGGACAGAGAAGAGATAATCACGCTCAACAAGCTATTCACTGAGCTTCGCAAACTAGAAGATTCGTTTTCCAGAAAAAAGAAAGAACAACCAATAACTCCAATGAACAGAAAGTTCGTTCCGAATCCATTGAAAAACAATGACATTCAGAGAAAACGATGTTCTATATGTGTGGGTCTAGGTTATAAAAATAGATTCCATCTTCCAGCTGATTGTCGTAACAATAAATCCGAACAACAAAAACGGGTTAATGCAACTGAAAATGTATTTGGAAAAGATGTGGATATATTGAAGATAGATCTTGAAAACAAAAATTTAAACTAATGGACCGGGCGAAATTACATCCGTTGATGTAAATTAAATGTATTAATTAATGACAATTTAAAAATAAACGCTATTTATGATTGTGGTTCCAATGTATCATTAATCAACCAACGTATTGCTGATTTGCTTAAGTTAAGGTTAATGAAACATAGAAGTGAATTAAAAACAATCAGCGGACATAATTTCACTTCAGCCCGGGCAATAATTAAACTACGAATTGGTAATATTATTGACTACTTGACAACATATGTTGTTAAAAATGATAATTTCTCCTATGATATGTTACTTGGTACTGACGCTATAACAAAATTTAAGCTGATTCAAAAGGAAAATTTAAAAATTTGCCAGCGAATCAATAGTGAGAAAGTAACATATCTGCAGGAAGACCGATCGATTAATGATCAGAAGACTCCTTTTAAGCGATCCAATGATGATCAGAAGCAAGTTCAACACAAGGTTAAAGAGTTGGCTGAAAACGTTGAATCAAACTTAAATGAATTTTTTGTCGATTTACAACATATAGAAAATGAAGATAAGAAAACAAAGATTTTCCAATTAATTAAGAAGTATCGGCACACGTTTGCCAAAGATAAATTTGATATTGGCAAAGTAAAGTCTAAAGAAGCAGAGATAAAATTATTAAGAGACGAATATGTTACCTGTCGACCATATAAATGTTCGATTCCGGACGACCAAGAAATCAGAACTCAAATCAAGAAATTATTAGACGTCGGAATTATTGAAGAATCTGAATCTCCATTTGCTTCTCCAGTCACATTGGCTTTCAAGAAAGAGGATGGTAAAAGATCCCGGTTATGTATTGATTTTAGAAGATTAAATAAGCTAGTAGTTCCTGAATGTTTTCCATTCCCTACAATACAAGATGTAATCGAAAAAATAGTGAATTGCGAATATTTTACGGTTCTAGACATAAATTCTGCATTCTGGTGTATCAAACTGAAAGAACAAGACCAAGATAAAACATCATTTATTACGAAATATGGTAAATTCATGTTTAAAGTTCTTCCCTTTGGTCTTAAAACAGCTCCCGCCACGTTCCAATGAATATTGTCAAATAGTTTGCGAAGAAATAATTTAGATAAATTCTGCGTCAACTACATCGACGATATCTTGATTTTTTCTAGAACTTGGGAGGAACATCTTCAACACATTGAAATATTTTTACAAATTATAAGTGCTGAAGGTTTCAAATTAAAATTAAATAAATGTGTGTTTGCAAGTAAATCGGTGAAATATCTGGGACATACGATTTCGAAAAACAAAGTTTCATCTGCTCAAGGGAACTTAACATCAATCCAACAGCTTCAAAGACCATCGAATAAAACTGGAGTCCGTAGTATCCTCGGATCCATAAATTTTTATTTAAGATACATTGAAAATAGTACCCAGAAGCTGGAACCACTCCACCGTTTATTAAGGAAAGGAGTGAGATTTGAATGGTCCGATGAATGTGAACAAACCTTCAATCTCATAAAGAAGTATTTATGTTCAACGCCTATCCTTGCTATTTATGATATTAAAAAGCCTATCTTTATAGAAACAGATGCTAGCTATAAAGGTATCGGAGCTACCTTAAAGCAACCGCTAGATGACGGAATACTACACCCAGTGGCATATTATTCACGTAAGCTCTCAGATAGGGAAAAGCGCTTTGACATCATTCATTTAGAATGCAAAGCCATTAAGGATGCAATAAAATTCTGGCAGTACTACTTGATCGGACGTTCTTTTACAGTATGCAGTGATCATAAGCCGTTAGAGAATTTAAAAACAAAAGCAAGAACTGATGAAATACTTGGCGACTTAATTAGGTACTTATCGCAGTTCAACTTCAATATTATTTATAAAAAGGGCAAAGAAAATGTTCTTGCCGATTTATTGTCAAGAAACCCAGTTCTTGAATATTTCGAGAATGAAGATGCGATCCAGGTCGTGAATTTAATAGATTTACAAACTATATTAGAAGACCAAGAGGAACATCTTTCTGGTTCTAAATCAGCTAAAAATATAAAGTTAAAACAGGGATTAATTCTGAATAACTATAAAGGAAAGTCCAAAATTTTTATTTCTCAAGTTTTAGGACAGAAAATAATTGAACTTGTTCATCAACACTACGGTCATATGGGTCCAGCGCAGATGATTGCTACGATCAGGCCGCACTATTATTTCAAGGGTATGGACAACGCTATACATTCCTTCTATAAGACATGTCAAGTGTGTATGGCGAACAAAGTTCGTCGTAGTCGTGCTATCGGCCTCATATCAAATCTGGGACCAGCTACTGAGCCTTTCCAGATCATGTCACTGGATACTGTCGGGGGTTTTGCAGGTCACCGTTCTCCTAAACGATACATGCATATATTAGTAGACCATTTTACCCGGTACGCATGGATATCCACTTCGAAAGGACAGAACGCTCAAGTTTTTATAAATCTGCTGCAGCCTATTGTCAAGAAACATAAAATTTCTATCTTACTCGCTGACCAGTATACAGGCTTGAACTCAAGTGACTTGAAAAATTATTTAAAGAAAAATGGAATACAAATTGTTTTTACTTGCATTGATAATCCAGAATCAAATGGACTTAACGAGCGTTTAAATCAAACATTAGTTAATCGCATAAGATGTAAAATCAATTCTGAAAATAGTAAAAAAGCTTGGTCAACTCTTGCTCTGGAATGTGTTGAAGAATACAATAATACCATCCATAGCTCCACACACTTTGCACCGTCATACTTACTGCTTGGAAAGAAGACTACGATGTCACCTCTTCAGGAAGAAAATGAATCAACTATGGAAGAAGACCGAAAAGTTGCTTTCCAGAATTCTATGAGAAGTTTCCAAATTAACAAGAAACGTATAGATAAGAATCGACGCCAACATACTTTCCAGGTCGGTGATTTGGTATACATATCGAATGGAGGTAAATTAAATCGTAAAAGTTGGACCCAATACGTATAGGACCTTTTCCTATCGTTAGACAAATTTCACAATCTTTTTATGAAGTTGCAAGCGGAAAGAAAAAGAAGATTTCCAATTTCTTTCATTCCAATAAGTTGCTTCCTTTCCACCCCCATCAACCGTCTTCAGAGGGGGAGATATAATGTTGGCTTTTGGTCGCTTAACATATGGTTTCCCATATGATTGTAAATAGTGTAAAGTGTAACCACAATTTGTTCTCTTACTACGTTGAAAGACTGACGTGTAATTTAATTCTTTTATACAGAGAATAAAATCACGTTTATATATATATATATAATATATATATATATATATATATATATATATATATATTATAAGTTAAGATCGCGAGTGCGACTGTATTAGGCTTAATACTATTCCTAGTAAACAACGTACTATTTGATTGTATTAAGATACAATAAAGTCAGTTTTGTTCTGAGTCTAGATCAGTGTATTTATCGATCCCCTTTTCTTTTATACCTGTATAGCGGCGTTCGTTAACTTAATATATATATATATATATATATATATATATATATATATATATATATATATATATATTATTTTAGAAAATTCAATGTAAATAATTATTTAACACCAAATTTTGCAAGAGGCAATATTCTTTGAACCATTCCTTACACAGTTGATATAGCTGATATCCCATCCCATCTTAACACTTTCCTTTCTACATCTGCTAATGACACTTGAATGCTATCAGTCAACAATGTTCTAACTATTACCTCCCAAACTCTTTATGAGACCTTAAAGTATGTTGGCAGAATTGAAGATTAGTAATAAATTCCAATAAATCACACCAAATAACCTTTAACCTTCGTCGTAAACCTATAACATCCTGCCCAACATTATCCTTCAATTACACCCCTCTTGCCTAGGTTAAACAGATCTTGAAATGTAAGCCCTCAAATTTTGAGGTAGGGGTAATTTTATTTTTTTTTTGGTCGATTACAAATGTTCATTATTGAAAATAATAAACAACAATATGACAAACGTATATTCTTAAAAAAACACATTTTTTTTTTTTCTGTTGGTAACACATCAAAAGTGAAGAATGTGGTTAAAAAAATGTTTAAAGTGGTTAGAGTAATCTAACATCTCTGGTTAATGGGCATTTCATTCGATTGTGGAGTTAATATGATCTCTTATTTTCTTTATTTTAATACTAAAATTACCTTTAATAACCTTTTCACCTTTATCATTTTCAGCTCCTAATCGAACAACTACAACAGTTGCTACTACAACAACTGCACGTCCTACCACAACTGCAGCAGGATGAAGGTTGCTACATTGATTAATCCATCCCTACATATTTGATGTTTTATTTATTACTGAATTATTTATTTAATAATACATGAATAACCATCACAAATACATGAACTCTCACGGTTCTCAAAGAAATTAGATTTAAAAAATTCTTTCTTCATAAATACTTTTAAAAAAATGTATTTTGTATATTTATGTAAACTAATCATTTAAGTTTTCTATATATTACCATACAACAATAATTAACAACCTAATTGTTTTTTTTAATATATAGTCTTTACTTTTGAAGTTATTTTTGTTTCTTGTTGTTAAATGCCCTTTTAAAAAGATTTATCAATATATGTTGCAGTCATACACTACAAATAATACATCAAATAGAAGATTTTAATTTCAACATCAAGTATTTGGCATGCGCCAGATGATAACTGTCGCACTTCACTATGCTTCTCAGATTTTCGGTTTTCAAGAAGAATTTCAATTAAATCCTGTCTTTAAAATGTCACCAGCTTTTAAGAGATCAATAGTAGTAAACTTTGGAGCATTACTTCCGTAAGCGGCGTTATTATTTCTTTAGAAAATTAGAAAGCAGGTTGAATAGGATTGATACAAAGAACAGTCTTTTTACTTTCACTTACCTATATATGGAATATATATTAAGGGAAAGTATTGAGATAGTGAAAATTTTCAAATTCTAGTTTTGAACGGAAATACACATTTTAGGATCTCCTGAGTCCAAATGATCAAGTCCCGCCAAAAGGTCTGTGTATGTGGTAAGTCCAGCGCAAAAACTAATATTCCTATGAAACTGAAATTTCATATTAAAGACAACTATATGCCCGACTAAATACAAGTGTGTTAATAAAAACCGGTAAAGAATAGGACTCGAATTAAATACAGATAAGACGAAATATATGATTAGTAGCAGAAACGGTAGCGATCTTGATGATATTGATATATCAGGGCATACTTTTGAACTCGTGGAGAAATTCAAGTATTTAGGTGCAATGATAAGAAGAAAAAATGAAATCCAGGAAGAACTAAAGTCCCGGTTAAAGGTGGGAAATGCGTGTTATTATTCAGTTGCTACGTTACTTAGCTCACAACTTCTGTCTAAAAACTTAAAGGTTAGAATTTATAAAACTATTATTCTTCCAACGGTTCTTTACGGATGCAAAACGTGGCCGCTTACTTTGAAGGATGAACAACGGCTTAAGGTTTTCGAAAATAAGGTACTGCATAAAATATTTAGTCCGATGAGAAATGAGGGCACTGGGGAGTTTAGAAGGTTGCACAACGCGGAATTGCGGAACTTGTATCATGTGAATATAATTGAGTTGATAGCGTCGCGCAGACTCAAATGGGCGAGTAAAATTGTTGGACTCGGTGAGGAACGGATTCCGAGAAAGTTGGTATTTGCTGATCCGACTGGTAGGTGTCCGAAATGTAGGCCTAAGCGGCGATGGGAGGATTGCGTTAAAGCTGATCTCGGAGACTTGACGGGCGAACATTGGACGAGTCTGTGCAGGCGAAATTTGGTGGTATCGGCATCGAACCTTCGGTAAGCCTATTATTATTATTATATACCCGAGATGTTCAGCAACTTTTTTTACCAAAATCAGCTTACCAGAACAGCCACTTTATATCACGCATTTGGCACCTTTTTATGATTTTCTCAAAAACGGCTGTTATGATTTTTCTCAAACTCGCTAAATCGATGTAATATTTAATGGTCTTTAATACCATATACGTTTCATTTTGATTGAAATAGTCTGATGTGATTTTAAATTTTCTTCCTCTACACTACCTTTAATTTTGTAGATTTTATAAAAATAACTATATCATCTTGTTGCCATAAATAAAAAACAGGTAAATATATAAGTTGAACGAATTCTATATCCAATTAAAAAAAAAATTAAAAAAATTCAATGCAATTTTTTGTATTTGAACATAAGAGCAGTATCATATATGTATAATATACCGTTGGAAAGCTAAATATTTTAGAAAAAATATTATCTTATACTCAAGCATGTAAAATTAAATAAAGAGTATAAAAAAGCGATAAAATTAACTGATTATTTTAGATAACAATATAATAGATTTTTTAATAAAACACATGTTTCTATAGAAATTCAATTTAATTAGTTCTATAATAGTTTCACTCATTTTTATCTTTAAATGTTTTTGAAAATTCTTTAATAGATTTTAAAAACGGAGGTAAGTGAAAGTCGTGTGTTGCCCGGGCCAGATTTTTTACTCAAGTTTTAGATTTTTCATCTCATGTTCCTCAACATTGAAACGGAGCCGAGATTTTAGGGTATGTTAATAATTTGAATTTATGTAGTTATGAGGAAGTTTGTTAAAATTAAGAACGGTTACCGAGCGGTGTTTGTCGGCGCGAACCTTAGCATACATTGTTTTGAATAACTTGAGATCTTGTTTTGCTTTTATACACCCGGTTAAGTTACTAACGTTTTGAAGAAATATTGGGTTGTAAAATAAGTTCAAGCGTTTTTCAATATTTCAATTTAATCCCCTCTGTTTTTAAAATCATATTTACATGGTCAATATTCCAAAAAATCTGGTGCGGACAAAACACGGCTTTTACATAAGTTAACTGTTAAAATCAGTTTAAAAACCATTAAATAATCTTAATGTAGAAATAAGTTTGAAATTAATTTAAATAAAAAGCTTTCAGTTTCGTTGGAAACGTATGATTAAGATTACATGAAAGTACTATATTAAATTGTTACGTATAAAAATCAGTAATAAGTTTACGCCCTATTTTTCGCTTTACATTGCCTTTTACAGCTTTGTTTGTAAGATAATTTGTCTTTTTAAATATTTAATTTTCCAACGGTAGGTATATTATACATCTATGTTAAAAAATATATTATCTCTTTTCTCTTTTATTTGTTTATCAATCCTCTACACGGTGTATACAGCTGACATCCCTATCCATCCAAGCACTGTCCTCTCTACACTTACGCTGATGACACTTGCGTGTTATTCGTGAACAATGATCCTATTGTTGTTTCCCAATTCCTACAGAACCATGTATCCGCCATTGCAGAATGGTGTCACAATTGGAGAATCAATATAAATCCTAATAAATCCCACCAAATCTCCTTCACTCTACGACGTAAATCTATGACTTCCTGTCCCGTTGTTTCCTTTAATCATACCCCACTCATCACTGTAGAACAAATACGATACCTTGTACTTCATCTTGACAAACGTCTTACATGGAATCCTCATACCAGACTTAAACGACAAGAACTGCTCGTAGATATCGACTATTAAAACAATTACTTGACAAACGATCAAAACTCCTTCTTTACTTCAAAAAACTCATTTACACAACCATTATTAGACCTATCTGGACTTATGGCATAGAGCTATGGGGCTCCTCTAAACCATCAAATTCCTCCCGCATCCAATCCTTGCAATCCAAAATCCTTCGACAAATCTTAGACGCTCCGTACTTTGTTACCAACAAACTCATCCATAGAGACCTGAATATCCCACTCGTTGCAGAAATTGCCCAAAAAAGATACTCCTCCTTTCATTCCAAATTACCCGCCCATACAAACCTGCTTGTCCGTATCCTCTCATCAGCATCTATTCCCGATAATCCTCCAAGGCGTCTGAAAAGACAGTGGCCTCGAGACCTGCTCACCAAATAAACTTTGAAGTGCTACCACTGGGTAGATTCTTCTCAAGACTTTTCCGAGCCAATGTTCTGTAAATAGCTCATTTACTTTGTACCGTGTACAGTTGTATATATCAATAAAAGAATTTAAAAAAAAAAAAAAATTTGTTTATCACATTTTTTCAACTTTGATATTTAGCCAGTTTTTATCAATATAAAAAAATTAGATTCTTTTGTATTTACAAAATTATAGGTACTTCAGAGGAAAAAAAAAATTAAATCAGATCAGACTAATCATCACTTTAAATTTTACATAAAAACAGTGAGTTAAATCGAAATCAGTTAAAATTATTTTTTAGAAAAATGTGGACTTGGGATAGTAGAATATCATGATCGACGCAATCGAAAGCTTTAAAATAAATCGAATTGAATTAAAATTGTAATTTTTTGTTGATATATGGAAGACTGTATGTCTAATGTGATTCTTTGAAGCGCGGATTGGGTGGAAAAGCCAGAACGAAAACCTGTATAAAAAGGGGTTTGAAGTTAGATTTGTTCTAGGTATGTGGAAAGGTTGTGTTGGACTAATATTTCTAACGGTTAAGCCAGGTTTGAAACAACAGAAATAGGTCTGAAATCTGGAACGTTGGATGGAGGGGAAACTTTCTTGAGAGGACGTACAACTGCTTTTTCCAAGCTGCAGTAAAGATGGAGTTTTGAAGGAAAAATTGGAAATGTGTTAAAAGATAGGAAGAATAGATGGAAGGCAAAGTTTAATAAGTTTTACCAGTATGAGACCTGAGTGATGGTCATTGGTTCTAGATTTAGGGTAGATCATCTGGAGTGATGTGCAAAAAATGAAAATGTTCAGGATTAAATTGAGTTCTAGAAGGTTTGGCAGAGACCGTGTTATTTAACACGTTCACGTCGTGGTGACCCACTGGTGGGTCATACTTGTTTGTTCCGTGGGGCGACGTGCATCGCAGGTGAGTCACTTGTTTTTAGAAAATAAGTTTATTTTATTTTTTCTCAACATTAAATGTTGTAGGAATCAACAAGCATAAGGGTTTATCTATTATATATTACTATGTCCGGTGGAATATAGGGTAATAAAGTGATTAACTTAAAATATACATTTATTTATCAATCAAATAGTACACATAAAAACATATAATTATTACTCATAAAAACATGATACAGCGAGGCATTGTTATTATCGAGAATACTGAGGTTCCGATTTATCACATAATATTACATATAGGTACCTTTGGACATGACTGCAAATTTGTTGACTTATGACCCCCAAATTCCTCCGTCCGAGCTGGACTTCCGCTTCTCTTGCCGTCCGGCCTCAGACTCCTCTCAGGTAAAGGCTGTCTATCCTAAGCAGTAGAGGGGTGCAGTAAGGCCTTTGCATAGGCCTTCTAATAACCCTTCCTGCTTGTCGCCCGGAAACTGCTCTATTTTATACGATTCAAAAATATTCCTTCACCTTCCAGTATTCTCGATACATAGCAATATTTTATAAATTTCAACATACTCCCTCAAAGGATTCTTATCGGTTAATTGAATTTGATTACTCTTCTGAAAGAATTTTATTTAGCTGTGCGTGATTTCATTCCATACTTTTATCCACATGAGAAGAATATAATATATAATATAAGAATTATTTTTAATAATAAATAAAAATATAAAATATATTTTTAATAATAAATAGTAATATAAGAATCTTTTTTAAGTATTTCCATAATTACTCCTTCAAGTCATTTGTATATGTCAAAACTGTTATCAAAACAATATCACATTAAGCACGCTGGAACTTGCGGCAGTGTCGCCCCGCCCTACGAAGCGT
Organism: Piezodorus guildinii; assembly: GCA_023052935.1. Taxonomy (NCBI): domain Eukaryota; kingdom Metazoa; phylum Arthropoda; class Insecta; order Hemiptera; family Pentatomidae; genus Piezodorus; species Piezodorus guildinii. Next base: position 91,677,040 of record CM041298.1, read on the forward strand.
AAGTAGCTAACACAGTCCCGCCTCACGGGAAAAAACGTAGATATTCGCCTCGGCGTGAACGTGTTAAAGGAGTGTGAGAGACAAGACTGGTATAAAAGAAATTTAGTTAGGCGGAAAAGGGTCAGTAATTAGCGGATTTGGGGTTTATAACTAACAGTTAGAAACTAGATTTTTCTAAGGATCTCCCACTTAGATCTAGAATCAGAAGCTTGGGTTAGAGAGTTGTGGAAGAACTGAGCTTTGACTCTGCGTATAGAGGACTGAGGTTTCGTAGGAATTTATAGACACGTAATTATTGGGAAGTCGAATGCGGCGACTGTTCTCTTCTTTTCATCATGTCTCTTATCTTCGGGGTAGGCCATGGATAAGGTGACCAGACGTCCCGCTTCTGGCGGGACAGTCCCGTTTTTTCACAATTTGTCCCGCATCCCGCGACGTTTTTAAAAGTCCCGACTTTTAGAATTAAGTTAAATTTTATATTTATGAAAATCATTGTTTTGCGTTCTAAGAATCCTACTGGCTACGAGGACTAACATATTGCTTTTGCAACCCAGTTGCATTGTGTTTGTCTCTCAAATGATACACTTCATGTTCGTACTGGGTGCTAGCAAGCTAATTAAACAAATAAATATAACAAATCTGCTACTTACCATAGAAAATTAAGGTAAGTAATTTATTTATATATTTCATAAATACATAAATTTTCTTAAGCTAAGATTAAAATACTCGTAGTATTCATATTTTATATTGATGACAAAAAGTATATCGCCAACCTTCACATTAAAAGAAATTTTAGACAAAAATATATATACGAATAAAATTTTGCAAATATTTTAAGTCAATCAAACTAATTTCGTTATAACAATAATAATAATATGTCCATGTAAATTATGTTTATGGCAAATTAATTTAGCGAAATTTTGCCAATGTGAAACGAATATTTGTACTATTTTAGTAATATATAAAACATTTTAGTAATATTTTTAATTCTTATAGAAATATAATATTTTAGATTACTAAAGAACAGTTAGATAATCACCAATTTATTTAAAATTTGAATTTATCATTAAGAATTAAAACATACAATTATACGTTTTTTCTACAGTAAATAAAGTTTGGACATCAGAAAAATCAAAATTAAGTGTTGAAAGTTGAAAGCCATTTTATGTGTCAAATATAATTTGACAAAGTCTTGAGAAAATTTTTACAATTTTTTAAAATATGACAACAATATACTAAAACAAATTTACTCAAATAAAAAATATGTCAAGGAATACAATATTATACATGTTTTTTATTTAAAAAAATATTAGGATATTATTTTTATTCTGAATGAAAATATGAAAATTTCTGTTGATGCCCCCCCCTCCTTCAGAGTTGTCCTGCTTTGCCCATCTAAATATCTGGTCACCTTACCCATGGAGCTGGTGGACGTCGAAATGTAGTAGTCTTGTGAGGTGTGTGGTTATTTAGGAAAGCCAGTAGATTCGACGATTATTTCATAAATAGGTAAGTGAAAGTAATATATATTACCGTGTTTTTAACTATCCTAATTATATTAAGGTATGTATTGGACCATATGTCCCCATTCACTACAAAAACTTTAATGTTCCCATTCACAACATGAACTTTTATGATCACTCTGAGGAGCTTAGCGGCTATTTTCATTCATTAACCCTTTTCCCAATATTATTCCCTTATCACTACCCCTGAAGTCCAGTCCCCATTTAATCCTATGTTTAATGGAGATAGGAAGTGAGATACGAAATAAAATAGTTGCTTTGAAAACGGTAGTTCAGTAATCTTGCGTTCAATCTATTGCTATAAAAGGGATTCTGCAAAACTCTTCTATAGCATTCTGGTAGATTAATATTGTTAAAAGGTATAGTTTGGTAATTTATCCACAATAATGAAAAATGTAATGGAGCGGCGCACAGTGGTGACGAATGGCCAAAAAGCGGAAAAAATCAATATCTCGAAAACGGATCACCAAAACTATAATAAAAAAATACATCAAGTTCGTTGGTATTTATTGAAATTTTGAAGAAAATTAAATAACCAATGAGAAAATTAAAGCCAATTAAGCAAGGTAAAAATTTCGGAAATTTTCGAAATAGGTTGCACTTATGAAAACCAGTTCAAACAATTATTTTGAGTGTATATTGAAATTAAATAATACTCACGAATTAAAATTCAAAGAAGTTTAAAAGACTGGAGAATTTCGTAAATAATTAAACTAGAGATTCGAAGTCAAAGCTTGCTCAAATTGAAAAGAAACTTTCAAATTCAAGGAAATTATATTAACAGTTGCTTAGCTACATCACTGATTTCCAGATGCTTTTTCTTTGCTTTGGGCCTCATGTTCGTTATGAAAGGATCTGAAGTCTCCAGTAGCTGGATTCGTTGCCGGTATGTGGAAAACATATTCATTTTCCATCCACTCGCTGAATATTTTTCTGAACCTCGCCCGGTCCCGATTTACCTAGTTTTTTTTTTATTAAAATGAATCAAAAACTCTTACTTAGAGCTGTCACCGTTGTAGAAATGTTTTCCTCGTGAAGTTCAGGGTGATTTCGTCAAAGAAATACGTCGAAATTTGTACCACCCCACAAGCACCTACACAAATCTCGGTATTTAATTTTGATAGAGCTCATGGCCAGACAATGCAACTAGACTTTAGACGCAACTTGGACTTTTAGTTACTCGACTGAACTCTAATTAAAAGTGTTTTCACATGGGGACATGTATCATCTGAGCCAATTGGGTAAACAACATAGTGCAACAAACAAAAGGGTACTCTAAAATCTTTTATTTTCTTTGCAGTGTTATGTTATGTTATGATCGGATAGGCAGATAAAGGCAGATGATTTTTGTTCTAATCTTTTTTTTAACACTTATATTTTGAGAAAATACCTTCCCCATCCTGGAGGAAGCCGGAGCTTTTTTTCTTGCACTACCATTTCAAAATGTTTACGGTAGTTCGTAACTTTGGTCTGGTTACATGATCAGAAATATTTTTTTGACCAATTCGTCTTATGTGGGACATATTAAAACATCCTAGAACAAGAATAAAACATTAGAATTATTTTACTCCTTTTCCCAGTTATATAGCAAACTCTAAAAGTTTAGGTGTAATTTAAGCAAAACTTCCATTATCTTGACTTTAAGCCTCAATAAATGGGGCTAAACATTAGTCTGGATGAAATTTGTGCTATATCTAGATTCAGTGACTAATGTACAACAGAAACACGAGCCAGATAATAAAAATCAAATATTTCGCAAAGTCGAATTTTTTCCGCACTTGCCCCACTGTGTGGCGTGGCCTAGTGGATAGAGCTGTGGCAAGAATGGAAGCTATATCGAAATCAAAATTCTACCGCTTCAAAACTTTCAGAACATTTCTTAACCCTCAACCATTCATTTGATTTCGATATAACTTCCATTCTTGCGACAGTTCTCAATCATGACAAGCGACTCATTACAGAATGCATTAACATACAACTAGAACCCCGTCCTGTCAGGGATCACTTGTAGCTGGGTGGCTAGCGTAACAGCCTCCCATGCTAAAGGTCACGGGTTCAAACCAGCAGGTGGTCCTAGGATTTTTTAATGGGAGTAAAAAATCCTAAGTTACGCCGTCCTTCGGAGGGGACGTTAAAAGGTGGTCCCGAGCCTGTTAACCAAAAGACTGACAAACATATCTTAAACATGACAAACTAGCTTATTCCCAAATATTAAATCGATTTAAATACCGCTAAGACGAAATATATGATTAGTGGCAGAAACGGTGGCGATCTTGGTGATATTGATATATCAGGGCATACTTTTGAACACGTAGAGAAATTTAAGTATTTAGGTTCAATGATAATAAGAAAAAATGAAATCCAGGAAGAAATAAAGTCCCGGTTAAAGGTAGGAAATTCCTGTTATTATTCAGTTGCTAAGTTACTTAGCTCGCGGCTTCTGTCTAAAAACTTATAGGTTAGAATCTTTAAAACTATTATTCTTCCGACTGTTCTTTACGGATGTGAAACGTGGCCCCTTACTTTGAAGGATGAACAACGGCTTAAGGTTTTCGAAAATAAGGTACTGCGTAAAATATTTGGTCCGAAGAGAGATGAGGCCACTGGGGAGTTTAGAAGGTTGCGCAATGCAGAATTGCGGAGCTTGTACCCTGTGAATATAATTGTGTTGATAGCATCGCGGAGACTCAAATGGGCGAGTAAAGTTGTTGGGTTTAGTGAGGAACGGATTCCGAGAAAGTTGTTATCCGCTGATCCGACTGGTAGGCGTCCGAAAGGTAGGCCGAGACGTCGATGGGAGGATTGTGTTAAGGCTTATCTCGGGGGCTTAGGCCTGAACGGTGAACATTGGACGAGTCTGTTAGGCGTCGAATCTTCGGGCTCGGTAAGCCTATAATTATTATTATTATTATAATTTTTTTTACTTCCATACTTTATAACTGTCATCTTATTATCTTTTTACATTTAATTTTATGTTTGTTTTCATATTATATTACTGTCACCATATTATTATTATATACCTAACATATTACTAAGCTTATAATTACATTGGTTGTTATCTTAATTCTCTTAGCCCTGATGAAGGCCCACAATGTAGGCCGAAATGTCGGCACACAATTAAAATATGTACTACGATTTAATGTGTGTTTCTTTCTGATTACCGCGCCCACAGCCGTCTTCCTCTCTAATTTCTTAACGGTCAATTAAACTCCATCATTAGTTCGTTATAAAATTGTATATTTACCTGTTTTTCATCATGGCTGACAAGATGAAATGAATAATTTTTTTAATCTTTTTAGAATCAATATTACTTAAAATGAAGAAGATTTAAAATATCGGCGTTTAAGCCTTGTCAGAGAATTTTGATGAGAGTGAAACCTACACGACAATAAAGCATATGAAAGTTAATTTAAAAGTTGAACTTAAGGATATAGCGAGTTAAATTAAAGTCCTTGAATCCGTTAAAAGGTGCAAAATCCTTGGTATAATGTGGTTCTGGAACTTAGCCAAAATTTTTGAAAATCTGTCGTGTACGATCCAAAAAGGGGAATTAGTTTAGTACAACTGAGTTTACTATTAGTTACTTTACTTAGTTACTATACTTATAGTATAATTATAATATAGTTACTTTACTTAGTTACTATACTTATAGTATAATTATAATATAGTTACTTTACTTAGTTACTAACTTATAGTATAATTATAATATAGTTACTTTACTTAGTTACTATACTTATAGTATAATTATAATAATAGTTACTTTACTTAGTTACTATACTTATAGTATAATTATAATATAGTTACTTTACTTAGTTACTATACTTATAGTATAATTATAATATAGTTACTTTACTTATTATACAACTGTTTTCGAGATATGTGCTTGTAGTTTTAGTACATCTAACACACACACGTGTTATGTGATAATTCTAGTAATTGTACTATCACTTACCTATATATGAAATATAAAAGTGCTGCGGTCGTGAAAATTTTCGAAATCCAGTTTTCCAACGGAAATACACGTTTTAGGGTCCCCTCAGTCCAAATAACCAAGTCCCGAAAAAAAGGTCTGCGTGTTTGTGAGTGTGTGTGTGTGTGTGGCATCTCCCGGGTGAAAACGGCAAGCCCTATGAAACCGAAATTTCATATTTGAGACAACTATACAACTGAGATGTTACAAATATTTTTCATCAAAATCAGCTGACCGGAAGATGTACTTTATACCATGCATTTTGCACCTTTTTACGATTTTCTCAAAAACGGCTCTAACGATTTCGATTAAACTCCCCTATATCGATGTAAAATTTAATGGGCTTAAATATCACGTAAGTTTCATTCTGATTGAAATAGTCTGAAAGGGCTTAAATGCCGATATTTTAAATTTTCTTCCTTTAAAGTACCTTTAATATTGTATATTTTATAAAAAAAAAATCATATTATCTTGTTAGCCTTGATAATTAACAGCTAAACATGCATGTTTAGCGAGTTTGATAAACAACTAAAGGAGAAAACTGAAAAAAACATGATTTTAATACAATTTTTTGTTTTGGGGCATTAGAACAGTAATATACATGTATAATATACCGTTGGAAAGCTAACGATTTTAGAAAAACCATTATCTTATACACAGGCTTGTAAAATTTGATAAAGTGTGATGAAAAGCCACTATAACTAACCGATTATTTTAGATAATAATATAATCAATTTTTTTATAAAACACACGTTTCTATAAAAAATCAATTTAATTAGTTAATTAACAGTTTCACTTATTTTTATCTTTAACTTGATTTGAAAATTCTTTAATCGATTTTAAAAGCGGAGGTAAGTGAAAGTCGTGTGTTGCCCGCACGAGATTTTTTCATATAGTGGGAGTATAGATGACCAAGCAATAAAATAATCTTTCGTTAAAATAATAGTTTTATTGGTGTTATTAGACAGTAACAGTTTTATCGTAATTAATAAACCTTAATCGGCATAGTTGACTATACAATTATTTTTAGGTGCAGATTATATCATATCATGTTTCTGAGGATGCTCCTTTAAGCCTGTGTTGGGGCTGCCGCTGTCGTAACTATTGTTGGTGGAGGGCCGGAAGATGGCGCCGGAGAAGCTAAAAAAAAATAAATAAGCTAATAACAATTATTTAAAAAATTATGTTCTCTATATAATTTATTTTTTATTTAAATGAAATTTACAACTGTATTATACAATATAATTCATTAAGTAAATGTGTTAATATATCAAGCGGGCGTAGATGCAGGCATGTGAAGAAACTACCCAGTGTTTAAGAAACACTTCAGTGTTTATTTAATGTAGTAGGTCGCGATGCCATTGTCTTTTCAGCCGCCTCGGGGAATTATCAGAAATAGATAGGAATGAGAGTTTGCGGAGGAGTGGGTTGGAATGGTCAGGTAATTTGAATAAAAGGAGGTATATCTAGTTCGGGCTAGATCATTGGTGACAGAGTAAGGGGCATTTTGGATCTTTCGGAGGATTTTGGATTGCGAGGATTGAATGCGGGAAGAATTGGATGGTTTGGTGGATCCCCATAACTCAATCTTATATGTCCAAATAGGCCTAATGATTAATATAAATTAATTTTCCGTGGTATGTGGAAAGTTTTGATCGTTTGTCCAGTAAGTGTTGTAGTAAACGGTATCTACGAGCTCTTTCTTGTCGTTTCAGTCTAGTGTGAGGATTCCAAGTAAGACGTTTGTCTAGATGGAGTCCTAGGTACCGCATCTGTTCAACTGAGGTGAGTGGAATATTGCTGAAGGACATAGTGGAACAGGCAGACATAGGTTTTCGACGAAGGGTGGAGGTAATTTGATGGGATTTAGTAGGGTTGATTTTAATTCTCCACTTTCGACACCATTCTTAAATGAAAAAATGTGAGACTGAAGGGTTTTGGAAGCAAGATATGGGTCATTATTCAAGGATAACACACATGTGTCATCTGCGTAAGTCGTGAGGACAGTACCAGGATGGATATCCAATTTTTGGAAAACTGAGCCGATATTATGGTTTTGTCGCGTAGAAGCCACAATTTCTCGTGCTTAAATTACCAACAGCCTAACCAAATATGAAATTATTATTCCTCTTCTCGACATAGATGTATTGATATTTATTTTGTATTCATTGATTTTTATTTCTTTATTTAGTGTACATAAGGAATTATTGGCTTATTATAGCATTAATACTCATTGCCCAAGATTGTGGCAGATTGTATTATTTCTCTAATTAATAAAAAAAAAAAAATGTATTGAAGCAGATTTCTGATTCTAAAAACATAGTTCGACGCCATACGAGGACATAAAGAAAAGGCTTATTAGTACATGCAGAGTCAGAAAGTAAGAGAGTTGAACGTTTACTCGAAGAGAGACAATTAGGTGATGAAAAACCTTCAAATTTTCTTCGTTCAATGAAGCAGTTGGCCGGAGAAAGATTTCTCTTCAGACATTTTAGGACTCATCCTATCATTATCAGCAAACACACAGGCGATCCTTTTAGCTACTGACAAGCCCGCTGAGGTTGCGGATAAAATCCATGAAATTGACTCTTCTGGAGAAGTGAGCACAATTGCAACTGACGAACGGACTACTTGACTCGAGGCTAAAGTAGATCAGTTAGCTGAGCAAATTGCAGCGCTAGTTTCTGGTAATTCCTACAGAGGACGTTCTACAAGTGGAAATTCACGTTCAAGAGGATCAAGTGGGCAGAGAAAAAATGCTAAAAAGGAAAATTGGTTTTCTTTTTATCATTACAAGTTTAGAGATAAAGCCAATTAATGTCTCTAACCCTGCGCCTGGAAATCGCAATACAAGCGATCTCCGGAAAACTAGAAGGCGGATCCGAAGTGGCGTTGTCCGGTTCCACCAAAGCTCAACGCCTTAACATTGCACAATGTATATATATTAATGAATCGCCTTTTCTCTTGGTGATCGCACCATGAATGATCGGCTTGACCGATTTAGAGATTTTATAAATAAAAAAACATTTATTTTTTGAAGTGCTTATAACAGTCAGGAGAAGGATCTTAAGAAAGAAAAAAGAGAAGAGTTACTTTGGTAGATAGGTTTTTTTTTCTTCCTAATATTATTATATATATAATATATATATATATATATATATATATATATATTTTAATATTATATATATAATATATAAATAATGATAATAATAAATTCTTCAAAACGAAGTAAAGGAATTCAGCGATAATAACATGCAATAGGAAAATTGGATGCTTACTGTGAAGAAGAAAATTACAGTAGGTAATAATATGGAGTTGTTGTGAGGTAGTTATAATCAACCCAGAGACTCAGCGCAGCTATATTGTTAACAGTAACTCTATGATTCTTTCGAATGTAGCAGCACTGGATGAATTTTCACAGCTTTGAATCTATTAAGCGCAGCGAGCCCCAATAGTAAAAATCACTATGCTTCTCTAACAGAGATGTGGAAAAATAAGCCATTACATGGGCGATTCTATCATTCATTAAGCGAACCAGGAATAGACATGCAGGCATCGCTTACATGGTTAAAAAATGTTTTTTTTTTTTATCTTTTATCTTTTTCCTGAAACAGAAGGGTTTCTGTTTGCTATCCAAGAACAAACAATAGCCACGAAAGCATACAGAAAACATATCTGCGTAGAGGACATGAGTGACATATGCCGTTTATGCAAAAAGACTGCTGAGAGCATACAACATGTGATTTTGGGTTGTCCAATTCTAGCTGGTAAGGAGTATCTCCAAAGACACAACAATGCAGCCGAAAATCATCAAGCCCTCGCCTCAAGAATGAATATCCAAAGCACCCATTCTTCCTATTACAGATATAATCCATCACCAATAACTACCGGTCACAAAACTAAAATTTATTGGGATCATCCTATCATTACGGACCATACAGTTTTAAATAATCGGCCTGACATTTAAGTTATTGACAAAATTAGAAAACTGGCACAGATTATTGAGACAGGTGTCCCATCGGATGATAATCTCCAAAAAACTGTTTCCGAAAAATAAAAATAAATACTAGGAACTGGCGGAGGAGCTTAAGCAACTCTATAGATTGGAAAGCTGCGGGATTTGCCCAATTATACTTTCTTGTGATGGCCTGATTCCAGAGGGTACGCTAGAATCAATCCAACAATTATATTGGGTTGATGCAAAATTAATGCAGGTTTTTAGTAGGTATTGTAAATACGCCATATCTTTACTTTAACCATATATATTTAATCAAAATAATTTCCATCTGAATCAATGCACTTTTGCCAACGTTCAACAAGCTTTCTTATTCCACCAGAAAAAAAATCCGAATCCCTGGACTCAATGAAATCACGGAAAGAATTTTCAATGTCGTCCTGGTTTTGAAAATTTTTCTCCCTCAAAAAGTTGTCCAGATGCCTGAAAAAGTGGAAGTCTGTAGGAGAGAGGTCAGGTGAATAAGGCGGATGTTGAAGAACTTCGTAGCCCAACTCGTGCAGTCGTCGAAGCGTTGGTTGTGCAACGTGTGGTCTGGCGTTATCGTGGAGCAGGATCGGCCCCTTCCGATTCATCAATGCTGGGCAAAGACGTTGCAATTTTTGAGTTCCGAGTTCCGCCGCCATTTCTCGTGTGGTTTTGGTTGGGTCTTCTTCCACTTTTGACCTCAGCTGGTCGTTGTCCATAGCAAGATGACGGCCCCCACCTTCCTTGTCTTCGAGGTCGAAATCTCCTCTGCGAAACTTCTGGAACCAACGCTGCACCGTGCACTCATTAATAGCCCCCTGATCCCACACTTCATTAATATTACGAGCCGTTTGCGCAGCGCTGCGCCCTAATTTCAATTCGTAAAAATAAATTTGACGAAAATCGCACTTTGACATTTTCGATTCAAGACCTTTGAACACACTGAACAAAACGATTTTACTAAACAAATTCATGGTGAAAGAGAGGGTATTAGATAAGGTTTGTTTTGGTATAATAATGATCAATGTTAGGATTAGCTTTGTTTACACAATTGGAATTAAGATATTGCAATAGAGGAAACCTGCATTAATTTTGCATCAACCCAATAGAATTATAGCTACTTCTAAAGATTCTAGCGGAGGTTCAGCGAGCAGTCGTTCTATGAACAGGGCTTAGTAAGGTTGGGTCGCCCCAATATATTTACCCAATTATATCATCTTGTAATGGCCTTATTCCAGAGGGTACGCTAGAATCAATACAACAACTAGCTTAAATTTAAAGATTAAATTTAAGCTACCTATAAAGATTCTAGCGGAGGTTCAGCGAGCAGTCGTTCTAGGAACAGCAGCCACTGTGCAAAAATTTTTAAATGTAACAGGATTAGAGCCTAACCCTTGACTCATAAAGTCCGGGTAGGTGAAAATTCCCAGCGAAATATGAGGAAGTGCAGAATTCTAAAATAATAATAATAATAGGCTTACCGAACCCGTAAGTTCGATTCCGATTCCACCAAATTCCGGCTACACAGACTCGTCTAATGTTCACAGTTCAAGCCCAAACCTCCGACATCAGCCTTAACGCAATCCTCCCATCGAAGCTTCGGCCAACCATTCGGACGCCTACCAGTCGGATCAGCGAATACCAACTTTCTCGGAATCCGTTCCTCACCGAACCCAACAACTTTACTCTCCCATTTAAGTCTCCGCGATGCTATCAATTCAATTGTATTGACAGGGTACAAGCTCCGCAATTTCCCGTTGTACAACCTTCCAAACTCCCCAGTGGTCTCATCTCTCTTCGGACCAAATATTTTACGCAGTACCTTATTTTCGAAAACCTTAAGCCGTTGTTCATCGTTCAAAGTAAGCGGTCACGAAGAAAGAACCGTCGGAAGAATAATGGTTTTATAAATTCTAACCTTTAAGTTTTTATATAGAAGCCGCGAGCTATGTAATTTAGCAACTGAATAATAACACGCATTTCTCGCCTTTAACCGGTAAAGAAATAGGACTGGAATTAAATACCAATAAGACGAAATAAATGATTAGTAGCAGAAACGGTGGCGATCTTGGTGATATTAATATATCAGGGCATACTTTTGAACACGTAGAGAAATTCAAGTATCTAGGTTCAATGATAGCAAGAAAAATGAAATCCAGGAAGAAATAAAGTACCGGTTAAAGGCGAGAAATGCGTGTTATTATTCAGTTGCTAAATTACATAGCTCGCGGTTTCTATATAAAAACTTAAAGGTTAGAATTTATAAAACCATTATTCTTCCGACGGTTCTTTCTTCGTGACCGCTTACTTTGAACGATGAACAACGGCTTAAGGTTTTCGAAAATAAGGTACTGCGTAAAATATTTGGTCCGAAGAGAGATGAGACCACTGGGGAGTTTGGAAGGTTGTACAACGGGAAATTGCGGAGCTTGTACCCTGTCAATATAATTGAATTGATAGCATCGCGGAGACTTAAATGGGAGAGTAAAATTGTTGGGTTCGGTGAGGAACGGATTCCGAGAAAGTTGGTATTCGCTGATCCGACTGGTAGGCGTCCGAATGGTTGGCCGAAGCTTCGATGGGAGGATTTCGTTAAGGCTGATGTCGGAGGTTTGGGCTTGAACTGTGAACATTAGACGAGTCTGTGTAGCCGGAATTTGGTGGAATCGGAATCGAACTTACGGGTTCGGTAAGCCTATTATTATTATTATTTTAGAATTCTGCACTTCCTCATATTTCGCTGGGAATTTTCACCTACCCGGACTTTATGAGTCAAGGGTTAGGCTCTAATCCTGTTACATTTAAAAATTTTTGCACAGTGGCTGCTGTTCCTAGAACAACTGCTCGCTGAACCTCGCTGAAAAAAAAAAAAAAGAACTAATTCCTTTTTATATTTTAAAATAAAATATACGGAGAAAAGAAAATTACAATTCTTCAATGTATATTGAACAAATAAAATCATCCATAAAGACCTAAATGTTCCATATGTTGCTGATTTGGCCCGAACTAGATATGAATTCTTCTATGACAAACTCCATTCCCACCCCAACCCACTAGTTTCAACCATTGCTTCCTCTTCGATTCCTGATAATCCTCCAAGGCGTCTGAAAACAAGATGGCCTAGAGACCTTCTTGTTTAAAAGAGTTACTGGAGTGCTTCCATTGGGTTGCTCCTCTACAAGTCTGTCTCATGTGATTTTTCTTTTAGCACATTTACTTGTTGTAATATAAATTACAGTTGTAAATTTCAATAAATAAATATTTAAAAAAAAAATAATATAAACTATTTTAAATGTTATTATTTATTTCAAATTAATCTCCTAAAATGAATATATTTGGCACTGACGACCGCGGCGTTTTGTGTCATTAAAATTTATAAACCAACCCATTTATGCAAAGCATCTTCTTTAACCTCATTTAAAAACAACTAACTACTCATTTACTAATACATTCTTCCCAGCCACCAATATTTAGAACAAATGTAAACAAAAATTTATGATTATTTTACCGGTCATATTCCATTCCAAAATATGGCCATTACAAATATTTAAACATAAAAAAAAAGAAATTTTCTATGATTTTATAAGATTTGTGAGCAGTATAATAATACTAGCTCTACATAAATATATGTTTATTATTATTATAAATATGTCTTATTAACCAATATTATAAATAATAGTAACCTTATTAAAGTGAGACCTTATTATGAATATGTTGATAAGATTTATCTTCGGTACCTTCAGGAGATCGCCAGTAACCCACTAATACAGCGAATTGAATTGGCTCCTACCTTCCATACTTAGACAATATTTCCTAGGGACATACCACTACCAAGTCATTAAATCTCAACATCCTCCATATATTCAAAGTATCTCTCAATTCAAATCCTCAATTCACTCACTTGAAACCAGATCTTGCCATTCTCACCTTTACATTCCTACCCATAGGGCCAAATCTTTTGCTAATTCCGCCGCTCTGCATCTCTCTGGAATTCCCTACCTAATCATATTCGCCATGCTTCTTCCCTTCTCTCATTCAAATCCCATCTTTTCCAACACCTTCTAGGATCCCAAAGTGACGCTGTTAATCCACTATCCTACTTTCAACATAAGACAATTATTTTTTATATTATCAAAATCGTAGAGCTATGGCTTATTTAATTTATATTATTTATTTGGGAATTTTTCAGCTCTATTTTTTTATAGCAGATTTTTAATTTTGTTTATATTCTATGTATTTTGTATATATCTATATAAATAGGTTTTATTTTTATTTGTTTACTCATTTGTAAATAAAAGTTTTTTTTATTAGTCTCTCGGTCAGACATATATATATATTGAAGTGTATATTTACTGTACGACATTGTTACTTTAAGGGACATAGTCAAAGAATAAAGTTATTTTATTATTATTTTTTTCTATTATTTTTGTGCCATACACAGGACTCTGCTTTTGTACACAACTATTATTATTAGGAGATTCAAAATCCAAAATTATTAGTATGAGCTTAAATTAATATATATATATATAACTTATAACAGATTTATATTAAATTTTGAGTAATATTCGAGATCTTACCGGGCATTGGTGTGGAAGAACCTTGAGGAGTATGTCCGCATGGCTTAACGTCACCAGTATCCCGAGAAACCGAAGCACCATTTACCGAAAACTGTAAGAGTAACCAGAAATATGACAATTTGAAACTAATCAGTAATTAGAATAAAACAAAACAAACATTATAAACATAAAATCTGGTGGGGGCAACATACGATTTTCACTTACCTCCGTTATTTATATTAATTCATTAACTTTTACAAGCTTTTGTATGATATAATATGTTTTCTAAAATCATTAGCTTTCCAACGGTATATTATATATCTATATTACTGTTTTTAAATTCAAAAACACAAAAATTGCATAAACAAACATTTTTGCTTCTTTCTCCTTTAGTCGGATATTGAATTCGTCCAACTTATATAATTACCTGTTTTTTACCAACGCTAACAACATGATATGGACAATCTAATAAAAACTAGAAAATTAGAGGAAGAAATTTTGAAATATCGGCATTTAAGCCCTGTTAGACTATTCCAATCAGAATGAAACCTACATGATGAAAAAACCGTCCAATTTTAATCAATTAATTAATTTGTTTAATCGATACGGCCAGTTTAATCAGAATCGTTAGAGCCGTTTTTAAGAGAATCCTAAATAGGCGTAAAATGCATGGCATAAAGTGGCTTTTCTGGTTAGCTGGTTTTGATGAAAAAGTTGTTGTAACATCTCGGGCCTATAGTTGTCTTAAATATGAAATTTCAGTTTCATAGGAATTTTCGTTTCTGCGCTGGACTTACCACACACACACACACACACACGGACAAACAAACAGACACACGGACCTTTTTGCGGGACTTTGTCATTTAGACTCAGGGAACCCTAAAACGTGTATTTTCGTTGAAAACTGGAATTCGAAAATTTTCGCGATCGCAATACTTTCATATCTAGGTAAGTGAAAGTAAAATAAAATATATCTGTAGAATTATAAAACAAAAAAATAAAAATATTAAGATAGATTAACTTATTGGTATTGTGCTTATTAAAAGTATTATTGAACTTAAATTATTAAAATTATTCATGAACAGAGAGATATAATTTTTTTAAGTTTTAAACATTCTATACACATAA